>OY720448.1:37668933-38141433 GCA_963082715.1 Harpalus rubripes | reverse complement strand
GAGAGAGAGCGTGAAGCATAGTTTGTAGGCAATGACCTTGATGCCTAATGACGGAAGAGGAATGAAGCGTCGGCCATATTGTACTGCTCCATTTCTGCACCCCTATACATAGTAAACTGTCGTAGTTATATTAAAATTTACTAATTATGGTCAAAAAAGATATTTAAACACAAAATTTTAAGGAAAATATTCGAAATAGCGCACCTCAACGCAAGTAAAAAAGCAAAAAAAAAACTCATCAGAAATGGACCAGTACAAGATGGCAGACCATTCCCCGTGCGGCTTTAAGATTTCGGAATTGCGTTGCCTATATTATATATTCTTAACTCTATGGCTATCAAGTACCTGCCTTAAATCTTTGCACGCTTTTTACGGAGTAGGGGAAACCTACTTGCAAAACCACAAATGGTCAAAGATTGCAAGTGTAGACCCTTAGGGGCATCTCTGTGCATCTTAATATATGAATTTAAGCACACGTCAACGCAAGTAAAAAAGCTAAAAAACTGATCACAAGTGGCGGACAATTCCCCGCGCGGTTTCGAGATTTCGGATTTGTGCACCTTCTATTATATGTTCTTAACTCTCTGGCTATCAGTTACCCACCTTATTTCTTGTTGCACGCTTATTTTACGGAGTAGGGGAAGTTTTCTTATCACGCCTATTTGCTACCTCCCACTGCAAAACCATATATGGTCTAACGGCCTGATTCTCGTGACACTTGTTTATAAAACAATATTGTATGCGAAACAATTTTTGTTTTCAATACAATAAATTATATTCTTGAAATTCACGTGAATATTGATTCAGAAACAATCTTGTATACAAAACAATAATTGAATTGTCAAAAATTTATTGTAAACCATACAATTTTTGATATTCAGATGACCAAAATTACATTGTATAGAAAACAACAATTGTTTTCTAATTTTGTAATCTGAACAAGAAACTCAGCTACTTGTTACGAAAACAATAAATTTTAAAATATTATTTAATTTGTGAATAATGATTAATATAAATTTAATTATGATATTATTAATGCCGAAAAGTGCAATTATGAGATTTTGAAATAAAATATAGCCCATAAGCAATCTACACTAATGAATTATTTTAGACATAATTAAAAAATATTTAAAGAGTAAAAATGATTCTTTATTCTAGCGAAAAACAACTTCTAGAAACATAAAGTTTCATCTCGGCTGAATTAACCAAATCCAGATCTGTTCTTATAACAATAAAACTACTTATTGAACTCTCTATTCTTTATTCACTTTACATTTATTCATCAAAGAAGTTATTTAAAAGTTATTGGTGTTAAACAGTTATTTTTCATAAACCAGTTATTAGTTAGCGGATGCTTACATCTAGTAAAAAAAGTAATAAATGATTACTTTTTTAGTTTTACCAAATTTCTACCTTATGATGATCAACAGATAGAATGTACTTTTTCAGCGGATTCCGCAAATGAGAATTTATATTTATCGTTAATACTATTATTAGTTTTTAAGATCCATGAATATACATATGTATTCATATTTCAAGAATTTAATAATATAATAGGTAGTTGGGACTAGTTATTAGGGTTTATAAAGCCATGGTTAATTTCATCAAATTGTTATAATTAACTATTTCATCAATCATTTACTCGTATATTCCGTTTTCCAGTGTTCTTTTCGTCTTCGAACGGTCCATCTCCACAAGAATCTACTATTTCTTGTCATAGGTACCTATAACATATTCTGAAGTTAAAGTTGTACCGGATTTTAAATATTCTTGTACATAATCTGCTATTGCGTTTTTCATACTATCTTCGTATCTTCTTTCTTTAATGTATGCGAAGATATACAACCACCATTAATAGTAAATATAATATTCTTTTGGATTTAGGAAATGTCACTTATGTCAAAAATTAAATAAATGTCAAATAAGGAAACTGACTAACTTCATACTTGTATACATTACAATACAATAAACTTCATAGAGACCGTTTACAAGGCAGTCACGTGAATACGAAATTTATACAATATTTTAAACTAAATTGTTTTCAATATTGTATACGAAACAATATTGTTTTGTAAACAAGTGTCACGAGAATCAAGCTGTAAGATTGAATACTGGTTGCATAACAAAAAAAATTTCTTCTTTTAAGTGCTTTTATAGTTTTTAATTGAAAAATTAATACCAAAACAATAAAAATTAATATATAAAATTATTCTCTACTACCTAATTAGCATTAGTTGAAAATATATTAAATATTTATTAATAAAATTACTCGTAAATCATCTAAATAATAAAATTATTAAACAAGAATACAATGAAGAAGTAACTTTATTTATATTGTTACCAGATGTGCATGAATGTTAATAAAAAATTACGTAGATTTTCTATTGCACTTAACAGAAAATATTGCCGAAATAGAAACATTTCACTAGCAGCGCGGTCGAAAACAGTTTACCCTATAGCTCTTGGATGTCAGGACTGTAGGCAACGACACTGTCGGTAATACAGTTCAAATCATTCAAGTACTTGTAAGCTTTGACGTTTTTGCCCGTCATAAAGTTTACTCCTATTGTAATCTACGACCCTTTCAAGTACAATGCAAATCTGTATAAGTTTTATTTAACAGCAATTTGAAATACATTTTTAATATCTCTATTTTAAAAAGGAATCATACATTCTTACATACATTAATAAAAAACAAAAAATAATTATCATGACACTTTTATATATATATATATATATATATATATATATATATATATATATATATATATATATTTATATATGTATATATATATATATATATATATATATATATATATATATATATACATATATATATATATATATATATATATATATATATATATATAAATATATATATATATATATATATTTATATATATATATATATATATACATATACATATATATATATATATATATATATATATATATATATATATATATATACATGGGAAAAATGATTTTTGTGAATAAAAAGAGTCCGGCTTAAAATTAAGCCATGCTATTCAACATGATAATAGTACATTACCTCGTGTACCTTATTTAACATTATTTACATTATTATCATTGCGTAAATCAGAGAAAGTTGTAAATATCTGTCAATAAATATTTGTTTCAATATTTTATCACGTAATATCAAAATAATTGCAATTCTCATTGCAGGTCAATGGTTAGCATAGCTGACTGTGGAATGAGATGACGTTTAGAGGTTGGGGTTCGAATATATATATATATATATATATATATATATATATATATATATATATATATATAGAAGTAACTTTATTTATATTGTTACCAGATGTGCATGAATGTTAATAAAAAATTACGTAGATTTTCTATTGCACTTAACAGAAAATATTGCCGAAATAGAAACATTTCACTAGCAGCGCGGTCGAAAACAGTTTACCCTATAGCTCTTGGATGTCAGGACTGTAGGCAACGACACTGTCGGTAATACAGTTCAAATCATTCAAGTACTTGTAAGCTTTGACGTTTTTGCCCGTCATAAAGTTTACTCCTATTGTAATCTACGACCCTTTCAAGTACAATGCAAATCTGTATAAGTTTTATTTAACAGCAATTTGAAATACATTTTTAATATCTCTATTTTAAAAAGGAATCATACATTCTTACATACATTAATAAAAAACAAAAAATAATTATCATGACACTTTTATATATATATATATATATATATATATATATATATATATATATATATATATATATTTATATATATATATATATATATATATATATATATTTATATATGTATATATATATATATATACATATATATATATATATATATATATATATATATATATATATATATATATATATTTATATATATATATACATATACATATATATATATATATATATATATATATATATATATATATATTTATATATATATATATATATATATATATACATGGGAAAAATGATTTTTGTGAATAAAAAGAGTCCGGCTTAAAATTAAGCCATGCTATTCAACATGATAATAGTACATTACCTCGTGTACCTTATTTAACATTATTTACATTATTATCATTGCGTAAATCAGAGAAAGTTGTAAATATCTGTCAATAAATATTTGTTTCAATATTTTATCACGTAATATCAAAATAATTGCAATTCTCATTGCAGGTCAATGGTTAGCATAGCTGACTGTGGAATGAGATGACGTTTAGAGGTTGGGGTTCGAATATATATATATATATATATATATATATATATATATATATATATATATATATATATATGTCGGAGATTGTAATATCAAAGCATGTCGTAACGATCATTTAATGAATCAAGTATTACATGAATCACTTATAATCTTTTAATTGTTTTGTCGTAATCGAAACGTCATGCATTCTTGACTACAATGCTTGGATGGAATCAGAGTGTAGCGGTGCTCAGGGGTGAGTGCATGTCTGCCTCACTGAGATCATCACGTTTATATTATCGCTGTGGTTCTGAAATAGTGTTGGTCGACATAGAGTTTGCCAGTGATACTACCCCGCGACATCAGAAGTGGGATTCGCCTGCGATCCACAATATTGTATGTGGGTTTGTGTTCTGTTGGTGAATTATAAAGTGAAGTGTAGGGCCAGGCAGATTAAGATGGAAAGGCCGTCTAGCAATTTTTGCAGGTTTTCATCCAGTAACAAGGATTCCGTCTGTGTCCCACCCGGAGAGTGGTGACGTAATTACAAGAGCTGGTTAAGTAGAACCGTGAGTAATGAGTACTGAATTTATGTTAAGCGGTCTTCCAATACTGGTAAGAGATTTTATTACAAAGCTCAAGATATCGTTGTGAGCTATGTTGATGGCAATTGGGTTACTGTTGTAATAAAAGCAATTCGGTCAGTTGCTTGTTGAGAAACGAAAGACGAAGTCGAATTTATTGTTTATGATATTGTGATGGCCGATGATCCGGATTACTGATCTCCATATATGTTATTTAAGATATTATTTATTACAGTAGGTGTTCATCGCAGTTGTTATATTTTGATTGATGTTTTGTCATTGAACTTGTACGACGTAATAAGTATTTCATTTTTCGTAGCTTGATTATACTCCTTTACATCGCCTGCGACGTGACAATATTATTAAACTGAATGTAGGTCAGGTAGTCACAGATCGGGAGTATCAACCAGTTTGCGATTTAGTTAGTTATTTGCGAAATAACAAACGAACTAATACAAATTCCTTAAAGCGTTTCGGTATGTCAAGAAAGATTGTAAAATGTTTTCATTGTACAAGTTTCGCAAACTAACAGACACGTTAAGTAGGTACACTGAAACCTTGAGGCACCTGATATATCGTTACTTACTTTTTATCCAGATATGACCGATGCGGGTGCAGAACCATGGTGTACCGAAATAGAAATTATAACATGAAAATATCACTGGAGATCTTCAAGGAAGATAGTTAAAGGTGGAAATATGTTAGAAAACTATGCTAAAGATTAATATTTTATTAACTGCAGATAAAGTTTACAAATTGTAGATAGGTGATATTGTTATTATCATTATTAGGTTGAGGGCTTTAAGCGCTGGTGACTTTTGTCACCGCGACCAGTAAGATCTGCTGTAGCGTGTTTGACTGAATGTCTGGAAGCCACTCCAAAGTTTTGATGAACTGAAATTTGGTATTTTATAGAACAATGACTAGTAAAGATATTTGTCATAATTCAAAGTCCCTTTTGTAAAGAGCTGATAACTCTTTAACGTTTATCGTCGAGGATGAAATGAATATCTTCGTTTGACTGAGGCCCAGAGTGTTTCCCCAGGCTATGACGTTATGGCTTTTCAGGTGTCCACAAGAAGTGTCTGAGGCTCACTTATACTACTGTACTCACTATAGTGTAACGTGGTTCAGTTAGACCATCTGTTAAAGGGTATTTTAACAATTCCATTACAGCACTTGGACAGGTATTCAAGGCGCCTGTGGTCTGTGATACTGAGACGGGCTATCGTTGTGTTTCCGCAACGACACTTGTGCCGTGTTTTGGTAACTTTTGGCCACCATACTAACGATGCATGAGTGATAATTGGTTTAATTACGGTGATGTATGGCCAGTGGGTCGTTTCTGCTTGCAGTTCCCAGTTTATCTAAGAGGACGGCGGCATATGCTCGAGGCTGCTGCGGGATTTATTTTGATGATTTTGTTAATAAGTTCTAAGTGGGCTTTTGAGTATTCAGGTTTCAGGTATCTGCGTTGACATTAAGGGTAATGTTATTGAAGTGAGAGATCGATGCATTCGATCAGTTACCGTACGATGATGCTATTTGCAAAAAAATATTGATAACAGTGGCGGGAGAGCTGTAATTATGGACGAAGTCTGTACCAGTCTATCTCGAAATAATAAGCCAGAATGGGCGAGCGTCATGCCCAAAATCTACGAATGTGGCGATGTGTAGCACTGATAGTGAGAGAATGTATTGGATGTACCGTGTTAGCGTGAATAATATAGCGCTGTGCACACAGTTCAAATCTGAGTGAACTTTTATCAATTGTTCATGGTATAATTTGTATGAAGTTATTCAAGTTCCTGCACGTCCATGTTCCAAAACCCTGAGTCTTTACGGATGGAACTTTCATGAATATTGAAATTTAGATACAAATATGGTAGTGGTCTGAAATAGTCCCTGAGTCTATTCCCAGAACATACTATATGACTTTATTGAATTTCCGGTGAGCATGGTCATAACTATAAAACTTGGCGTTTTGGTTTTGATGGGGCTGTGGCCGATCAGGCTCCTCGTGACCGTTTTCGGGGTGACCATGCCAGTTTTGTCAAATTGTGAATTTGTTGAAGGTTTAAATTGTGGCAAGCTAGATCATCCGCAGAGGAGTTGCACAGGACAGCTGGTACCCGGAGTGGAGTCTGCCACGGTTGCGAAGCAGACTGTTTTACCTAAAAAACAATTGAGCAACAGAAATCTGTCTGCCATTGGAGCAGAGAAGTTTACATAACATTTGAATCCATGTTCTAATTTATAAGTAGAGCGGTTCATGCGTACAATAATGAACCTTCTAGAGATTGAGACCACAATTTAGTCGGGTTAGTCGAGTGGATCGTTGAAAATCCACAGGGGAGACTAAAACTTTGAAGACCCAACAAACTTTTAAAACAAAAGTGGCTAAGGCCTCGTTGGTCTGGAGATTGGACATTTTCGTTAAATTCTTTAGAATTATTAACCGTGATGGAAGATGACATGCTACTGGATGCCTCTGTCATGGTGTTTCGGTATGCTACTGTGATACCTCTACCGAAGGTAACATGCTAACTAGGTGCCTCTGTCGTGTGTGTTTCCCAGTAAATGAATTGGGAAGCGTGGCCTAAGACGACGAGCTAAGTTTTCGATTTGCCATAGGATTTCTGATTTAGGACCTGAATGTTAGCAAACCAGTAATAATTTGTTTTGTATGTTCTAAAGGCCCATGACTCTAATCGCACTTATAAATACGCACATGAGCAAATTAGAAAAATGTCAGATAATAATGATATTTCTTCCCTAGGAACTGACGAAGAGCCAGGTTCTACACAAAATAATTAAAACTAGAACTGTCTATAGTACAATGAGGGTGTTCCATTGCTAGGTAAGCAATGACGGTGTGGTTTTCCTGAGCTGGATAAGCGATGACGGAATAGTGTTCCATTGCTGGGTAAGCAAAGACGGTGTGGTTTTCCTGAGCTGGTTAAGCGATGACGGAAGGGTGTTCCATTGCTGGGTAAGCAATGACGGTATGGTTTTCTTGCGCTGGTTAAGCGAAGATGGAATAGCGATCGATTGCTGGTTAAGCAATGATGGTCTGTCTGAAGCTATAACAATGCTTGAATACTGATATTGGTAGTCATGTATTTACTGGTGAAATGTATTGTCACAGAATTGTTTTCTTTGACGTCTTGTAAAAAAGGCGCCCATTAAATAATTTAGTGTACTCTAGCTAAATTTTTGAGCTTGATATAAATGTGCACAAAGTTGTAACTATTTGAGCTCTTATTGGTCAGAGCGAAAATACTGTGGATAATTTTTTTCTTTTCAGATAGTTCACACGAGGACGTGTGAAACATCAGAATGGCCGTGTCGGAGATTGTAATATCAAAGCATGTCGTAACGATCATTTAATGAATCAAGTATTACATGAATCACTTATAATCTTTTAATTGTTTTGTCGTAATCGAAACGTCATGCATTCTTGACTACAATGCTTGGATGGAATCAGAGTGTAGCGGTGCTCAGGGGTGAGTGCATGTCTGCCTCACTGAGATCATCACGTTTATATTATCGCTGTGGTTCTGAAATAGTGTTGGTCGACATAGAGTTTGCCAGTGATACTACCCCGCGACATATATATATATATATATATATATATATATATATATATATATATATATATAATGTTTATTATGTTTAAGTTAGATTAACGCATGATTGACGTTTATAAATAATTTTTGACAACCAGAAAAAAATAAATTCCATGGCTATGCTACAAAATAACAGAAATTTTGAAATTTCTTTTTAAAATTGTGAAGAAACCAATAACATAATATTAAATGTAAATACATTTTTGTATGCAATTTTTAATTCTGAACAATTTTGTACTCTACATTTTTTGCCGTAAAATGAACAGGAGAGCAGGAAATTGCAAAAAACTAAAATCCCATGTTAAATCCCTATGTTCACCCCAAACCGCCACCACCCTGTATATATATATATATATATATATATATATATATATATATATATGTATATATAAATTCATTATTATATCTTCTATAGATTTAGAGATAAAGAAATGCATATAAAATAATTTGATGTAAAAAATCTTAGATCAAACTACTTCAGGCAAGAAATTCAAATGTTTGTAATTGACACATAAATGTCACTGTCAAAAATATTTGTATGCCACTGTCAAAAATAGTTGTACATCATTATGAAGACTATGAAAATAAAAAAAAAATCAACAACGCAAAAGAATATACGTAAAAAAGAATATAAAAGGAATTTGCGAAAAAATGACGAATATAAAGAAAAAGAAAAGGAAAGTAGAAAAAGAAAATTTCTGGATATTGAATATAAAGAAAATGTATGTATTGTACATAATTTATATTAAAATATCCCATAGATTTTGCAAATATATGTGAGCATTATTTTGTAGTGAGACATGAATATATGTATTTGTATTTAAAAATATTTTTTGTTTTATGTGTACAACCATGTAAAATATCTGGCGAGATGTTAAGTCCTGGCCACATCAGATTTTTTTAAATACAGTTTGATATCAGATGTATGTTCGTCTAATGTTTATTATGTTTCTTTTTAATCTTAGTAGTTCCAGTACAGGAACAATTTATTTGAATTTTCGCTCCATATTTTACTACAGGTGTATGCAATCCTCCTAATTGAAGTTCGGAATTATTCACAATAAATTCGTTGCCAGTTCCACAGACCGTGTGCGAATACTATAGGGTTAAAACAGGACATGTATTGCTTTGTGGAATAAAAGATGATCAGGTACAATACTGGGATTGGGAGGCAAATGCAAACATATTGTTGCAGTTTTGTTGCATATAAACATGTTAGTAAAAATCAATACTATATGTTTTGTTTTACAACAACAGATCATTATTATTATTATGCTACTAATTTATTTGTTTATGGGTTTGTGTATTAAAAAGCGGAAGAAATAGAAATTTTCAGATGTACCGATTTTGAACAAGTAAGGAGAAAATTTGTTAAAAAGGATGATAAACCGTATAGTTTGGCCATAAAATTAGAAGAATTTTGCCATCCTGTTTTAAAAAAGAAAAAAATAGAACCGATTGGAGACGTCAAAACTATGTGGGATATGGGAAGAAAATTTCAAGATCATATTTTGTCACTTGAAATGTAGGTAAACTTACACTTTTTGACTTGTAATTACTGCATTGTGGCACTGAGCAGAGCAGTATCTATGGCATTTATTGATCATTATTTAAACCTGAAAATGTAATATATACTATATATCTCACTTTTTTACAACAAATGTAAATTAAACCTGTGTAAAATTATATACGTTTCAATGTATGCTATCAACGTTTCCTTATTCCCCTAGTTAACAAATCTGCCGCCAGACGTCACCCACTTTGAATTCTTTCGCCTGTCGGGTACTGCTTTACCGATATTTTAATCTTGTTTTTGAAGTATTTACACAGATGTCTGTACATATCAAGACTAATTTTTAGGTAATTTAAAATTACATTTATGAATGACTCCCTAAACAAAATATATAAACCTAATTTTCATTTATGAATGCACCTTTAGTGATATATTCCATAAACTAAGTAAAGCTGATATTGGACTTAATGATTTTGTTTCAAACACATGATCGACATAACTTCAAAAGTGTAATGTGTTTTTATGTAGGTACACTGTTGCTTTTTTCTTAATGATTTCTGTATATATATATATATATATATATATATATATATATATATATATATATATATATATATATATATATATGTAACGACGATGAAGTCGGTCTGGTTGCGTTACTTTATTGTATAAATAATAAAAATATATAGTTTTGTATAGGATTTAATATAATAAATAGTGGAGTCAGAGAATGACATGTCAATCTTTTATATCAAAAATATAACAACTGAATATAATATCAATGAATAAAAACAATGTGTTGGTGAGCAACGTAGCGGCTACTTGATACAGCCGCTACATTACTCCCCGCCCAAAAAAAGCACAGGTACAGGTCTCAACCATTTTGTTGTAGTATTTATTGTTGATGTTGTTGTCGTTGTCGTTGTTGTTATTGTTGTTGTTGTTGCTGCTGTTGATGTAGTTGCGGTTGTGTTATGTGTTCTTGAAAATTTATCTGGACTTTTTGGGGTCATAGACATGTTCATGAGGAACATGCCTATCAGAAAAAAAGATTTCCCACGGTCGTGGCAAGTGAGTCTGCCGACCGGGGAAATGGTTGCTTGCTTCCAAGGGAGGAGGAAAGAAGAAAAAGCGAAGAGGGAGGTGCCAGAAAATTTTCAAGACGTGTTTTGTGATTGATGACGTTTGTAATGCGTGACGTTTAATTATGTTGTTTGTGATAAAATAGTGTAAAAATGGCTGAGCTGTACCTGTTATTTTCTTTCTTCCACCGATGTCCAATGGTGGTCGAAAGATTCTATACAGTGGTTGTAGACGCTGCAATGTGAACACCTTGGCGGCCGGTAAAACTTGCAATTGATACACCATTTCATGCGAACCATAATGCCGTTGATCTCCACGTTCCTGTAGAGCGGGGCCCGGTAGTCGCCCTCCCGGTCTTAGTCGGGTGGGGCGTACGGCACGAAACGTTGCTTGTCGAGGAGCGTTGTTCAATTTTCGGGGTCACCAATGTAACGACGAAGAATATTGATTCCTTGGTACACTAGAAATTTTAATGTTACATAACGAATGAAATGATGAAGTTCAATAAAGAAAACTGCTATTATTCAAGAGCTATTTATTTTCTCTTGTACACTTTCAAAATTCAAAAATTAACAACTGAATATAATATCAATGAATAAAAACAATCGTCGTTACATATATATAATAATAATAATAATAATAATAATAATAATAATAATAATAATAATGATAATAATAATGTTGAGAGACACGATTTAATAGTTAGGACAGCTGTGTAAAATCCAGTACTCTGTTCACTTTTGTTTAATCACATTACATACAGAGGTTGAACTGAAAGTACAGTATAATTATTTTTTAAAACTTTTGTTATTTCAAGCATTTTCATAATTAATGGCTTAGTTATTTTAGTTAGTAAATGTGGACTTAGTTGGATAAGATAATAAAAAAAATGACATTAATATAAATTTTTATTGAAAAACACGTGAAAACAGAAATCATTAAGAAAAAAGCAACAGTGTACCTACATAAAAACACATTACACTTTTGAAGTTATGTCGATCATGTGTTTGAAACAAAATCATTAAGTCCAATATCAGCTTTACTTAGTTTATGGAATATATATTACTAAAGGTGCATTCATAAATGAAAATTAGGTTTATAATTTTTGTTTAGGTAGACATTCATAAATGTAATTTTAAATTACCTAAAAATTAGTTTTGATATGTACAGACATCTGTGTAAATGCTTCAAAAACAAGATTAAAATATCGGTAAAGCAGTACCCAACAGGCGAAAAAATTCAAAGTGGGTGACGTCTGGCGGCAGATTTGTTAACTAGGGGAATAAGGAAACGTTGATAGCATACATTGAAACGTATATAATTTTACACAGGTTTAATTTACATTTGTTGTAAAAAAGTGAGATATATAGTATATATTACATTTTCAGGTTTAAATAATGATCAATAAATGCCATAGATACTGCTCTGCTCAGTGCCACAATGCAGTAATTACAAGTCAAAAAGTGTAAGTTTACCTACATTTCAAGTGACAAAATATGATCTTGAAATTTTCTTCCCATATCCCACATAGTTTTGACGTCTCCAATCGGTTCTATTTTTTTCTTTTTTAAAACAGGATGGCAAAATTCTTCTAATTTTATGGCCAAACTATACGGTTTATCATCCTTTTTAACAAATTTTCCCCTTACTTGTTCAAAATCGGTACATCTGAAATTTTCTATTTCTTCCGCTTTTTAATACACAAACCCATAAACAAATAAATTAGTAGCATAATAATAATAATGATCTGTTGTTGTAAAACAAAACATATAGTATTGATTTTTACTAACATGTTTATATGCAACAAAACTGCAACAATATGTTTGCATTTGCCTCCCAATCCCAGTATTGTACCTGATCATCTTTTATTCCACAAAGCAATACATGTCCTGTTTTAACCCTATAGTATTCGCACACGGTCTGTGGAACTGGCAACGAATTTATTGTGAATAATTCCGAACTTCAATTAGGAGGATTGCATACACCTGTAGTAAAATATGGAGCGAAAATTCAAATAAATTGTTCCTGTACTGGAACTACTAAGATTAAAAAGAAACATAATAAACATTAGACGAACATACATCTGATATCAAACTGTATTTAAAAAAATCTGATGTGGCCAGGACTTAACATCTCGCCAGATATTTTACATGGTTGTACACATAAAACAAAAAATATTTTTAAATACAAATACATATATTCATGTCTCACTACAAAATAATGCTCACATATATTTGCAAAATCTATGGGATATTTTAATATAAATTATGTACAATACATACATTTTCTTTATATTCAATATCCAGAAATTTTCTTTTTCTACTTTCCTTTTCTTTTTCTTTATATTCGTCATTTTTTCGCAAATTCCTTTTATATTCTTTTTTACGTATATTCTTTTGCGTTGTTGATTTTTTTTTATTTTCATAGTCTTCATAATGATGTACAACTATTTTTGACAGTGGAATACAAATATTTTTGACAGTGACATTTATGTGTCAATTACAAACATTTGAATTTCTTGCCTGAAGTAGTTTGATCTAAGATTTTTTACATCAAATTATTTTATATGCATTTCTTTATCTCTAAATCTATAGAAGATATAATAATAAATTTATATATATATATATATATATATATATATATATATATATATATATATATATATATATATATATACAGGGTGGTGGCGGTTTGGGGTGAACATAGGGATTTAACATGGGATTTTAGTTTTTTGCAATTTCCTGCTCTCCTGTTCATTTTACGGCAAAAAATGTAGAGTACAAAATTGTTCAGAATTAAAAATTGCATACAAAAATGTATTTACATTTAATATTATGTTATTGGTTTCTTCACAATTTTAAAAAGAAATTTCAAAATTTCTGTTATTTTGTAGCATAGCCATGGAATTTATTTTTTTCTGGTTGTCAAAACTTATTTATAAACGTCAATCATGCGTTAATCTAACTTAAACATAATAAACATTATATATATATATATATATATATATATATATATATATATATATATATATATATATATATATATGTCGCGGGGTAGTATCACTGGCAAACTCTATGTCGACCAACACTATTTCAGAACCACAGCGATAATATAAACGTGATGATCTCAGTGAGGCAGACATGCACTCACCCCTGAGCACCGCTACACTCTGATTCCATCCAAGCATTGTAGTCAAGAATGCATGACGTTTCGATTACGACAAAACAATTAAAAGATTATAAGTGATTCATGTAATACTTGATTCATTAAATGATCGTTACGACATGCTTTGATATTACAATCTCCGACACGGCCATTCTGATGTTTCACACGTCCTCGTGTGAACTATCTGAAAAGAAAAAAATTATCCACAGTATTTTCGCTCGGCTATCTCTGACCAATAAGAGCTCAAATAGTTACAACTTTGTGCACATTTATATCAAGCTCAAAAATTTAGCTAGAGTACACTAAATTATTTAATGGGCGCCTTTTTTACAAGACGTCAAAGAAAACAATTCTGTGACAATACATTTCACCAGTAAATACATGACTACCAATATCAGTATTCAAGCATTGTTATATAGCTTCAGACAGACCATCATTGCTTAACCAGCAATCGATCGCTATTCCATCTTCGCTTAACCAGCGCAAGAAAACCATACCGTCATTGCTTACCCAGCAATGGAACACCCTTCCGTCATCGCTTAACCAGCTCAGGAAAACCACACCGTCATTGCTTACCCAGCAATGGAACACTATTCTAATTATAATAACGTTTTACTCATCAGAAATGCTTTGTTTGAGTGAACATTATTGAAAATAAAAAATTATTCACACTTAGAACAGTGAGCCAAACGTTATTTCATTTTTTGTGATTTTATTTTAATTTCATATTCCATAACACTCTAAAGATTATAAAATTTAAATGCGATTTTCTCGGATACAAAATGGGCGAAATAAAACCTGATATTGACTTGGATGCAGAATTTAATCCTCTGTCTATAGCATTTATTTGAAGCATTATTGTATAAAACACTTTTCGTGTTACACCCGGTATGTTTTATATAATTAGTAAAATTAGATGCAAGTATTGTGTAGTTCTAATATGTATTGTAGTATAATAAACAAAGGAGACATTTATGTTAAAAAAGTGAATTGATACAATAATTATTAAACTCTAAACTGATGATAGTGAAACGCTTGTTTCAAGCTGACGAACTTCAGAATATATTTAAATCTCGTTCATCTCCGACATGTTTTATCAGTTGCCGCATATGAGACTTGTGTTAAACAATAATAATGGTTGTCAGCAGCTTGAACGGTATCCTCTTTCATAAAGATATCCACCATCATGCAACAATTATTTTCTCCCACTTTCTTGCAGGTTAGCTACGCGGCAAAGCCATACATAATAAATCCACCTTTGGTTCCACTTTCGCCAGCAGGATGAAATATGTTGTCAGCTTCTTCAAGTACCTACTTTATCATGAGTCGACTGATTCTGCTTCTGTAGAAGAACATTTAGGAAGCTTGCTTAACAATTAATTGTTTCTTTGTTTAAGTTACATTATTTTGTTTTTTGTATAATTATTTTATTTCTTAAATCGTTATATAATTTGAAATAACAAAAGTACCAGCAAGTACCATTTGTAGATTTAAGAGATGAACCCGCACTGTCTGCATCGTGAACGTTTATTATTATTATTATTATTATTATTATTATTATTATTATTATTATTATTATTATTATTATTATTATTATCATCATTATCATTATCATTATCATTATCATTATCATTATCATTATCATTATCATTATCATTATCATTATCATTATCATTATCATTATCATTATCATTATCATTATCATTATCATTATCATTATCATTATCATTATCATTATCATTATCATTATCATTATCATTATCATTATCATTATCATTATCATTATCATTATCATTATCATTATCATTATCATTATCATTATCATTATCATTATCATTATCATTATCATTATCATTATCATTATCATTATCATTATCATTATCATTATCATTATCATTATCATTATCATTATTATTATTATTATTATTATTATTATTATTATTATCATTATCATTATCATTATCATTATCATTATCATTATCATTATCATTATCATTATCATTATTATTATTATTATTATTATTATTATTATTATTATAATTGTTATTATATATAGAGTAAAACAACTGTCACTGTCAGGATCGGAAACACGTAGAAATGTCGTGCCGTGCAATTTTTGTTTTCGCCGTTTTCTTAATAGTCCAGTAAACAGGTCGAAAACGGGGGTTACCTTACAAAAGGTCGGGTAGTTCTGAATTTTTGATATGTTGTATAGGATGGTTGGTTAATGAAAAATTCAAATTTCCACAAATCCCCTCCCTCCGTTCCCTCCCCCATCTTGTAAAAACCACCATAAATCAGCACTTTTCTCAGTTTTTCGCCTATAACTTCTATCTGGTGAATTTTACCGAAAAAAAAGATATTTGCGGACTTGTAGAGGATGAAATTTTATAAAAATTTGTTATTAAAGGTTTTCTTCCACGATTCATAACAACGAAGCTATGAAACTCACAATAAAGGCAACAATTGCGCACTTAGCAAAATTTTAAGTTTATTTCTACTTTACATCGCAATAACTCCGTAACACTTCATTTTAACGTAAAAGTCCTTATAATGAGTCTTGTAGAGAATTTAGTTGCCTACAAAATCCGTTTATCAATTTCTTTTTACGACCAATGCAACAGAGTAGGGTAAATTTACAAAAAAAAAAAAAACAGAAATAGTATGTTTTTTCCAAGTTTAGTGTAGCAACAGCCTTTGCCTTTGGCTCATCATTTCTAATTATACAACCATTATTTCAAACAAAATATCCTAGATTAGTGCGCAATTGTTGCCTTTTTGGAAGCTTCATAGCTCCGTTGCTATGAATCGTGGAAAAAAAATTTCGTATCAAATTTTTAGGAAATTTCATCCGCTACAAGTCGGCAAATAATTTTTTTTTTCGCTAAAATTATAGGTGAAAAACTGAAAAAAACGCCGATTATGGTGGTTTTTACAAGATGGTGGAGGGAGCGGAGGAAGGGGATTTGTGGAAATTTGGATTTTTCATTAACCAACCATTCTGTACAACATAGGCGCTTTCTTTTTAGGGGGAAAATGAACTGATCTTATCTCGTACTGAACTGAACTGAACTACTCCTAAAAAGAACAGTATATTTTCTTTAAAATAAGAAGGAGAAAATAAAAACATATATATAATTTATATTTATAATATAATAATATGCTGAATTTGCTTGTGGTTATTCCTACAACCGAAATGTTAGTGTTGTTTCTTCCAGTACTGACTAAGTGTGGAGGCATCTTCAAATACTGTTGGTGCTCTGCGCTCTTTCTCATAATGCCATAATGCTGTACCTACAAAATGTAACCGAAACATTCGGTAGACTCACTTACAAGTGAGTTAGTCTTCCAGAAAGGTACAAATTGTACAGTAAAGATTAATATTAAATACTAAGTTAGGTTAGAGCTCATGTTAAAAAAATGTTAATGTTCTTAAGAATTAGGTCAGTACTTATCCGTTAATAAAAAAATTTACACTTCTTTCATGTACAAACTACATTAATATTTCTTAATAAATTTTATTACTTTCATTATTATTTACTAGATACCTAATTATCTTCTTGACAGGTAAATTAACCAAATGTATATGATGCCTAGCAATGCCTCTTTACTTTTCAGCACTAATACGTATTTTATGCACATTTTACAATGAAACAATAAGTAATTTTTAAGGTTAAACTCAAACATACCACGGTGGTGGTAAATTACTTAGTCCCTAGTCCCTCAGGGTTTTCCTTCGTAAAGCAATTTCAATATTAGATTTTATATTCATCCCCAGCTCTGATTTGATGATATTTTAAGTAGGTAATATTTTATATCAATTTAAATTTCAGCTACATATACTTATTATAACCGTTAAATATAGAAACTTTTAATGATGGAAAAGAAGTAGGTATTGATACTTTATTGACAGTAAAGGTTCTGTCTAATTTATTTACATAACATAAATAAAAATCAATTAAATTTTTATCCTGTATAATGTTGTGAGTATTTTAATAATTTTCTTAAAACTAAACCCCGATATGTTACAAATATTTCTTTTATTGTATCTAATAATTTCTAAATTTTTGATATAGGTTTTGGAATAGCTATTAAAAGTTGCCTTTTGTAGTTTTAAAACGAAAGTTTATTTTGGGTTTTTTATTTGTGTAACGTCTTTTGCCCTTTACCACGCATCATTTTTTTTAAATTTAAAAAATAATTTTGAAATTTTGATACGGATTACAATTTTTTTATTGTTATAGGTCTTATGCCCTTTACCGACCATCAAAATTTTCAAAAATTTAGATTGTTTTTTATTATATATAAAAACTTTTTTTAAACGATCTTCGTGATATTTCTGTAGGTATAGTAAAAGACCCAATTGTAAACAAGTGGTACAGGACACATTTATCAAGTGTACATATACATATGCAGCGACACTTGACTATTTAAGTTTGATAATCTCATCCTTTGATTTTTTAAAATTTATATTACTTTTATCGTTAACCTATTAAGTATATACTGTGATAATGTCAAAGTGGTTCAGTTATAAATAAAGGGTACAGAGGACTTTAAGTAGTGTATATGTTAGTCGCAACGCAACTATTATAAATTCCGTTTCTGATATGTCATCCTCTGATTTTTACATAATTTATATTATGTTTATCTGTATGAAGATATTAAGTTCATATTGTGAGTTTGTCAAATTGGCTTAATTTTAAATAAGTGATACAGAGCACTTTACGTAAATGTATAATAGTCAAGTGTCGCTGCAACATATACACTTACTTAATTTGCATGTATCCCTTATTTACAATTGAGGCGCTTTGAAATTAGTAAATTGTAAACTTAATGCATTGATAAAAATAAAAATAATATAAATCATAAAAAATCTGAGAATGACATCAGAAACAAAATTTTCAATAGTCAAGTGTTGCAATTAATATACATTTACTTAAAGTACTCTGTACCCCTTATTTTTAATTTGAAATTAACACATTATAAACTTAATACGTTGATAAAGATAAAAATAATATAAATTATTTAAAAAAATCATAGGATGACCTATTAGAAACGGAATTTATAATAGTCCAGTGTTGCTATTAACATAAACTTACTTAAAGTCCTTTGAACCCCTAATTTATAACAGCCACATTGACATTAACATAGTATAAACTTAATACGTTGATAACGATAAAAATTATATAAATTATAAAAAAAATCAGGGGATGACATTATTAAAAACGGAACTTACAATATTCAAGTTTCGCTGCAACATATTTATAATTGAGCCTTTTACTATACCTACAGAAATATCATTTACATATTAAAAAAAAGTTTTTATACACAATAAAAAACAAATCTGAATTTTTGAAAATTTTGATGCTCGGTAGAGGGCAAAGGACTTATCACAATAGAAAAATTGTAAATAAAAATTATATTTACAATATTAATTCTAAAATATTGGGCAGTATTCCGAATCTAAATTTCAAAATTTAATTTTTGAAATTTTTTAAAACATGTGAACCTCTCGGTATAGGGAATAGACGTTACACAATGAAAAAACCCAAATAAACTTTCGTTTTAAAACTACAAAAGGCAACTTTTAACAGCTATTCCAAAACCAATATCCAAGATTTTAAATTTTTAATTTAGTTCACCCTAATATATACCAAGTGTCTTAGGCCGACCGACACCTGGGAGATTAACATGTGAAATCAGTTAATTATGAATATCTCCTCAGTGTGCGCTTGGTAATAAAAAAAAACTCGGAGAGGCTGGGTTCGGAACCAGACAGCAGCAAAATTTAACTATTAATTTTTACTTCTCATTATAATTTTTAATGTTAATATATTTTAAATTTTTTATTGCAATTTAATAAAGTGGATACGTTATTTTTTCTTATAAATATTTATTGTAATAATTATTTAACTATATGTTGCAATCAATGTGAGATTTTACAAAATACGTATAATTTAGGTTTTAAATAATGTTTATATTTTATTAAAAGTCAATAAAAATTATTTTGAATAGTAGGAAATAAAAAATAAATTTTGCTGCTGGCTGGTTCCGAACCCAGTCCCTCCGAGCTATGTATATTATCAAGCGCACCCGCTACCACTATTCTATTTGTACTGTTAGTAACCAATTTATTCGGTATACGACCAATAATTCTGCAAATTCCACAAATTTTCTTAAATTGAGAAATTTCAACTGTAATCCGTAGAATTAATATCCTCCAATGAGTATACAACATGTCAGCTAATATCTTAGACTGGGGAGATATTCACAATTAACAGATTTCACATATTAATCTCCCATGTGTCGGTCGGCCTAAGACATAACCCTTACACTAATCAAAAGAGAAAAAAATTTGAATTTTTTTTAAAGTAAAAATCTAATATGGCTTCCATTTAAAAAATGTATGTATATGCTACATCTCGAAAATTTGGCGACAAAAAAAATATTTTCGTACGTCACTGGATAGACAATGACAATATCTAACTTTTTATTTGAAACATTTTCGTCGATTACTGATTGTTTAGAAGTAATTTTAAAATGAAAAAATCGACTAAATTCAGTTTTTTGTTATTATCTAGTGGTTTATGAAAAATTTTGAAAAATATTAGATTGTCCCCTATAGGGGCACAAAAAGGACCATTTAACCGACATTGCATCTCTAATAGTTCTCGAGATCCCAATGGTGACAGCTCTAATTGGGACATACTGTATATATATATATATATATATATATATATATATATATATATATATATAAAAGCTATGGTTTTTACTAATTTTTGTTAGGACCGGTTTTATGAAGAAATTGAATCTTCACTTAAAATTTACTTCCATACTAAATTTAATGAAAAGAAAAAATGCAACACGATTTTTTGACAGCAATGATGTAAATGTCATAAGAACATGGAAACTGATTCGAATTTGTTCATTTCATTAAATTTACTTGACAACTAAATTTTAAGTGAAGATTAAATTTCTTTATAAAACTGGCCCTTAATCTTTTTCATTTATTACTTAACTAGAATATATGGGCGATAATACATGCAATAATCTAATATATACAATTCACATTCCTTTTTGACCTGTTATCGGTGTCCTCTTCTACGCGCGTCAGCAACGGACTGGCCTTCTACGACGCGTTCCCCTAAGTGGGATAAAATACACATTGTCATTCCAATTTACAACAATTATCACAGGCGTGCCATTATCATCTAATAAGATAGACAGGAGGGGGGGGGGGCAGGAATAAGGTTGCTCCCAAGTCCCAGACTTGGGCAGATGCCCCGCATATTAAATGCGGCCCAACACCTTGTGGGTCCCGGTACCCCTATCCGCAAAAGTATACACCCAGTGCATTGACGAATTGCTGGAATACGGCTCTCGTGAATAATCATTTCTGAGCCACTAGCGGTACCGTAGCCACATACGCATGTCCCAGACATGTTGAGCTCTCAGAGCTCTGACCTCCCAGAGGTCAATGGGTCCCAGACCCATTATGAGAGTTTAGCTTACGATCACACGTATGTAGGTCCCAGACCTATCATGATAAATCCCAGGTTTATCCTTAACGTCCTAGACGTTATCGTGTGTCTCAGCCTCTCATTTGGTGTCGTCACATCTCGAAGCATAAAGCTCCATGGACCTAGAGTTGTCCCAGACAACTCTTCGGATAATTAGGAAACTACTACGTTTGCGGCCACAAACAAATAATACAAATGTATACTTCACATATACCATGCATATCAAATACACAAGCAGTGTATAACATATCAATCAAGCATTTGGTGATCCACACCAAACTGTACCTGTATAATAATTAGAATGACAGTGAGTTCTACCACTCACCTCTAATTACTGCAAGCATCTAGTCTTTTCTTTGTTGACACTATTCACAGTTTCACCCACATCTGTATAGGACTGCTAGCACACAGCAACTAACTGCCCTGGCCATGCAAGGGTCGGGGGTTGTTATTGTGTTTAAGAATGTCAAGTGTTTTTCCCTTAAGCCAGCGCTTCTAAACCAGTGGCGCCCAGTCGAAGAGTAAATCTTATATATATATATATATATATATATATATATATATATATATATATATACATATATATATATATATATATATATATATATATATATATATATATATATATATATATATATATATATTAAAAACAGCAAACTCAACCGGTATTTTAAAAACGCTAAAACACGACGATTTTAGTTTTTAAAAATATAAATTTAATATGTGCGATTCCGTTTCCGACTTCTATTTGTTTTTAAATTTTCTTTGGTATGCAACCTTACGATTTATTTGCATGATTGTAAAGTGAAGAAAAATCACTATCGAATTCCACTACTAAAAATCTATATTGCCATTTAAATTTCTTTCTGATGACGTCATAACTTAAAGACAAATGGATAATGTCTGAAGGTGAATTACATATATCCATCTGCATTTTTAAAAACTAAAATCGACGTGTTTTTTAATATTCCATACTTTAATACTTTAATCCCAAACAAATACGTACAGAAAGTGTTTAAAATTGAATATATAGTACTTTCTATATATAAATAGTGCAGTTGACAAACCAGTAAAGGTCAAGTTTTACTTAACCTATAATTACAACGTGATCACCGACAGAATGAAAGAAAAAATCGATAAAATAATGTCTAAAATCGATTTGTTAGACAAAATAAAACAAAGCGTGGAAGAAACGAACAACGATGTGAAAGTAATAAAATAATATTATGCAGCTGTGAATGCCAAAAAAAATACATCTTGAATGTAATATAGAGTTGCAGAAAAATACTATTGAAAAGCTAGAAAAACAAGCCAGAAAGAATAGTTTAATACTTGTTGGGATCCAAGAAGGGGAAAAATCAACATCTGAGCTAGAAAACAAAGTAATTTCAATAATTAAAAAACGTTTAAACATACAACTAGATAATTAAATTGAAGAAATATTTCGTTTACGAAAAAATTAAATAAACAATATAAAAAACAGGCCAGTAGTCTTATGTTTTAGCTAGAGAAAAACAAGAGCATCCATATTGAAGAAAAGAAAATTTTTCAGACTCTTAATATTTACGTTAATGAAGATCTGCCAAAAACCGAGAGACTCAGGAGAAAAGGCAATAACAAACATTTAATAACAAATCCGAATCAACACTGCACTGAAGAAAACTTTATGAAACAAGACCGGGAACCATCTGAGGATACACCGCCTACTAATCCAAAACCGAAAACGAAGATTCAGCGCTGCGGTACTGAAAAAGGAATATCGACACTCGATGATTTTTTAGAGCGGGGCCGAGACTCGAAGAACGCTGTATAACAACTAAAATCTGGCCTACGGCTGATGAATCATCCCCCAGTCTTAACTTAAGTTCAAATATTAGTAACTGCGCAATGAGTCAAAAAATCAATGTAGTATTTTGGAATATTAGTGGTGTTGAACATATTTTTAATTTAGATGCTGATACAGAAGCCAAAATACTACAGGGTGGAATTATTTGTTTGGTAGAGACATGGTTACAGAATGATAAATTTACCACTCCATACTTTTTAGAAAACTGTAACGGAATTTTCCACAGTCCTGCAACCAAGAATAAATCCAGGGGAAGAGCGAGTGGAGAGGTAATTACTCTACTGAAAAACAATTTTTTTAACTTCGTCAATTTAATTGAAGCTACGAATTTGTGGATTATTTTAGAAGTTCCCAAAAACCAAGAGGTTGCAGATATGCATTTAGAACACAAAATAATAATAAAAATAATGCCCATATCGGCTTATTAAACCAAGCGGAAGATTTGATAATATATTCTCCATTTGTTTCGGGTGTACGATTTTCCACTCACACCTTGTGCAACAGCAAGGGCAGATTATTAACTGAATTCATGGAAAATTTAGGCTTTCTGGTGCTTAATCGGCGTACACATGGTGACGAACTGGGTAATTATACATTTCATAGTTCTTTAGATAGTAGTACGATAGACTTGGGTAAATTTAAACGCAATACATGTAATAACCAATTTTGAAGTATTTATTCCCTTGCTCACAAATAATCACAGTATTTGTGTAACCAGCATAGGTTATACTGCAGATTTAAATATTCAAGGTAATGGGATTCAGTAAACTCTAAATATAACGTTACTTTCTCATTTGTTAAAGATAACGAACAATTATTTCTCAACTCTCTCCAAAATAGTAACAGATTATATTATCACACTATTGTTAATTTATTGAACAGAAATATTACTGAAGCGCTTAAAGAAGCTGCATGTGATTCTAAAATGATGAAAATAGTTACGATTAACAGTTTGTTAATAAAAATAAACTCTGGTTTGACTCTGAATGCAGAGATATGAAACTGGAATGTAAAAAGAGTTTAAAAATATACAAAAAGATTATAAACGATAGCAAGTCTGCTTATTTTAGGACCATTAGAATTTTTTTTCTAAAATTAAAAATAATTTAGAGTTTTGGAAAACAGTAAACTCTCTTAAACAAAAACATAATAATAAATATCGCTAAACATTTGGTCAGATTTTTTTTACAAAAATTTACTCTAAAAACTCTGACCCGAAAATCACAAATTTTTTCGATTGTACATATTCGTATTTCGATACTCCAATATCACTAGCAGAACAAACTTGAAATCAGCATAAATTCATATAAAAGCAACAAAGCTCCCGGCATTGATGGTATAAAAAACGAATTTCTAAAAGTTTTAACACCGGAATGGAACGCATATTTACTAAATATGTTTAACATTATATTCGATACAGGCTATACACCTATTTCTTGGTCATCTGTACTACTTTTTCTTTTACACAAAAATGGGGACGAAAATGGCACAGAAAATTATAAAGGCATCGCTCTGATTAATGTAATTTGTAAAATATTTACACGTATTTTATATAATCGCCTTAATTGGTGGTGCGAGGAAAACGATATGCTGAGTGAAAATCAGTCAGGATTTAGAAAAGATAGGGGCATGAATGATAACATCTTGACTCTAACTGCTATATCGCATTTGTATTTAAGATTAAAAAGGCATACTTGCTACGCGATATTTATTGATTACAAACGTGTCTTTGATTCTATAAATCATTCACTTTTATGGTATAAACTATATAATTTTGGAATCTCTGCAAAACTTATAAAAGTTTTAAAATGTCTTTACATTAATGCCTCCTTAAGTGTAAAAACAAACGATGGCACAACAAATTCGATACAAATAACTGAAGAAGTTCTTCAAGGAGAAATATTAAGTCCAATTTTATTCTTCATATTTATTAACGACGTTGAACAGTCCTTGACGTTGACGGTCATAATGATACATTGACTTTAGCTTATGCTGATGATATGGTGATTTTAGATGATTCGCCTATTGATGTGCAAAAAAAATTTGAACTGTCTCCAATTGTACTGTGAAAATAATCATTTACTAGTAAACGTAAATAAAACAAAAATCTTAGCCTTTCAAAAGAAAGGACTAAAAACTAACGTGCCTTTTTATTATAAGGATAATATAGTCGAAATTGTTTCTCAATATTTATATTTAGGTACAATCTTTTCTTCGCCAGGAAAATTTAATTTGGCCACACAAGAAAATTTAAGGAAAGGTAAATTCGCCACTGTTCCTGTTAAGAACATATTGGAGAAAGGCAAGTCAGGCATTTAGAAAAATTAAAAATTCCAGCAGGCAACTGCTCTTTATTCATTTGAAGCATGGGGACTGCGTGAGTGTGAAACTCTCGAGAAATGTTAATTAAACTTTTTTAAGTCAACTATTCTTTGCCAAAAATTCACACCCAACCACATGGTACGTTTAAAGGCTGGAGTTGCCCACGTGGTGTATTATATTTTAAAACGTACTTTAAACTGGTGGCTAAAAATTTTAAATATGGAGCATAATAGATACCCCAGAATATTATATAACCGCTTGCTTCAATTAGACAATAATTAACCGGGAAATAAATATGAATATAATTGGTGCACACAATTAAAAACTGTACTGAAAGATTTAGAGTTCGAGAAAATTTGGAAGGATCAATTTATTAACAGAACTACAATTATAAATATTACAGAAAAGCATAAGAATGTTCTACTTGAAAAAAATATTAATTGCATGAGTAATACAAAATACAATATTATCTATAAATATTTTGGCATAAACGACAACACCTATTTAAATATGAGCATCAACTTCCCAAAAGTCAAAATTATCGCACGGATAAAACTTTTTAAAAGGGGCTTGAGAATATTATATAATATAAAATGTGAACTAAACGCCCGCACGGTACAAATATGTCATCATCATTACCGATATCTGCGAACAAAGCAGATTGGCACACCCAGCAATGGGTAATATGCCGTGATGATATATTTATTTAACTAAACGCTCTGGAAAACTGTACTCTATGTAATTTACACAAATTGGAGGATTTATTTCATTTCTACTGCGAATGTCTAATTTATACACCTTTCAGAAAGGCTTATATTAGTACATATCTCCAACCTGTATCTGATGTCACCGTTTTCTTTTTCTTTTCAAAAATCTAAATAAAGAAAAAATTAACAAATTATTTTATTATACAATTATACCTTGTTCTACTTAAGTCATTCAGTATTGCGCAGCATAGGGAATAGTTTTGACCTCTCTGGCTGAAATTAGAAACAAGAGACAAGTTTACTTAATGTAATTTCGGCTACTTCAGATTTGCGCTGTTGCCAGTGCCATCTACTGAATGGCTTAAATGGAACAGAGCATAATTCTTTCAAAATTGTTTTGAATGAGAACTTCCTGGTAATAGCCACCCACTCTCGCTTCCAACCAAAAAATTATGTATGTTAAAGAATTTAATTAAATTTATAATATAATGTTTATACAGGTTATTAAAAATACTGTATTTCTCTTTTTATAATTAATATTAAGTACTTTATTTTGTATTTGTATATCTATCATAAATAGTATTTTTGTAACCTGTTTTGGGTAATTTTTATCGGTTTATTATTAATACTAAGGAAAAATAAATTATTGTCATCCTTCAATTGTATGAGGTACTCTTCGAAACAATTAAATATATTATTATTATTTTTATTATTATTATTATTATTATTATTATATAACATAGAAAATATTTTTTTTGTAATTTTTGAGCTAGAAACGTGAGGAACTAAATAGGGTGTAAATACCTCGGCGCGCCCGCTCCTGTAATTCCAAAAAGCGCGCCCTCCGAACTGTTAAATAGAGATACATATAGTTTTCACGCGATTATTTAAGGACGTCTTATTGGCTAGTTTACGATATTTGGAAATGTCTTCATACTTGCTTCCGCCATAAACAAAACGAAAACAAGAATTTTTGGCAAGAATAATTCTATTTTTATCTGTTTCTGTGAGATTTGGAATGTAGATACAAGCACAATAACAAAATAATGGTAGAATTAGAATATTAACGAGACGTAATTTTATTGTTGAACTTATATCTTGTATAAATTGATACAGAGATTTTCAACGACATGAAGTCCTAAAATGTTGACAGAAGTGCTGCGTTTGAGAACGGTACCGTTCAACCTTATATGGCGTTGCAGTTACCAACAGCAAGTTATGATGATTTTGACGCATTAATTTTGAGGCCTTTATCTTTTATCCATAGAGATAATTTATGTGAATCACAAGTAACGTTTTTTATTTGTTCATTAATATAATCGTATAATGAAACTATAGTTGCAATAATTATTGCATAGTCTGCATATGATATGCTGTAGTCTAATTTAGAACTGATAGTATATCCGCTATATATATAAAGGTTGTTCATTTTATTTTGACCGCTATTGCTATCTCAAATACTATAAGACCCTAAACTAAAATTCGTGGATTTGTCTTGAAAACTAGTTTCAAAACTACTCATATAAACACAAAAAATTCAGTATGGATATTGCGCATGCGTACGTATAATACATTTCCAATGCTTTCACCTAAAATACTTTTATTAATTTAAAACGTCAGAGTAACAATGAATACAATAAAACAATATAATGATAAGAATTCCAAAGATCAATATATTCTCCCCCCAATTTTTTATTTGGATACGTAATCTTGTAAGTATACAGGTGGCTTAGTGTTCCGCCGAAAGCGTTTTGGTTGTAGACTTGCGGTGCATGAATATTCTGAACCTCTGGTATTTGGTTAGTCATAGGTGTAGTCTCTGCCTCAACCGTCTGATTTACATTAGTTAATTTACCTTCAGATAGAAGTGAAGTACTCTGAAATTCTTCGATAGTATCTTCGGGACGGAATTCATAAAACGATATTTCTTCTCTTGAATACGACAAAAGATATTCTTTTCTCTTGGGGGCTAGATGTCTCAACGATATTGTCGACTCGGTGCCGTCTTTCCGTCGTACAAGGGCATACTGAGGATTTGCATTTAGAAGATCTACCTTTTCGACCAAATCGTCATACTTGCTTCCTCGAAAAGAGCGTTTGGCTAAAACAGTATCTGGAGATAGGAGCCAGGATGGCATAGTATTCACATTTACTGTTCGACGAGGATACTAAAAGAAACGCTTGTATAGTCTGCAGTTTGTGGCTGTATATAACAATAAGTGGAATGTAACGATTCGACCAGTACAATTTCCCAGTGCGAGATCTCTAGTCGTTTGCTTTTTAGTGCCAATGTTATGGTCTTCCAAATTATACCATTATGTATTTTAGTCTGTCCGTTTCCTTGGGGATTGTACGGGGTGGTACGACTCGTGTCTATTACATTTTGAAGTGGAAACGTTGTTAGTTCGCGGGACAGAAAGGAAGACCACGGTCAGAATGTATAAACGCCGGGTTCCAAATATAGAAAATAGATGTGTAAAGCATTTGATCACAGAAGCAGGGCTAAAGGTCTTTACAAAGATAGGCAAAAGGAAATCGGGAGTATTTATCTATAATCGTTAGAAGGTATTTGTTTTTAGACTTTGCGGGCAGAGATCCTTTAAAATCAACATTTATTCTTTCCGGCGGTGTCGCTGCTTTTACGATTTTACCTTCATGTTTGTGAAAGCGAACTTTTACAAATAAATTTACAGTTGTTTAATTTTTTGAGTAGTGACAAGTAAAGTAAAAAACTTGAAATAATAGCAAAACGATATATTTGAAATGAAGAGGATCTGTCAGTTACATCAGCCAAATCAGCATGTGCCGAAACTGTTTCAAACCAATCTGTAGACTTGTTTTGAAAATTACATGTAAACAGTTTCACGTATCTTTGAATGAAAACTGAAACAAGTGGAATTAATTTAAATGATATTTGAAAGGATATTAAAGTATTGGCACTTTTGAAGTTAATTTCTTTAGAAAACTGTTTAATAATAATAATAAGTTCTCACTTCTCTCACTATACTTCAGCATCTTAATGTATTTATTACATAATTACTATGAAGCTCAATTAAATACGTCCTACTCCTATACTGGCTGGAATGGGAATCATTAAACAAAGAGCTTCTTTTATTTCGCGTACAAAGAGTGAATTTTGTACAACTGTTTTTGTCAAAAACAGAGTTACAATGAACGATGTTGTATTAATCTTCTTGGGAATTTAGAAATTTTGAAGTTGGTAACTTAGTCTAAGTATCAAATAAGTAGCTTTCATTTTAGTTGTCATATATGTCATTACTCATGGAAAATTACTGAAGTAGGTTCATAACAATAAATATAATTTTCAACTCTAACCTGACTGTTGTCGAAATGTCAAATGTCAAATTAATTAAGTTTAAAATGTTTATTGAAATTATTAATGGTACCAACCTTGACATTTTAATATTTCTTTCAATAATAATTTTGAAATAAAAGTATATTAATGTGAAATAGGGAAAATGGTAAGAAAAACACGTATTGTCTTTCAATATACCATTGCTGATACTACAAAAAAATTTGTTACGCAAACAGAAAATAATTTTTTTAATCTCTAAAAAAGATGTCATAGAAATATAAAAATTAAATTTGTCGTAATAACAAATTAAACATTTTTATGCAAAACAAAATTATTTTATACTAGAAGCAGATTAATGAAATTACTTCTTACGTCTACTAAAAATAATTACCACCATGAGTAGTATTTTGTAGCAAATGATTCTTTATACAGACAACAAACATTAATTACGTAAAAATTTTGTATATAAAGCAAAAAGTTGCTGTTAAAGTAATTAAAAACTTACTGCAACTATTTTTTGTCTCAAATACCATGCAAAATTAAAATGATGCTTCCACCAGTAAAATTATAACGCTAAAATTTAAAATACAGAAAGACATGATAATTACATGACATTACAAACTCATAATTTAGGACCCATAAGTTGAATCAGTATGTTTTCTTTACCTATATTAAAATAATCCTATACAATTTTAAAACGTAAATATTAATTTTAATATTGTGAAAAGAGTGAACCACGTAAAATATGGCAGAATGAATGAACAGCATTTTCCGAAGAAGTTTCGCACTCAAGAGTTGTGCACTAGGCGCTAAGTGAGGCTCCCCATAACAAATAATGAGGTAAACACATGCCAGGGCACGTACTGTGAAATACTCCCGTCAATTCCCAGGACGCTGCAAATTCGTTGGCTCTTCAGGGACCGCTACTTCAACGGCGTCATGTACGACGTTTTGCATTGATATTTCATCTTATTTCTTATTTAAACTAAATCATTTATTTATTCAGATATCGTATCCGATGGGACAATGAACTTTCTTTTTGCTTGAAACTAACATTGTAAATTTAGTTAAGATTTGTTTGAATGTTTATCAAGCTGGATTTATACAGGACTTAGTACCAATTTATCTTAAACTTTGTTAATACTTTATTAAATAATATCAATAAATCCAAGGATTCCTTATAGATTCAAATTGATTTATCGAAGGCATTTGATATAGTGAATCACAATAAGCTGCTTGCCAAACTGAAATTTTGCAATTTTTCCGACAATGCAATTCTGGGGTGTAAAATTTATTTGATTAGCAGAAATTCCAGGTGTGCATTTCACACAATTCAAATGCCCAAGGTTAAATTTTAGGCACATTTATTATTTGATGACCACAAGGTCGAAACGATCGTCGAACAATTAATAAACTGTGAAACTTAACCAAGTGTTTTATTTTTAACCTTAATTCATATAATAACATTTATTATTATTGTCAATGATATGTTTGAACTAAACTTTTATTGAAGACATAAGTAAAAAAAAACGTAAGAGGAATAATTAATTAATTAATAACCTGGTAAGCCATAACAGGTCGGCTGCGATAACAATTTGATTACTTTTTGTAACAAAACATATAATTTTACAAAAATAACTTACTATCTATAAATATAACTTCAACATTACTCAATATTATTTCAACTGTTTTCACAGCCTACCTAGTATCATGGCTTTAGCAGGTTAATTATTCATAATTTCCTCTCACGTTGAGGTAATTTATTTCTTCAATAATAATTCACTTCAAGCATACGGTTGAATGCTTACGTAGATTCCAAATTATATAAAATTATATAATCGACCTCTTATAGTACTAGTAGCCATACTGGTCAAAATAATAATAATAATAATAATAATAATAATAATAATAATAATAATAATAATTACCATGTAAGTAAAAGGCGAGGTTCAACCCAAGGCTGTTCTTCCACCTAACCCGGTACAGTACAAAAATATATGACAATAATATATATATACATATATATATATATATATATATATATATATATATATATATATATATATATATATATATATATATATAAAAATCATCAAACGCGAGACAATTTGACAAAAAAAATATTAAAAAATATTACTACATTACATTAGTTAATATAAATTTTTCAGTCTGAGTTTGAAAGCGGTTAACGATAGAGACTTCAGGGATTCAGGAATATTGTTATACAAAGAAGGCGGGAGATAGGAAAATGAAGCTCTAGATTTTAACTTTCGAAAGAAAGGAACAATATACAAATTCTTAATACTAAGAGTGTAATTGTATTCTCTGGGTATTAACTTGTCAGAGAGATAATTAGGAGTTCTAGTTAACCTTACATTGTGTATTAAACAAAGATAATTAATTTTCAGTCGTTCATCGACAGATTTCATATTTGCTGCGAATACCATAAGCAAAACGTAAACAAGAATTCTGTATAAGAGTTATTCTATTCTTATCTGCTAAAGTTAGATTAGGTATGTAAGTACAAGCGCAGTAATCAAACGTTGATAGAACTAAAGAATTTATTAATTTTAATTTGATCTCAGTATTAAGATCTTGGCGAAATTGATATAATGAACAACCTGTATATATATATAAACACGCCTATCTATGTAAATACCTTAGCTCTGCTTCTGTGATCAAATGTTTCACACATCTTTCTATATTTGGAACCCGGCGGTTATATATTCTGACTGGGGCTCTTGCTTTCTGTCCCGCAAACTAACAACGTTTCTGATTGAAAATGGAATAGAGACGAGTCATATCACCCCGTATAATCCCCAAGGGAACGGACAGACTGAAATACGTAATGGTATAATTTGGAGAACCATAACATTGACACTGAAAAGCAAACGACTAGAGATCTCGCACAGGGAAATTTTACTGACCGAATCGTTACATTCCATAAGATCATTGTTATGTACAGCCACGAACTGTATACTATAAGAGCGTTTCTTTGAGTATCCTGTCGAACAGTAAATGTGAATACTCTGCCATCCTGGCTCCTATCTCCAGATACTGTTTACTACTACTACTATGTTCGAGGAAGCAAGTATGACGATTTGGTCGAAAAAGTGGAACTTCTAGATGCAAATCCTCAGTATGCCCTTATACGACGGAAAGACGGCACCGAGTCGACAATGTCGTTGAGACATCTAGTCCCCAAGAGAAAAGAATATCTTTTGTCGTATTGAAGAGAAGAAATATCATTTGATGAATTCCGTCCCGACGATACCATCGAAGAATTTCAGAGTACTTCACCTCTATCTGAAGGTAAATTAACTAATGGAAATCAGACGGTTGATACAGGGACTACACCTATGAGTAATCAAATGAAGGGCAAGTTAACAGAACTTTGCCATAAAAGAGGGTAATAGAATATGGTACAGCGGAATAGATAAACATGCATATTGGGGAGTAGGCTGTTTGATTAAAAAAGATCTATTTAAAGTCGTAAAAAATTAGAAATTTATCTCGGACAGAGTAATTTGGAGAAATTGTTAGAAACAAAAATAGAAAAAGACTAATAGAATTGTGCTTAATAAACAACCTACTGATAGGAAATTCATTCTTCCAGCATAAACTATACATCAGATCACAAGCTAGGAAAGCAGTAGAAATGAAAAGCCAATAATTGATTTTGCACTAATTGGGGCCCGGAGAATTGAAATGTATCAAAGATGTAAGAGTAATGAGAGGATCCGAAATAGTTAGTGATCATTTTCTTTTCACAACTTCTTTCCAAAAGAGGAGAAATTTAAAAAATGAGAATTACAAAAAGAAATACCAAGAAATAATAATATTTGAAGGAAATTTGAGTCCAAGTCGCGAAAGACGTTTGTGGTACGAAGATATTATCAAATGTGAAGAAACAAACATCATGGTGGTCGGAGGATATCAGAGCAAAAATTCGAAAGAAGAGAGTACTTTAGAAGAAATACCTAGCTAATAAAAGTACTGCCTTATACCGAATATACAGAGCAAAGCAAAATTGTAAAGAACCAGATATTATTTTATAGAGTTTTGAGAAATGTAAGGAAGAAACAAAAACAAACAATAAGATACATAAGAGACAAAGCTTGGGTTTTATAATACGCAACTCGCAATTTTTCAAAAATCAAGCAACTCTTAAATCCCTGTATTACTCGCTTGTTCAATCTCGACTTGAGTACTGTCTTATTGTTTGGAATCCAATACACGACTTGCACAATAATAACATCGAATGGGTGCAAAGAAAATTTGTACAATATTGTGCACGAAAAATTTCAATAAATTTTAATCCCCTGAACTAATTATAATGTTACCATAATATATCTCAATATATTTACATTGGAGTCCAGACGTAAGATGTACTCCTGTCTGTATCTACATAAATTATTATCAAAAAATCTGATGTGGCTAGCACATAACCTCTCGCCAGATATTTTACCTGGTTGTACGCATAAAACAAAAAATATTTTTAAATACAAATACATATATTCAGGTCTCACTACAAAATAATTATTTTAATATAAATTATGTACAATACATACATTTTCTTTACATTCAATATCCTGATTTTTTTTCTACTTTCCTTTGCTTTTATTCGTCATTTTTTTGCAAATTTCTTTTATATTCTTCTTTAGGTATATTCTTTTCCGTTGTTGACTTTTTATTTGTTTTCATAATCTTCATAATGATGTACAAATATTTTTGACAGTTGACAAATTGAATTTCTGGCCTTGAAGTAGTTTGATCTAAGAATTTTTACATCAAATTAATTTATATGCATTTCTTTATCTCTAAATCTATAGAAGATATAGTAATGAATTTATATTTATCGAATAAAGAATTTAACGTTCTTTAATATAAGTATTTACATAAATTTTCGATAAATAATATTTAGATGATTTTTTTCTTGTAACTACTACTTCCGGTTGTCCAATTGTTACCAAAACTGACTCGACTCTTCCCATTATTGTTAGATTGAGGAATCCGTGGTTAAAAATGTCTTAAGTCTTATAGTATTTGAGAAATCGTGGAACCAACATCTACACATACACACACACACACACACACACACACACACACACACACACACACACACACACACACACACACATCCACACACACACATCCACACACACACATCCACACACACACATCCACACACACACACACACACACACACACATCCACACACACACACACACACACACACACACACACACACACACACACACACACACACGCACACATATGCATACGGACATCATCGTAAAAATGTTATAATCGGATTCTAGGGACCTTGAAACGTGCTTATTCACAAAAATCTGGATATGCGATTTTTAGCATGAATCGAATACCTCTCTTAGTGAGAGGTAACAAAATCGACGACACTACTGGCTTAAATAATGTTTACATTTATATTCCGCGCCTTTCATCTGGAATACATACGAGCATTACATTTTATATTCATCACCTAAGAAGAAATTATATTCTAAAACGTTCAATTACCCGACTGTGTTTCATTTTCAATGATATTGTAAGGAAATAGATATTGAGGTTGACATTTTTAACATAAATTATGTTGCTTTTAAAAATATTTTGAATTCTAATCTACGTACATTTTGATATAAATAGAATAAATCTTATTCACATATATATATATATATATATATATATATATATATATATATATATATATATATATATATATTCCTTCTATTGTGTGTAATTTTTTATGTACGTATAGTGTGTTTCACATTTTGTCTTCTTTGGCTACGTCAAACATGTTTTTTGGGTTTTTGCCACGGGAGAGGATTAAACGATGCTATTCCATTAGATAATAAATGCGGCTTGGAAAAAAAATATATCGAGAGATTGGGAAACTGCAGTTATCGTACGCATATTTAAAAATCTGATGTGGCCAGCACATAACCTCTCGCCAGATATTTTACCTGGTTGTACGCATAAAACGAAAAATATTTTTTAATACAAATACATATATTCATGTCTCACTACAAAATAATTCTCACATAGATTTGCAAAATCTATTTTAATATAAATTATGTACAATATATAAATTTTTTTTATTTTCAATATCCTGACATTTTCTTTTTCTACTTTCCTTTTCTTTTTCGACTGAATTGCAGTTTATCCAGAATAGTAGAAATTGCATTTTTTTGTTGTACTGCCTAATTTTAGCTAAAATATAATAAGGAAACATAAAATTAGAGCGCGGAAACAGGTATTTATATATTTCTTTGGAAGAATAAAGTGTAACTTTACCTATAATAAAGTTGTGTTTTTTGCAATGAAATGAACACTGGCAATGCTTGTTAATAAGACACAATACACTTTTTAGTAAAATACTACGTTAAAACACAAAAAATGAGGTAGAAAAATAATTATTAATAGATATTTTAGAAGAAATTCAGTTTAACCTAAAAGGATAAACCAGTGAAAGTAAAACAGTGGTTTCATTTGTAAAATATGAATGTTTTATTTTTTATGACAATGACGATCATGGGTCAGTTTCGCGTTGACAAAATTGTATCTCGAGTAGAAAATTAGACTAATTTAAAAAAAAAATTGACAAAAACAATGCCTAACGCACACTAATACTTAAATAACCTAACCTAACACACAGTAATGTTTTAAGAAATTTTGTAAAAAATCCTGGAAAAAACAATACCCAACACACAGTAATACTTAAATAACCTAACCTAACGCACAGTAATGTTTTAAGAAATTTTTTAAAAAATCCTGGCAAAAATACCTAACGCACACGTATTTTTTAAGAAATTTAAAAAAAATCCTGACAGAAACAATACCTAACGCACACGTATTTTTTAAGATATTACATATTTTTGAATCTAAGAACAAAACAGTTTTAGCACCACTGTATATCCAAGTATCTCTTAGCTATGCCCACTATCTTCATGTTACTTTATAATAGTTTGACAGATGAACGCAAAATTATAAATAAAAAATTTAATAAAACGTAGGAAAAGAAGGAAAATAAGACAATTTTACAAATATACATTAATTGAAACAATATAATTCGTATGAAAGGGTAAGTACGTACTTAAACATGGAAATATATGCAGTTCATCTAACCTAATTTTTATCAGAAAAAAATGCTCAAACTCTATAAATATAGCTTTCCGCACCCAATTTTAGCAGTATTTAGTGTTTTTAATGGTTTACCAAGTATATATAACCATTAATATAGAATTTTTGAATTCTGGATAAACTGCAATTTAGCCTCTTTTTCTTTATAGTCGTCATTTTTTCGCAAATTCCTTTTATATTCATTTTTACGTATATTCTTTTGCGATGTTGACTTTTTTTTATTTTCATAATCTTCATAATGATGTACAAATATTGTTGACAGTGGCATACAACTATTTGTGACAGTGACATTTATGTGTCAATTACAAACATTTGAATTTCTTGCCTTGAAGTAGTTTGATCTGGGAATTTTTACATCAAATTATTTTATATGCATTTCTTTATCTCTAAATCTATAGAGGATATAGTAATGAATTTTTATTTATCGAATAAATAATTTAACGTTCTTTAATATAAGTATTTACATAAATTGTCGATAAATAATATTTAGATGATTTTTTTCTTGTAATTACTACTTCCGGTTGTCCAATTGTTACCAAAACTTAATCAACTCTTCCCATTATTGTTATATTGAGGAATCCGTAGTTAAAAATATCTTAAGTCTTATAGTATTTGAGATATCGTGGATCCAACATCCACACACACACACATACACACACACATACACACACATCCACACACACATACGGACGTCATCATAGAAATGTTATAATCGGGTTCTAGGGACCTTTAACCGTGCTTATTCACTCAAATCTGGATATGCGATTTTTAGCATGAATTTAATACCTCTCTTAGCGAGACGTAAAAAAGGGCGACGCTACTAAATGTGATAACTACAGAGGAATATCCTTATTAATCGTAGTGTACAAGATATATACGCAAATATTGGAAAGGAAGTTACGGGGAGAACTAGAGGGCAAATTAAACGATAGCCATCATGATCATCTTTTGTCTTCAAAAACTAGCGACTAAAACCCTAGAACACAATAACGAACTATATATGTGCTTTGTAGATTTGCAGAAGGCCTATGACAGTGTATCTAGAGATAAATTATAGAAGGTATTGCATAAAAAGCATTGTTGAAATTGTAGAAATTACGTAAGAACGAATTTTGAGTTTTCTGTTATTTATTGTGATAATGGACGAGCAGACCTGAGGGGTAGAGAAAGAAGTACGAGGAGCAAAAGTTGGAGTGAGAAAGCTGCAGCCAGTATAAGGGAGTTGATGTACGCAGACGATTTAGTACTCCTGGCAGATAATGAAGTACAACTACAAAAAAACTTATATATCTGGAATAGAGTGCTGCAGGAAAATACCTTAAATATTAATGTAGAAAAACAGAAGTAATGGTTGTAGCAAAAGGGAGAAAAATCTGAACATAACATTGGAGAATGTTCGGGTGAAACAAATTCAAATATCTGGGAGCTAAGCTAGATCATACTGGTCATATGGAATGCGAGTTAAATAGCAGAATAAATAACGCTACTAAAACTTACCACGCAATGGGAAGATCCTTTTTTGGGAAAAGAGAAATTACGAAAGACCCTAAAATAAAAGTATACAAGTCAGTTATTGTACTCACTTTTACATACGCCAGTGAATCGTGGATCTTAACATAGCGACACAAATTTAAAGTTCAAGCGTGTGAAATGAAGGTACTGCGAAGAATTGAAGGGGTGTGTTGGAAGAACAAAATAAAAATGAAGAAGTGAGAAGCAGCCTCGGGGTTAATCCTTTAATGAAAACAACAGAAGATAATCAGTTGCGATGATTCGGGCATTTAGTGCAGATGTTGGATAACAGACTGGTTAACAGATTGTGGGAGATGGGAGTCTACGGGAGAAGGTCGAAGGGAAGACCTAAAAGAACATGGGAAAGAAAACTGCCAGAGACAGGAAGATATAGAGAGAATTTATAAAAGAGGTGAAGATTAAGTAAGTACGTATCAACCGCTATACAAATGCATAGCAACCGTTCAACAAACGCATAGCAACATCATTTGATGGTGACAACTTTCACTAAAATAATATTAATATACTTGCTGAGATTTTGAAATGACCGTCTTCGATATCTTCCTTGTCGTTAGAAATACAGCATAAAGTTAATAACAGAATATATTCGATTACTCAAGGAGCATAACGTAAAAATATTTTCATATATACTGGGTATTGCATTACAGCTCGCCGAGAATTATTTTTCTTTTATTTAATGGAACACCCTATCTATTTACATATATTTTGAATTGTATTTTATTCACCTATACGAATATAAGTTTTGTTTTAGATATCCGCGGCGTTGCCAAGTTATTTTGTTTTTTCTCTAAAAAAGACCTAATACATATGTTGCTTTATAAAGGCATACTAAAGTTATTTTAATAGAAAAATTTAGATTTTTTTTCCTGAACATCTATAACTATACTGTTTATTATTAAATTATTAAATGTTAGTGTGATTAGATATTAATAGTAGGTACTTCTTGCAAAAAAATCATGTGAATAAATTATTATTACCCTAATGGCACTAGAATTATTAATAAACTTTCATTTATTGGCTTATGCAAACTACTGTCTATTATTTCAATTTAATTTAATTTAAATAAATTTAGACAAATATAGAGAAAAACTCCGAAATTATTGGTTTTAGGCATAGGATACCCTTAATAACATTTAAAGATAACACAAAACGAAACACAACTAAATAATAAAATATAGGATGCTCTATTTGAAAATGACGAGTTATAGTCATTTTAAATTGGGTAAATTTGATTCGCTTTATTGAATAGCCTGTATAGTTATGTTTTTTTTAAATTATATGAAAAATACAATTTCGTAGCATACTAGATTTAATTTAAATAAATTTAGACAAATATAGAGAAAAACTCCGAAATTATTGGTTTTACGCATAGGATACCCTTAATAACATTTAAAGATAACACAAAACGAAACACAACTAAATAATAAAATATAGGATGCTCTATTTGAAAATTACGAGTTATAGTCATTTTAAATTGGGTAAATTTGATTCGCTTTATTGAATAGCCTGTATAGTTATATTTTTTAAAAATTATATGAGAACATAGAGTATAATATATAGTTATACAGGAAAAAAATTAAATAATTGAATAAATTCTGTTAATAAATTTATGCTATATTTCTAGCGAGAAGGGAGATACCGAAGGCGGTTATTTCATAGACTCACCCTGTATATACATAGGGTGTTTCTCGGATACGGGACACTGCGATTATTTTCTTTATTATTGGAAGTACAAGAAAATCATTCAAGTAAAAGTTTTTTTTTTATGTGGTTGATTCTACGGATTTTTTCCTTTTGATAAAATATAAATTAAAACTTCATTTTTAAATTCCGCGTCCGAAACAGATTTAGAAACTAAATCTTGCCATTTTATTAAATAAAATTGCACTTGTCACACACGAACGTTATAAATTGGCAATGTGCGCTCATACCACAGTATACTGTGCTCATTCTGTGCCGCACACGTGTTTTATTGTGCAGCATGCAAAAAGTATGGCTTGCATGGGTTGTGTCGCGTGTAGGGTGACCAGACGTGCCTGTTTTCCGCGATTCGTCCCTATTTTGAGTAATTGTCCCGGTTTTCATGCCCGACTCCAAATTTATTGCTCATATCATCTATCGACGTTTGTAGTACTTATTTTCTTACTAAATTTTTAATTGTTTTATATAATGTAATGGTATTCCTTGCTTTACGCATATCGTAAATTAAGGTAGTGTGCAATGAGCGCGTGAGGTGTGCGTCTGATTCACAATAATTGTGTGAAAGCCTGTGGTACTGAGCTTACGAAACGTATGGGTTTTGGGAAAATTTTACTTTCAAGAACATATTAAATTATATGTATAAATATTATTTTTATTTATATCAACAATCCGTTAAATATATTCTCTCTTCTGTGATCGGGCTATTTATTTTTGTACATGAAAGGTGAAAAACATGCAGCTTTACATCCCTTGAAAAAATGTAACTTTCAATTAAAAGGAATTTGACCTTGAATGAAAAAAAATTCGACTGCGGCGCTTTCTTTTCTAAGTACATTGCCTCACCAATCAAAGTTTTGCAAGCCTCTGAAAAATGTCCCGTTTTTTGCAATGTATAAATCTGGTCACCCTAGTCGCGTGTGTCACTAATGTGCGCCTTTTACTACAAAAATATAATTGCAGTAATTTTCCATAAGTATTAACAAGTAATGTCATCTAAAACGAAAGATTTTTATCTAACACCTATACTAAGTTACCATCTTCACAATTTAAAAAATCCCCATAAACATTTATACAAAATTGTTCATCGTAACACTGTATTTAGATAAGTGATCGTATTTACGGGCGCATACCGTATACAAAATATAGACAAGAATTTTGCAGGCACAATAGTCAAACAGTGGAAGAATAAGTAAATTTACAAGATTAAGTTATTGCACTGACGGCCATCGTAACACTTGTCTTTCAATATACTAGTTTAAATCATTATTATGCTAGTTACCAATGAAATGGTGAATATATAGCTGGAACTGGAAATCTATATTGCGTTCGGTGAAGTTTTAATATGGGATTATGTTCTTTCTATATGTTTGTATTCTGTTATGCTGCCATTAAATTTTTCTGAAGTAGTCTGTTTTAAAACGTGTGGTGCAGAACACAGCTTCTTAAACACTATTACCACGTTACTCCTTTTGGAAACATCTATATTTTACTGAACTGTCAATCGTTTGCGAAGTAGGTTTTAGGCTGTAATAGACTTAAAACAAACGCCCCCAACATAATGGGACACGTTTGTAGCACGGATTTAAGAAATAATTGTATATAAATAGAGTTAACAAGATATAACAATAGGTAATTATCATCGTGACTCACTCAAGCTGTTTCGTGACGCCTAAAGAGGACGAGTCTTTACAGTTTAGTGCACTTACGTAGAATTTAAACAATATCAAGCTAAACGCCGTATTTAGGATATTTCTGAAATTTTCGTTTGCTACGATTAAGTATTTGTATCTAGGATGAAATATTTTCAACTTCCTTGTACGCAAAGTGTTGTTCGTAACTTCAACGTAAATATTACTTTTTATTTTTTTAAATTTAATTATTAAAAATTACTCCATTATATCTTTAATTTGATGACAATAATTCAATTAATTACCTTGGATGGTGGAATATGAGCTAAAAATGATTAATACATAAATATTGTTTAAATTGAAAAGATTTATTGTAATACGTATTTATATCTAAAGCCATTAAATAACACTAAAATTTCCTATTCTGAATGATGCATATGCAGAGAATAATAATATGGACGAAATAGTAACATGTATGTATGGAATTATTTGATGCTATAAAAAGTGTCACAATGTAGTTGCAGTAAAACAGACATCACGTGAAAATTTACGACATGTGTTACGGCGCGTGCGTATTTCGTGCTCCAGTTATGAGACCGCCACGTCGGTGTGACGGTACATGGTGTCGTTCATTACTTTTTCCTCTTCACATATTACTATCCAGCGCTAATTAGCACATACAGCTGTATATACCATTACTCATTTCATTTACATATAAATGTGGGCCTAGAAAAGGATACATACTAATTCACTCCTGCATGACAGCAAATTACTCTCTAGTTTACTGTGACGCCTCTATTACACTGACCTTATAAATTTTTATGAATTATTAATTAAATTTTTTTTAAAGTTCATATTTTATGGTTAAAATGAATATAAAAAATCTGATGTGGCCAACACCCGCACACGTACACACACTTACTACATAATACAAAAAAAAATTATAGAATTTTGCGCTAAAGAATTGTAGTAATGTAAAGTTCTTTGACTGCTACATTTTCATTTGAATATTTTTTTCTTGCAAAACGTTTTGAACCTTGACTTTGTTATGATAGTATGCACTATTTACAGTTCTTTAGAAATCTGTTTGGATAATGCTACCCGAATTAGGCCTGAAAATTAATAATGTGATTTAAAACGTTTTCTTAATTATTTTGGTAACGAATTTTTAGTGAATCACAAAATGATTAAAACGACTAATGCCAACTTTTACAATTGATGGATAAACTATGGTATAGCTATCAGAGGTATAACTTTATCCTAGTAATTATACCTTCGATAAACAAGACTGTCTTTAACAATGCATTTTTATCTATCAGATAGTTATACCAAAAATTACGTTAAATCACTTTAGGTTGATACTGACACAATAAAATTATCTTCTTGTTAGACTACTTTTCTTCAATATTGTTATTATTTCTATCTTCTAATTTTAATTTTTTACGATGTTAGATGATATATATGATATTTTTGATTCGGACAGTGATGATGAAATACTTGAATGACATCTGTCAAACGTATGAATAACAACACATCGTTTGTGTTTACGTGGTATCCATAAGAACAAGGGATAACGTTATCCCAGGTTTATACGACCGATTTTCCTGGGAAAAGAAATGCTGGTGTTTATTTTATCTGTGGTTTATCCGAGGTTTGTAAAATACAATTTTCAATTTTATACCTGGTATAGCGTTATACGAGGTTTATCTAATGATTGTATAAGGGACACAAACTCAAAATATCTTTATTTTTATTGAAAAATTGACAATTCAAAATTACATGTCAAAAAAATATATTTTATTTTTTCCAAGCTGCCTGATGATATTTTTTTTGTAGAAATCAAAGTAGCCACAAATTTACACATATCTGTGGTATCTTTCGATGTACTCGTCAGGCTGTAACCTCCTCAACACGCCTTAGGCTGTTTATATTTGAGTTCTGAATCATTTGAATATATGAGTATTTTTAGTTAATAGTTTGTGTATAAAGATGTAGGTATTAGGAAATTAATTATTTCGGGTTAAAAATTTGCTGGAAAGTATCTAATTAGGGGGGCGCGATAAATTTTTGAAGCCTAAAGGGGGCGCTCAGAATTTTTGACACCTGAAGGGGGCCGCTAGGAAAAAAGTTTGGGAAACACTTCAGTAAAGGATCAAATTCTATGAAAATAACATTTTAATTCTAGGGCTTCTCCATATAGGTACAGGCGTACATGTTAACGTGCTCACCATTAGCATTTCGAGAACGGTAAAAGATACGAAGTCGGTTAACCGTTTCAAATTGGGTTTTTAAATTAATAAATAAGCCAGTATTTTTTATATTTTTGTTATCAGAACTTTTAAATACAATAATTGAAATACATTGTATTTTACAATTGTTAAATATTAGGCCGTTTTGATCAGAACATATACGTCCCATTTGGACATCTATAATGGGAGAATTTTATTTGAGTTTGCTAGGAACATTTGTAATGGATAACAGTTTTGGGATAAAAATATACCATACACCAAGAAAGACTACTGGGAAAAATATATTTATACGACCAAGAAAGACTATATCCCAGTATTCGTTAGATATACCAGAATACAGTGCTGCCACTAACTAATATGATATTAATGTGTCTGTATGACGGAAACCTGTAAAATAGCTGATAATAATATATACCACTGGTCTCGTAAAATAGAAACGTGGGTTACACATGTCCTGATAGACTCGAAAGTGTTGAATTTGACAAAAGTTACTAAATATGGACGAAAATGTAAATTTTGCAGTTTTTCTTATTTTTGCATATAATTTCAAAGTGTGATATAATAATGGATTTTGTTTTGCACTTCTTTAGAGCGCTTTTTATGTTCTATGTTAGCAAGTGGTGTTGGAATAATTAAATTAAAAGTGGAATTATTCATTAGCATATTTGCACAGTACAATAGATGTGTTTGAAACCGCAAACTTTTTCATGTAGATAGTGTGACAAACCTGGTTTATAAGTCTTAACCTCTATACACACGAGTTCACGTGAATATTATACCTGAAATGAAAAGATAGAATTCCTTGTTGTAATACATTTGGTATTAGCACTGTCGACATAGCTGAATACATTAAGCACTATGTTTGTAATTCGAGTTAATTACTGGGACGTAATTCGTTGATTAAACTGTTGTTTATAATGGGGAGCTTTCCACCGCATTTACATTCGCAACTCTTATAATTATGCACTGAGCTGGGCGCGCAGTGCTGAATTATTCACGCCTACACATGCGCTAGACTTTCGCTCTTCGTTCCTGCTCTTACTCTTGAAAATATGCTTTACTTCACTGTTGAATAATTGCGCCGCCCTCCTCCATTGAGGGCTCTCACGTGCTCCGTCCCCTCCCCAAACCCGCGGTCTAGCGACGTGCTAAACAAAAGAATTCCACTACCTCGCAGGTAATTTTTCACAATGTAAGTAACTTGTAGTACTCATGTACCCTTAAAAACCTCGGATGTATAATATACACTAAAACATTTACAACAAATTACAATTGGACGTAAGTATCGTATTTTATCGAATATCTTTTCGGATATGTATATTTTAAAATTTAAAATGAAATGTCTTGTTTATTAAAAACTAAAACGAAAAAAGTTAAATGAAATTGTTTCATTATTTTTGATTATCTTTGGTAACGAAGAAGGTTCATTACTATAATGTTTCGCAAAAACTACAGAATGCTCGACAGAATATCTCTATTCTTTGTGATAATAGTCAACGATACTTTTAACGAAGGTATTACTAGGTACATTTGCATTCTTCTGCAGCTTTTCAACTTACTTTTCAACTTTGGTTTCTCATTCTGTTGGTAATTCAAATGTAAATAAATAGTAGGTGTTTTAATCAATTTCAGATGCCTGCACAATGCAATTTACTTGTTTTTACATTGTAAATGAAGTAAAAACCAGCTAACAGATAACCTAAATATTTATGGAGCTTGCAATAAAATATGCACCATCAAAAGCACTTCAGAACTCGACGCGGTAATTCTATCAGCTTAATTCAAAAATATAAAAAGCTTATTCGACATTTCCACACAAATATGAAAAATGTAAAAAATAATCACCTAAGAGTTTTTTATACAGTTTGTTATACAATTATTAGAGGATAAATTTGTGGTTTTAACTGGTATGAAGGAGGGGCTGGAATTTAATGTTGGACAGAAATTAGTTCTGTTGGACTCTGTACCCCTACTAAATATTTTACAACTATTTGAATATCTGACAGATCGCTAGATAAATTTCTTTTGAGAAACAAGAGAGACATCTAATGTTGAACCAATATGTCTTCTGCATATATATTTTTTCCCAGTGTAAATCGAACTTTACCTAGAGGACTCGATATGCGTACAACTTTTCAGAATAATTATGAGCCGTGCTGCGTAGGAGCTATGAGACTAGGATTATGATATGCTCCCGAATATTCGGTTCAAAAAACCGATACGAAGCGGGGATAGACGAGCACAGAATATTCGCGGCGAGCAGCCCATCCGGACATTCGACATTTGACGAATGTTTGCTTAGAATTTGCCGAAAGCCAAATGTGTGACCACGGCTTTAAACGAACAAAGACCGAAACCCCATTATATTTGTGCGTTAGATTAGGTTAGTGAAGGTATGTTTAGAAAATTAACAAATACTCGTATAAACTTTCCAAGGTGTGAATTTTGTTCGTTAGGTTTGGGTTTGATTCGGTTTCTTTAAACAAATAAATTCCAGTCTTTATAAATTCAAACAAATCCACAACGCGTAATGTTTTTCTTTTTCACTTAATGATAGTTTTTAATTTTTGCTTCTAATATACACCTAGATAAAAAAATCAAACTCGGATGACCAGTTACACCACTGACGCTTAAAATTTAAACTTGTTTTTATTCAGGTAAATCAATTTTTAATTGCAGTGTAAAATTGAATTGACTAACGGTAGAAAGTCAAGATTAGACTCACAAATCGAAGAACATATTACTTAACATTTTTTATAAATTACATACTATATTACGGAGAATAGTGCAATTTTCGGTACTTCGAACAGAAACCTGAAGAAAAAAAAACAAGGTAAACTAATCCGTATGCATCGAAACTGTAGTTCAAGACATTATCAGTAGCCCATCAGTGATTTGTTTTGTTCGTTTGCAGAGTATTTTCGGTTGCAATGCACATCTTTTAGCAGATACTGCCTTGGCTTGGAGTCGACTCGGAGAGAAGAAAGAGCGATATTTGATGCAGAAACGTCTCACGAGATCTCCAACTTCCCTCTGTTGTTAAAACTCTCATTTGCCAAATCTAAAATCAATACTAGATGAAAACACTGAACGGATCTTATCCAGAGATACCGCGGAGTTCTCCCTCCATATTAAGCCATGATTTTTCGCGTGTGGACGCAGCTCAGCACAGTTTTTGGCTATCATTTTCTCATTATGTTTTCCGCATGCAGGAGATACTCTTCGCTGTCCATTAAAACTAACTTTCAGTTTTGAACTTGCTTTATTAACTTGAATACAATTACCTACCGCACCAATGAGAGTAATGAAAATGCATCCTTCAACATTTTTAATTTTTATATACGTATTATTTGTTACCAGCTATTTTTGTATTAAAAACAAACACCATTTATAAATAATGTTTATACAACAAATTGTAAGTCTATTTCTTTGGAAATAAAAAAAAATCATTTCGAAAAATAATATTGAAATTATTGTTTAATAGTGATGCATTGTAATGAATTAAGTCGTAGAAAGGGGCTATAAAATATTGTTATCTTTCTTATGTATTATTTAATGTTTGATATGCAATTACCTATGTACGTGTTTCTTGAATTTATTTTTTAATGTTCAATAATTTATTATTTAATATTATAATACGTACCATGAACTGTGCCACTCTTTAGGTTAAGAATGTAGTTTGTAGGTTTCGTGTGCGAACCAAAAACAGCACATAACCTCTCCTCAGATATTTTGCCTGATTATACGCATAAAACAAAAAATATTTTTAAATACAAATACATATATTCATGTCTCACTACAAAACAATTCTCACATGTATTTGCAAAATCTATAGGACATTAAAATAAAAATTATGTACAATACATAAATAAATAAATAAAATAAATATATCATCACGGCATATTACCCATTGCTGGGTGTGCCAATCTGCTTTGTACGCGCAGATATCGGTAATGATGATGACATATTTGTATACCGTACGGGCGTTTACCAGGCGTCACCTCACGGGCACTCATTGCTGGCGTGGAGAGTGCACCACAGGGGTCAATTTTGTGCCATTTATAATTGGAAATATTTGGCGTCGGTCGGGATCGAACCCGGTTCCCCAGATTCGCGACCAGACACTCAGGCACGCGGCCACGAGACCCCATACAATACATACATTTTCTTTATATTTCTGAAATTTTCTTTTTCTTTATATTCGTCATTTTTTCGCAAATTCCTTTTATATTCTTGTTTACGTATATTCTTTTGTGTTGTTGATTTTTATTTTATTTTCATAATCTTTATAATGATGTATAAATATTTTTGACAGTGGCATACAAATACAAATTATTTTATATGCATTTCTTTATCTCTAAATCTATAGAAGATTTAATAATGAATTTATAATCATCGAATAAAGAATTTAACGTTCTTTAATATAAGTATTTACAAAAAATTTTGATATTAACGACATTGTCAATATGGTTTCTAACTCCGAGTGTCTCTTGTTTGCCGATGATTTTAAAATATTCAAAACAATTACAGGCAATAATGATTGCATTGAACTTTAAAATGATTTAAACAATATTTACGAGTGGTCTGTTGAAAACAAACTATATTTTAATTTAGAAAAGTGCGAAGTATTATCATTTAGTAGGAAACTACAGACCATTCATTTCAATTACTCTTTTGAAAATGTAATCATTAAACGAGCAACTAGTAAAAAAGATCTCGGTGTTACTTTTGACATGAAACTTTCGTTTGGTCGTCATATAAACGCAATTGTTAATTCTGCACATAAAAGCTTAGGCTTTATCTTGCGTGTAACATACGATTTTCGCAACAGGCAATGTTTGCAAAATTTATACTTTTCCTTAGTTCGAAGTAAATTAGAATATTGTAGTATAGTATGGAACCCGTCTTACTTCTTTCAAATAAAACATATTGAAAATGTCCAAAAAAAGTTTTGTAAACACTGTTTTTATCGTGCATATTATATGTGGCCTAACATTGAATACAATCAAATGTTAGTTTTGTTTATGTTTGAATCTTTAAAAACCCGCAGAGTCAAGCAACAAATATTGTTTATATACAAGATTGTCAATGGACTCTTAGACGATGCCAATATACTCTTTGAATTAAATTTCCATATCAGCAGATTTAATATAAGGAATCCAGTCACTTTTCATGTAAGTTTTTCAAGAACTAATTTTCATTCGAATGCACCTATAAATGCTATGTGTAATAATTATAATATATTTTCGAACGATTTAGATTTATCTCTTAAGCTGCCAGCATTTAAAAGCAAATTAATTGAATTACTGTATCACTAATTTTCGTTTTATGCTATTTTTTCTCTTTGTTTAATTCTTATTCATAGGTATATCTGATTTTATTGTATATTATGCATGAATTAATTTTTACTTATTCTATACATTAATGCTTGTTTTCATTATTATTCTGTAAATGGGATTTGTATCCTGTAGAATAATGTAATAAATAAATAATGTTTAGATGATTTTTTCTTGTAACTACTACTTCCGGTTGTCCAATTGTTACCAAAACTTAAACAACTCTTCCCATTATTGTTAGATTGAGGAATCCGCAGTTAAAAATGTCTTAAGTCTTATAGTATTTGAGAAATCGTGGATCCAACATCCACACACACACAGACACACACACACACACACACACACACACACACACACACACACACACACAAAACACACACACACATCCACACACACACACACACATACACACACAGACACACACACACACACACACATCTACACACACACATCCACACACACATCCACACACACACACGCGCGCGCACACACACACACACACACACACACACACACACACACACACGCACACTTACACACACATCATCATCGTAAAAATGTTATAATCGGATTCTAGGGACATTAAAACGTGCATATTCACTAAAATCTGGATATGCGATTTTTAGCATGAATACAATATCTCGCGAAAGGTAAAAAAAATCACTGACTCAACACCTTTTAGTAGACTCTAAATATAGTTATTTTCCCGAAAACTTTATAGACTCTTTTGTCAAAATTTAACTTTACGTACTCATCTGTAAAACTTGAATGATAGATGAGTACGTAATGTTAGATTTTGAAAGAGTCCGTAAAGTTTTACTTAACTACTATTTTGGCTAATTTCGTAAAGTGATATTGTGTTGATTTTAGAAAAAATATAATGTATACCTTAACACTGAAGTATTTTTGATTACTCATATGGTTAATTTTCCTCGGCTATCGCCTCGTAGAATAAATTTCACATTCGTAATAAAAAATTATACTGTAGTGCCTAGGTATGCAAATAACTTTTTTTCGAAATCAACACTAAAGTACACGATATCACTCCGCAAATGGATCCTTGAACATTGAACAAATTAGCCAACATAGTAGCTAATGTAAAACTTTATAGATTCTTATGTCGAAATTTACTCACTTGTGAAACTTGAATTAGCCTAAATTTCTTACTTCTATAATAAAATATACATATTGTCAACTTTCTTCCACAGGATTTTTTGTGTTCGTATACCAATCAACTCGATAGAGACTAACTACTCATTAGTGGTAAACTAGAATGTCCAAAGAAATAAGTGATGTTTGTGATTTTAAAGTATTTGACAGATCTTAATACATTTGACAGTACTTTAGTTATTGTTACCACAGCCATCTCCAATCGCAACAGCTAGCATTCAGTTGAACCATTGTATGTCTAATATCTTACTTATTTTACAAATACATTGACAGGACATACAGTTTTGTGCGCCCTTTAGTTTAGTGTATTTTCAGTTTTTCACAGTTTTCAATTTTATCTTTGTAGTTTTCAGGTTAATAACAAACTTTTCTTCCCCAGTTATTATTGTTTTCAATTTTCAAAACTCAAATATAACTTTTACTTAGTTTTTCACACATGCTAAACTCACATTTTAATACTGCACATGTGCTCTGTTATAATAGACAGATTTTCATTAGTTTTCGTGGAATTTATGAGTGCCATCATAGAAACAACAACAAAGCATAAATGTGATGCTTTCCCAAATGCTACAAGATGATGGCGGAAGAGCTACATCATCAATCGGTCACATAAAGGAAAATGTCAGTAAGCTCCAAATCAAGAATGACGATCCAGTGAAATTGAACGGTGCCGCACATAAGCGTTTCAAGAAGCTTATTAAAAATGGGTTCAAACCTAAAGAAGCCTGTATCAAAGCGATGGAACCAGTGACGGACAAGGGGCCCAAACGTACCCGCTCCGATGGTTCTACTCGAGAGCCATCTGCTAAAAAGCCAAGGACCGATGGAAAGCGTTAAACCAGTAGTAGTGCTCCGCCACTACCTGGTACATCTTCTAAACCGGCCAGCTTTAAGCAGGTGGTTCTGGGAGCACGGATCGACATTCTGCACTAAAATTATCCCGAGATTAACCTGGAGATAGAGCAGCTGAAATTGATCCAGGATGTAATCCTGGCACAAATCGTGAAGGAGGCTGAAGGCTCTGTGAAGCCTAAGTTTCTTGACACCACCTTGAAGTCTAGTTGGCTGATCGTCAATTGCGCCGACAAAACCACAGGAGAGTGGCTAAAAACGTACGTTAATGACCTAAAGCTATGGGAAGAGGTTACTCTATAGCTGTGGAAGAGAAAGATCTGCCTCGGTCTAGCATAATAAATGCGTTCTTCCCGAACAGCAAAAACGACACCAACGACCAAATCCTGATATAAGTTAAATGCCAAAATGAAGGCCTAAAGAAGATTGGGTGGAGGGTCTTAAAGAGAACAGATGAAGGGTCATCTACATATCTAACGCTGTCAATTCACCAGACCTCCATTGAAAGCCTCAAAAAATTGATTTTAAGATCAGCTACAAGTTCGGGCAAATAACCTTGAGGCAACAAGCCCGACTAGAAGCGTGCAGAAAAAGGTAAGGTTGCTGCCATAAGTAGAGCATCAGAAACCGCCGCCTCATTGGACATAACTAATAATGTGGCCACGAGGGCCTCTTCTCTAGATTTCAGAGTAATCGCCCCACTGCAGGAAAAGAGGCTGCTGTACAGCCTCCTCCACCATCATCATCCAAAACCATCGGAATCGCCGACAAAGGGAAATAAATTCTTGGTCTTGAAACGGCTCCAAATAGTACCAATGGCTAAAGTCAACATACTCCAGGTGAATCTCCAGCATTGTAAAACCGTTTGCCATATGCTGAACAAAACATTTACCACCACAAACATCGATGTAGTGCTGAGACAAGAGCCTTATATTTATGGAGGAGTATTAAGGTAACTTACTATATTTATAGGTAAGCTCACTTACTGTCATAAAGATAATTCTCCAAGGGCAGCAATGCTCATTAAGTCATCAATTAAATACATACCTGTAACTCTATTCATATCTAGGGATTTAGTAGCTGTGGGGGCTATACTACCGATGAACGGGGGAATGAAAAAGGTAGTCATTTCCCCCGCATACTTCCCCGGGGACTCGGTTGATGCACCACCTTCACTAGTAAAGAACCTTATTTCCTACTGTCAACGTAAGAACAAATACTTCATTCTGGGCTGCGAAGCAAACGCATGACAGTATGGATTAGCACTAATATAAACATAAGAAGTAAGTACCTTTTTGAATTTATATCTACTGCTAACAAAGACATAATAAATATGGGTAAAGAACCCACTCTTGTAACTAAGAATAGGCGCGAGGTACTAGATATTAAGCTAGACGGTCCAAAAATTAGCTCAAAACTAAAAAAGTGGAATGTGTCTAACGAAGCCACATTCTCAGACGATAAGTATATTAGGTTTGAAATTGAGGTTAGTAAAGGAGGCCTTAGTCAAGCTCTGGTTCTGAAATTAACAGACTGGGCCTTGTACGATGGCTGTATAAAGTCTGAAATGGAAGAACTCTAAGTTAGTACTAATACAGTGGAGGAAGTGGAACCGGCTTCAACTGAATTCCACAATTTAATACGTTTAGCTTACAAAAATAGCTGTCTGTTAGAGCTACAACAAATCACAAAGAAGGTACTCTCGTGGAATGAGTAGCTAGGACACCAAAAACTTTTAATCAGAAGGCTATATAATAAAGCTAAAAAGTACCGTTAATCTGGAGAATTGAGAGCAATACAGAAATGCCCAAACTACTAACAAGAAAGAAATATGCAAAACCAATAGGAAAACGTAGCAAAACTTCTGTGAGGGCCTATCAGACATGCCCACAGTGGCACATCTGGCAACTTCACGGAAGCTTCAAGGGAAACGTCGAAGCTTCTTTTAAGCACTCACTTCCAAGGATCATCCAGATCAGACGAAGAAAGCTCTCAGACGGAGGTAAAAGAGTCAAACGGAAGCAATAGACTTAATAGTCTATCTGACAAGATCTTCACAGCCAGCCGAATTGGATGGGTTATTAATACATTTTGGTGCAAAAATGCATAAAGGACATACTACCTGCCATATGTGGACTATATAAGGAAAGCTTTAGCTCGGCTCCAAAACTATGGAGGACAGCAAATGTGGTATTTTTACCTAAAGGAGGAGGACGCCCAGATGTTCAGACTAAGGCATTAGTCTTTTATCTTTTATATTAAAAGGCATGGAGGTGTTGGGCAAATACCTTAAAAGTGAAGTGCTCACAGTTTCACCACTTCACGCGTACCAAAAATCCAAATCGATCATGACAGCTCTCCATAGCCTTGTCGAGAAAATTGAAAAAACCTTAATGGCAAAAGAGATAGCTCTGGGGACTTTCATAGATATAGAGGGCGCTTTTGACAACACCTCTTTTGACTCTATTGTAAGAGCGGCCTTAGCTAAAGGTTTCGACCAAGCTGTGGTGGTATAGATAAAGTCCACGTTAAATAGTCGAACCATTAAAGCTTCACAAGGTGGAGTTCTATCACTTCTTCTTTGGTGTATCGTTACTGACGAGCTCCTTAACAAGCTAACAAAAGCTGACTACTTGATAATGGATATGCAGATGACGTAGCAATTCTAGTCAGAGGAAAGAATAATACATTAGTATTAACACAGAAAGCTCTGGATCTTGTGCAAAGTCGGTGCCAGAAATATGAACTTAATGTGAACCCAAGTAAGATAGTTCATTCACTAAGAGAAGAATGCTAGCACTCAACGCTCCCTCATTGAGAGGCACCAGAATTGAGTTCTCAACGGAAGTTAAATATTTTGGAATAATTCTAGACCAAAAACCAAATTGGAACTCACAAATTAACAAAATTATTAAGAAATCTGCAGTGGCTCTGAACACACGCCGCCGTCTTAGTAACAACTGGGAACTGCAGACAAAAATAACCTACTGGTTATACATGACTGTTGTCAGACCCATGATCACCTACTCATCATTAGTATGGTGGCGAACAGTTAAACAAAATACAGCACAAGCGTCGTTGTGGAAAATACAACGATTAGGTTGTTTTTGTACTACAGGTGCTATAAATACCTGTCCAGCAGCAGCACTGGAAGTAATTGTGAGGCTAATATTTCTGCACATTCAAGTGAAGAAAGAAGCGATGCTACAGGCACTTACACTCAACAGGAGAAAACACTTCAAACCTGGGGATCTCGTAAACCTCTTAGAAATTCTAAGGGAGACACACATAGATAGAATGGTCATTTTTGTCTGTGATTTAATGACGACAAGATACAACTTTGACCAGAATTCTAAGTTGATAATTGTTGATCGCCTTCAGTGGTCATTAGAAGGGCCACCCCTCGCAAGTGACTGTCCTAGTTTACGGATGGTTCAAAACTGGAATCATGAGAAACTGGAGTAGATGCATTTGGTCCGAGCAATCAAATAAAGGAATCCAACGGCAACAGTTCCAGTATATTTCAAGCAGAGATCTACGCAATAAGTCTTTGTACTCAAACAAACCTAAATACAGGTATCATGCGTGCAACAAATAACATAATGTGCGACAGCCCGGCTGCTTTAAAGGCACTAAGTTCCTTCAGGTTTGAGTCAAAGCTAGTCTGGAATTGCATGAATACCCTACAACAGCTGACCATAGACAACTAAGTTACTTTTTGGTAGGTACCGGGGCATGAGGAAGTTCTAGGCTATGAAAAAGCAAATGAGCTCACTAAAAAGGGAACCAAATTACCGTTTTACGGACCTGAACCTTCTTGTGGACTCTTGAAAAGCAATGTAAAGAAGGAAGTCAAAACCGGGGGAGGCAGCTATAGCTTCATATTTCAGAGACATACCGGGCCTTAATTAGTCGACAAAATTCATTTCACCTTCTCCCATAAGAGTGACTTTTCTGCGATATGTGAGGTTATTGTTGTTCTGTTTGGTTGAATTGCAAGAAACAAGTAATTTTGATCAAGTTTATATATTTACCGAAAAGATGCACATTATCCCACTACCTACTTTACTGTAATATATACAGGGTCTTATGTAAGTAATGTGCCCAAGTTCAAGGTATGATAAAGAGAACTGAAAGAAGTTTAATCTGAAATCTATTCTGCAAAATCTGTCAAGTTGTAAAAGTTGTAAGAATATAAAGCCGAACAATTACGAACCAGCTTCTTAATAAATTAAAATCCAAAATCAAGTTCCAAAAAAATTAATATTTGTTGGTTGTCATAAATGTTGTCAAATTTGAAATACGTACCGTAGTACTTAGATATTCAGAAATGCCTGTTACTTTCACTAGTCAAGAATACACCGTATTCATTTGGCTTATGGTTTACAGCCAAAGTGTCCGCATCTTTATTCAAATAAATAATTGTTATTGGTCCGTCTTGAAGTGCTTTAACAATTACAATAAGCACTTTAGTAAAGAAATTATTGCAGGTTACGATACATTGCAACCTTGTTTATTAAGTGATAAAGTATGGAACATTACTTACATAACAGCCTGTATAAACAGAAAATAATTTTAAAAATGTGGCATATATTAATTTTTATTGCGTTCACTAATATATAAATATTTGTTTTAAACTTCTGAAATACTGCGGGACCCTTAATCTCGCGGGGCCTGTGTGTTCGGCACACCTTGCACACTGGTAGTTACGCCACTGATAATAATGAATAAACAAGATACCTAGATTTCACTTTTAAATTTAGAATTGATATTTTTAAAAAAAAATTAACATTTAATGTTGATATTATGGTACTTATAACTTATAAAACATGATAAACGAAAAATTAAATCTAGGTATCTTGATTACTTATTAAATGCAACCTTGCAAGATCACAAAGAGAAGAAAATCACTTTCAGATTCCACTACTAAAAATCTATATTGCCATTTAAATTTCCATGTGATGACGTCTTAACTAAAAAATAAATAAAAGTAGGAAGGTGAATCGCACTTAATGTGTATTTTAAAACTGTTTCAGCTTTTTTTAAAAAAAAAACAGTTGAGTTCACTGTTTTTTTTAATATTCCATACTTTAATCCCACACTGTATGTCAGCTGTTGCGACAGAGATGGCTGCGATTACAAACGTACTGTCAAATGTCTTAAGATCTATCAAAATCAATGCTGACTCATATATGTAATTTGTAATTCTTTTCTTACTCTCATATTATATTATTATTATTATCATTGTTATTATTATTGTTTAGCAGTATCTTCGTTATGTTTTTGTGTATATTTTTTTGATCTGTTTGGGTCCTGGACCTGTTGATCTGTATTGAATAAATAAATAAATACTTGAATGTCCGACTGGCATGTTATTATTTTCAGAACAACCCTGCTTTCAGTGTTGTTATATACTAAATAACACTCAAGGGCGTGTTATGAGTCGTTACTATGGTACTGTCAAGAAATTGATATTGATATTGGGATAAATCCTATTTAAAAACAAGTAGAAGCATTCACAGCCTACCTCCTCCGTAAATTTTATTAAAACTTTCTGATCCGTAATCCGTAGAATATCAAAAAATTATTATCAGACGTTAAACGTTGAACGCATCACGGAAGTTAAACGGACAATAATGTCTTCGGTCAACGTATAAACCTTGATCTAGAGGCCCTCGAAAAATACACTGTGGACCTCAGGCGTTATTGTCCTTATAACTCCCAAGATACGTTAGTTACTATAACGTCCGACTGGTGTGTTATTATCATAACAACCCTACTTTCAGGGTTGTTTATAGCAAATAACACCCAAGGGCGTGTTATGAGTTGTTGCTATGGTAATGTTGTAAAGATATTGATACTGGGATAAAGCCTAAAAAACAAGCAGAAGCACTCATAGCCTATATCTACTTCGCAAATTTTATTAAAACGTTCTGATCCGTAATCCGTACAATATTAAAAAATTATACTTAGTCGGACGTTAAACGTTGAACGCATAACGGGAGTTAAACGAACAATAATGCCTTCGGTCAATGTACACACGCCGGACCAGATGCCCTCGGAATACGTTATAGTTATTAATATCATTAGGTCGGTATAAAGCAAATAACGAACGCGGCTGAAGTTTGTAAACCGAGGCGACAGCCGAAGTTTATAATTCCGTCCGTTATTTGTATATCGGCCTCGTGATGTTCAAAATTACATAAAATTATTTGTCATATCTGCAAAAGACGTGTGTTTAAAATAGACTAATATTTTATTTATTTTTATATTTATAATTATACAAAAAAAAGTGTAAAATAGAGTAATATGAGGTTACACAATCACAATCCACAATTACAAAATACTAATCTTGAAATGTCAATGTTGTCGTAAACAAGTTTTAGCATAGAAATTTTTGTCCTCAAATACCTAGGAGAAAAGATAACTGCTTTGCATATACTAATAATACAGTTTCATTATCATGTTCACGTCCTGGGTTTTTTGTGTTTTGTATGTTTACAAATTGTCAATTTTCCCTGCCAGTTGTACCGTGTGAACCAACATGGACTGCAATAGATTTTCTGTGCGGTTATGCAGTGCCACTAGCAGCATATTGAGTAATTAGATATATTTTTATATATTTAAAATTTATAGAGTACGAAGGCTCCAATTTTGATATGTTACTGTGATTTTTTTTATTAGAAACACTAGAAAGTCTTGAGGACTCGATTCTTAAATGCAATCGTTTGAGCGTCCGTTATAGACCCATTAACACTTACGTGTTTAGTTCTGTTAAATCATATTAACAGTATGGTATTACCAAAATTACTATAACAGACAAACTTCACTTATTTCTTTGGACATTCCAGTTTATCACTAACTTAAAAATGGTTATTTAGACGTAGCCTTCATCGAGTTGATTGGTAGGTATGTGAACACAGAATATCCAGTGAAAGAAAGATTGCAATATGTATATTATTTATAAATATTAGATATTTAGGTTAATTCAAATTTGACATTTGTGCAAGTTAAATTTTGATATAAAGGTCTGTAAAGTTTTACTTTACCTACTATTTCGCCTAACTTGGCGGAGTAACTGCGTGTACTTTAATGACGATTTCGGAAAAAAATATATTTTTGTTCCTACGTCTTAAAACCAATATTTATATCGGTTCGTGGATCCGTGTCCACCGCTCCACCGGTTACGCCATTATTTACACGCTTCTACTTGACACTGTATTCACTCTACCCTCTTTGTCATTCTACTTCTGTCTCACAGCGGACAAATAGTATTTCTCTCTTTTGGGGTCGTTACATTACGTCACAAACAGTTTCCAACAACTTTATTAGCATTTTTTGCCGGGTATTATTAATATGTTGAAAAAAGTAAAAACGGGAGTCTTTTTCTTTTTTTTTTTGTTTATAGCTGATGTTAAAGCATTATTTTATCTACTCAAAATAGATTAAATGGCACTTTAACCGCAAAGTAACATTTTAACAGCAACAGTATGGGTAGCTAAAATACTTTCATTCTTACTTATTTACATACAAAATCCATAATAACCCAATTTAGGTACATACTGGGATTTTAAAATTGTGTTTATTTATAGTTAAATATCTGAAAATCGGCTCATTTTTTTAACTTTTGATCAACAATTCCACACACATTATATACATAATATTTATATCTTTAATTGTATCAAAATTGAGAATGAAATAATGCGAACTGATCCAATTTTCATATGCTTATAATGTTAGAGGAAAATTATGTAAGTTTAAGTTGTTAGTAACTCGCGAGCCGCTTATCGGCAATACATATAATACATGACATGAAAGAGAATTTAATGCTGAATTCAAAATTTCAAACAACGTTATCCTATCTTTAACAGAATCAGAGTAGCGAATGAAAAAATAAAAATTTGTAGGAAAACGTTCCAATAGAGATTATCTATTTTCTAAAAAGATAAATAGTCTCAAATCTAAATGTTGTCTCCCTTTTAATTCCACACTAATAATAATTAAAATTCAGTTACACAAATATATGGGCGCGACCACTAAGGTTAAAAAAAACAAGATCCATTTAAACATAAAATGCATGCTTGCACTGTTTATTAATATGATAATAACAAACAAAAATTGGGAGTCTTATTTTTATATTTATATACGTAATCAGTCAGAAAAAAACCTAATGTAACCAGGACATGACCTCCCGCCAATTGCATGATTAAAATAGCAATGAGCTTTAAGTAAAATATCATATCCGATTTATCATATATAATAAATAAATAAATAAATACATATATATCACCACGGCTTATTACCCCCAATCTAATATGTTGTTTTAAATTATATACAGGATTTAAATACCAAATTTGAAAAGTTTTGGATTAAATCGTAATATATTTTTCACGAAAATCTGTTCAGAATTCCAATTTTAGCCAAAACCTATTGATGTTCCCCTTGATATAAAAGTCTTAAATACTTAAATTCAAAAGTTTTGGATTATATTTTAATATAGTTTCCATTAAAAACTGTTATGGGCTTCAAATAAAACGTATTTCTTCCGGTTAACCAATATTACTCAAAATCAAATCAACTTTTCATATGAATGCAAGCAGAAAGCTTAATACAGAACACGGAAATTAATTTTTGGAAGTTTGATATTAGTTATCGTGGAAAAAAATCGTCACACATAGACACACAAACATCATTATAAAAATAGTAAAAACATGTGTGACGTGCACGCGACGTCGTCCTTCCGCAAAGGGGTGAGGAGTCCGGCTTCTCAGTCGAGACGGGGGGTTCGTAATTTTAAATGAGGGCGCCACACCATTCTGAGCAGTGCGCTCACCCAACCAAATGGTGATGGCCGTCAGGACACGTGACCTTGAAACGTAAGTGACCCAGGGACCGCGACTTGGGACAAAGATGGCTGAAAATGCTGAAGACTGGAGTGAGAGTGCGGAGGTAAGGTTGGTTAAATAAAAGATCCGGTTGAACTTAACTATTTGGTTCACTATTGCAAGAATTGTACACACATGTAAAAAAAATAATAATAATAAATATAAATGTGAAAGGCACAATGTCTCGGCGAAGTTAGTCGTAAAAATTGAGTTCTCGGTAATACAATTGGAGCACACGGTGTCCGAGCTTGATACCTACTTGCGCGATGACAAATTAACAAAACCTCCACCTTGAACTGTCCGTAGCGCGCCCTCCTGGGCACGGACACCCAACGCACACCTAGCGTAACGACTTCGCGGACTACAGGTTGATCAACCGAGAGGCGAACCGGGTGTCCGGAATTAGGGGTACGCGGAAAAACAGTGCAACGCGATCGGTGAGTACCAACAATGTACCAATAAAAGGAATGCACAATCAAAAGTAGCAAGTTCAAGACAAAATGTCCCCTTACAAAAGTACAAAATACCATAAACAAAATATAAATACTTGAACTCAATTGCTCAGAATATACCACTAACATTTGACTGCCAACTCCATAAAATTGCGCTCAATTTTGACAATTGTTACTCTAAATACTACAATCAAATAGTTACTTAACATTAACCAAAAAAAAAATTGTAAATGAGAGTTCTTAAAAAAAAAATCCACGTAAATAAATTTTAAAACCAAAATGACTCAAGTTTACTCAAGTTCTAAACGATGCGCACAAATTTCAGCAAACCAAAGTTATGAAATGTTACACTTAGCTGCACTCTGCCGTAACGAAGAATGGACCGCAAGGGTAGATGGACTGGAACCTTCCTCAACTCTCACTCTGTTGCGATCCTGGTGGTCTGGGCGAAGAGAAACGGGGTGAAGGCGAGCTCCGTCTCGAACCCTTCGAGACGCACGTAGATGAAAATAATCACTCGACGATGCCTTCAGCCCTTGGCGGGATGGTGGAAAGTCTATAGAGGTTGAGACACGAACCACGGGCACTTAAACTGATCCCCACATGGGAATTCCGACGCAGGTTATCCAAAATTAACCGAAGTCACCCAAAACCGTACAACGGAATATGTAATTCGGCGAACTAATCCCCCAAACACGGGTAATAATCAACTAGAATATTTAACACTCGACCGAAATTACTTAAAAGCGCCGTAAGACTCGCTACTCAGAAAACTCTCGCCAAAAGATGCCCGTTCACTTGTAACGACTTACACCCAGTGCCCGATTTTTTTTCACTTAAGACTTGTAAAAATCCGAATATTCAAAGACGAAAAAAAGAGAGAGAAGATATTCAACCTTGCACTTAAAGTACACCCCAAAACTATTTAAATAAAACACGAAATATTACATTCATAATTTTTAATATAGGATAGGGTTAATCTAAGGATAATAGGATGGTTGAATCATGGTAAGTAATTGCCCTAAATAATTAAATATAATTTACTTATTTGCAATTCAACTTTAAAATCTAACATAGTGTCGCCACCTGGCGGCATAACGAAAAACGACACGGGCGGTCAATCCAATGTTACTAACAATTAACAAATGTCAAACTGTAAACAAATGTATGAAATAAAACTGAATATAATAAACTGAAAATGGAACTATTTAATTTTGAAACCAAAGAGCTACAGGGTTTAAGAAGAAAAACTGAGTAAGTGAATTTAATATAACTATGAAATAATTAATGATAAATTTATTACAACAAAGTATACTATTTTAGGTTAGAATGCAGATACGCGGACAGGAATGGATAAAATGAGGAAATTAGGACGAAGGACAAAATTAGAACGTAACACATGTTGTGGGAACCCTAATTCGTACTTATACACTGAAAACTCATTATCGAATTTTTGGACCGAAAACAACCTTCCCTATCTACGGTATGATGTGAAGTAAAATAGTATATTGTGTTATTAGGAGTAAAAGTGATATTTTGTGTGGCGAGTATGGAAGTTTGCACGACGAGGGAAGCGAGTCGGCAATTGCAATTACACAAAGCCACTTTTACTCCAAATGACACATTTTTTTTCAAATGCACTTTTTTACTTCTTATTCGCTGATTCTATATAGTTTCTATGGATATTTATTTATTTTACTGCTACCTTGTGAATCAAATAACAAAAGATACCATTTGTATGACGTTTGAAAAAAAATATGAAAGAAATTCTATCCTAATTTGACACACTGATTACACATCAGTGTGTCAAATTAGGAGAGAATTATTGTAATAAAATGTTATGCAATTAAAAATACAATATTATACAAGCTGTTCGGATTTCGAAAGCCACTATTGCGATCTCGGAAACTAAGGTATAAGAGATATGACCTCGGTTAAATGAAACATGTACTTTTGATTTAACAAAAAATTTCATGGGTTACTAGAAAATGTCGGAAAACTGTATTTGGTCGATATTTTCATTTTGAAAATGTTTTAAATAAAAAAGTAAGATATTTTTATTGTCTATCCAAAGGCGTGCGAATATAGTTTTTTCATCCGTGAATTCTCGAGATATAACACAAACTTACGTTTTCTTAAATGAAACCCACATTTGATTTATACTCTAAAAATACTTATTTTTTCTTCTTCGATTGAAATAAGGGTAATTGTGTTTTAATTTATTTTTACTTTCAAAATCTTAGCTTTTTCATTATTTTTCATGATAGGTCTTATTTTTTGACAGTAATTTCATTAATTGTTTAAAATAGTATTTTATTTCACTTAAATAATTTATTTCATAACTACCCTGTTTCACAATTTAATATTATCTCTATATTTTCAAATTCACGTAAGTAGGTATACCAGATATTAAAAAAAAATATTTAAAAAAAACCCTTACACCAATCGAAAGAGAAAAAAATAGGCATTTTTTGAAGCAAAAATCAAATGTGATTTCTTTTTAAGAAAATGTAATTTTGTATTATATCTCGAGAATTTACCGATAAAAAAATTATATTCGTACGCCACTGGATAGACAATAAAAATATGTAACTTTTTTATTTGAAACATTTTTCTTGATTACTGATAGTTTAGAAGTAATTTCAAAATGAAAATATCAACCAAATTTAGTTTTTCACTATTTTCTAGTAACCTATGAGAATTTTTGTCAAAACAAAAGTACATATAAGATGGTCCCCAAAGGCGCACCACATGTCCCATTTAACCAAGGTCGTATCACTTATAATTTCTGAGATCCCAATAGTGGCCTTAGAAATGTGGACACCTGTATATTAAAATATAAAACAATAAACCTACATATTTTGTTTATTGGGTACTACATAACCAATTATTCAAAAAATAAAAAATCAATATTAACAGTTTTATGTGCGGAATGAGTTTCAAACATATTTTCCCGCAAATTTAATTAAGTTTATACTGTTGTTTTTGTTTATCGAATAATTAACCATATTCGGTGTGGTATTATAAATCTTGCAATTAATTATATTTATCTATATACATTTAAAATTTAATTAATATTTTCCTTTACAATTTATTTACAGTCTGACCAGCCAGTCGTGAGTCGTGAACTGTGGGGTGGGGATGAGTAGTGGCACCGAGAGAGAAAGCATTAGTCTGGAAACAGACAGCTAGAGTATACTGCCAGACGCAAATTTCCGAACTGTGGCTTGAAAGTGCAAGTATATGTCGTCTGCCAAAAACCCTACCATCAAAAAGTCATACCTTCGAATAGCCAGTGTCGGCACTATGACATTTTAATGGTACGGACCACGGACATTCCAGTGTCTACACTACGGACATTCCAATATCGACGCTATGGACATTCTAATGTCGATACTATGCAAATTGTGGAGGGGGTAAGTGTCTGCACTATGATATTTCGATAGTGTGGACAATTAAAATTTCGATGCTATGGACATTTTGAAGGGAGTAAGTGTCGGCACTACGACATTTCGATAGTGTGGCTATTCCATGGTATGGCTTTTCGATGGTATGGTTTTCGGCAGAATGGGCTGTTCCCGAAATTGCGCGTCCACCCTACTTGGATTTGTAGTCCTTACTTCTGCTTCAGAATGTATTTTCTTGATGTTAACTCGACGGCTGCTAGGAAGAGAATGAAATACGAAATCCCACCAAAATTTTAGGCTAGTCTACTGCGCATCCAAGCTAGTCGGCTACGACTCGTTGGTCAGACTGTAGTTATTTAAGATTAAACGGAACTAGTGCTGTTGACAAAATTCGAATTTTGAATACTTCAAAATTCGAAAAATAAGCTTTATAATTTGACGAATTACGAATTTCAAAATCAAAATTCGGATTATTTTTGAATTTTGAAATTAGATAGTTGAAGCTGCCATCTATTTATTCGTGTTTTACAATAACATGACTTGTTTAAACTTGCTCTCTGAGTCCAAACACCGAGATTTGTCGCTTATTTGTTGAAAGTAAAATATTCTTATTTAATATGTCGCCGCGAAGTACAATTTAGACATATTTTTTTCTAAAATTAATAATAACAAAGCAAAGAGTAATAAATGCCAATTAACTTACACTTGGATATATGTAATTCTAACTTTGTAAATACTTGAAATTGGAATTTTGAATGTGTATGATATTCGAATTTTGTTATAAATTCGAAATTTAAAATTTCGAATTTAGATTAAAATTTGAAATCCGAACTTTCGAATTTTGAATTATTTTTCTACTGAATTTTTGAATTCTATTTTTTTCAAAATCAACAGCACTAAACGGAACCCCTAGTGGCGCGCGTTCAAACGTTGGTCAGAGCTCTGACAAATGAATTTAATTATTTTAACAGCTAAATTATACAAGTTATAAAGTTTACATTAAAATCATGTAGATGATAGTTTATGATTATTGTTTAAAATGCGACCTCTAGGATAGGTTCAGTAAAATCGTAGATATATGGGCGTATATATATATATATATATATATATATATATATATATATATATATATATATATATATATATATATATATATATATATATATTTCAATTATAACTAATTGCTCAAAAACCAAACCTACATTTTGTTTATTTTTTTGTATGTTATGTGTATATACCCCACTAACCCACATATAAATTTTAATTACAATTACATACGACAATTTTGTGTAATTAAAAAAAAAGAGTCATTTTTGGCACAAAAACTGACATAAAATTAATATATCAAAAAACAAAACCTACAATTATTTAAATTTTTGGTCATGTTAAATATAATATAAACAACTCGATATTTCTGGAGCACTTATGCAAGTAAAAAAATCTAGACTTTCTGTCAATCACAAAATAACGGGTATTCTTTTTCGATAATTCAATGGGAACAAGCTTCACCATAGCCTCGGCACATTCTGAAAAAAAATGATTTTTTAATTTATAAGGACACTAGAAACAATAAAAAATATGATGTGGCCAGCACATTACCTTCTGTCAGTTATATAAGGTATTTACGAAAATTCTACCAGTGAACTGTTACCGGTAAACAGCTTTTTATCAGGTTATAGCCACCGGAATCGATATTTTAAGAACGCAAGTGGTCAACAGGGTAGATCCATAACCTATGAAAAAATTTGAAAATTTAAAACAGGTTAGAAATTTGACGTAGTTCTACTTTGAACACATTTCCACTTTTAACGCACGCGCTTCGCTTTGCATCACTGACTTTTTTTGAGATTGGAATCTTCATGAATCCGTTAGATGGATTTGGTAGATATTGAACAATTTTCGAACACGGTAACTTTTTACCACATCTGTTTTCGAACACAGTCAGTAGATGCGGTATCTACCGGTAGAATTTTTGTAAATGAACAGTTCGGTTCAACTACGTTCTACGTACAAGAAGATTCCATTCATTCCATTGTATAAAGTGAATAGAAAAACCAAAACCGTTCTTGTATGATGAAATGGATTTTATGTACATACTTTCCTTGAGTAACAGATTTGTTTGGTTTCTAGAAACCAGTTTTGTTTAATTATAGTAAGTAAACTAGCACGTATGTGTTTCATATAAATATTTGTGATATTTTTTATTTTAAATGTCAATGACAAACAGCAAAAACAATGACACGTACGAATATAAGGTGTATTTTTTTTTTCAAAAGTTTTTCAAGAGTTTTGCTCAGTTCATTTAATGAGAGTGAGTTGAGATGAACAGAGCTCAGATGTATATGAAAACAACAACGTTCTAAATATAGAAAGAGGAAAGAGTAATTCTTACTGAACTGTCTTGTGGAATTTTTGTTTTGAGCTTCGAAGGCACAATTTTAATAATACATTCATAACTAAGGAGCGGATTTTTTGCAATTGCATATACAGTTTTCATTAGGCATATCAACAAAAAAATTCATATGTTCACGTTTCATTAAAAGTTAATGCCAAATATTAAATAAAAAAATGCATATTGTGCATCAATTAATATTTTACTGTATATTTTTTAAATTTTTGCATAAAGACATATTTGGTGCACATAAGTGCATATTTTAATAAGTTTTAAAAATAAAAATTAATTTTAGAGAATTTTTTTTTGCTTTTTCTATTTAAATAAAATACTTATATGGGGTCTCGTGACCGCGTACTTGAGTGTCAGGTCGCGGATCTGGGGAACCGGGTTCGATCCCGACCGACGCCAAATATTTCCAATTTTAAATGGCACAAAATTGACCCCTGTGATGCTCTTTCCACGCCAGCAGTGTATAAAGCAGATTGGCACACCCAGCAATGGGTAATAAGCCGTGATGATAAATTTATATATATATATATATATATATATATATATATATATATATATATATATATATATATATGTATATTTTATGTATATGCGGCAATAATGTGACGGCAAAGTCAGGTGTAAATTACAATTATTGAAAATAGGCGTTCGATTTCTTAGTGCATTTTGAACGAGTTTATTGTGAACCATACGTATTCATATTTAAATAATTGTCATCTGTCGTTAAGTATAAATACAAAACTTTTTTATAATTAAAAAGTGTTTCTTATAAACTTATTTTATTAACTATGATTTACTTTACATATATATATATATATATATGTAACAAAAGCGCATCATTAAACTTTCAACTTTTCAAATTAGGCCAGATAGAAACTGTTTAAATTTTGCGGTATATACGGTTCACTATATACTCTTTCAAAATGCAGTTAAAAAAAACAAGACGCCTACTTTCAAGATTTGTAATTCCCGCTCGATTTTGACGTCGTACTTTCACAGTCTACGAGTATTATGTATGTGACGTTTGCAGGCATAAATTCCCACAAAATAGTGTACAGCTGTGATCTACAATAGTTTTGTCTATACCGTTATTATTTTTGTTATTATTAGTTTTATTAACAAACTGAAGCGTTTTTTTATATTTTTATTTTATTTAAGGTATTATTTTATAATTTACCATTATAATTAACCATGTGATATATATTTTTTTATACTTTTCTCGTACCTACCTAATGTTCTGAATAAAATACTACATATACCCCTGTGGTGCACTCTCCACGCCAGCAGTGAGTGCCCATGAGGTGACTCCTGGTAAACACCCGCACGGTACAAATATGTCATCATTATTACCGATATGTGCGTACAAAACAGATTGGCACACCCAGTAATGGGTAATATATATATATATATATATATATATATATATATATATATATATATATATACAAATGGAAATAAGATAAAAATTATCGGAAATTCAAAAGCAACTGACTAATTTTTGCATATTTATATTAAAATATGCATATTTACTAAATGGTTCAGATAATTTTGACTTTATTTCACGGGTGATGCCATCCAACTCCTCTGATGAATTTCGAAAAGGACTCATCTCGCAAAACTGTCTAGATCATTTCCTCCACCAAATTTTCTCTCAATGATTATATTTTGATCTTTCTTAACGTACACAGTGAGTCAATTAGTTAAACAGATATTTAGTCTTTTTATGCCCTGAAAAATTTATATTTTCGGAGATGAGCCCTGTTCGAAATTTGCAATTAAATTTTCATATTCATTGTTTTCATTAAAATCGTAATCTTTCGAGAAATAATCATTATTCGACATGAAAGCATATCTTAAAATATTTATCCAATAAATACGTATTTGTAGATTTAACATTTAAACGTATTGTTTTTCGTTATTAACCAATATTATACAAGTAAAATTTGTATTTTATTATACACATTTATTTTTAGCATTCAATAAAGTAATGTAGGATGTATAGTTCATTGGCTTTAGAGAGGTAAAAATCTAGTAGTGTTTTTCTTTACGTATTTTGTGGCTTCCATTTGTAACTGTCTTTTATATTGGAGTTGTAGCGTAATGAGAAAGCGACTGCGCGCCACATTCTCACTCAGACAATGAAAAATGTTCCATATTGACTAGGACTCTGACTCCGGTTTATCATCATTGTATTTCAAATATAATTTTTTTGGAGAACGGTTCTTTTGATTACTCTCCATTTCTAGCGACGAGCACAAGGCACAATGCTGTATCGCGTTCTTCTTCGTTTGGAACGCCTAAAAGTCATATGTTTTATTGTGTTTTCGATTCGCGACTCCGTCTGAACAAAAGTGTTATTGTATTCCCTGTGTTATGATTCGCGTTTATTTCTGGCAACAGTTTTTCCTAGCGAAGTCATGCGTCGTTGAATATGTAAGAGCCGTAACGTTTTCACCATTATTGCAACCAGTTTTGCAAAATGCTATCGCACTTATGTACAAGTTTTATGAGCTAGCAATTGCGAAGAATTTTTAACATACATTAATAATTAACATATAATTATTGTAACAGCATTTAGTTATAACATTTTATTGTACAACCGCCGGTTTTCGTGGCAGTTACTTTCTGATGGAATGTAAAATATGTTACAAAATAGATGGTCGCTATTTGAAGAATCGATTTTACAAATTAAACAAGTAAAATAAGTACACATATGAATATGTTAATTGTCAGGAGGGAAAGCTATACCTCGTCTCCTTGTATATGTCATAGTAGAAGCCAAACTTTGTACAATTGACAAATATTGATATAGTATATTATTCAATAAGCATAATAATGTATGTAACTCAAAAGGATGAAGTTTACAACTCGAGTCGTAGTCTAGTGTAATAATAATTGGCTCGAATGAATTATATTATAACTATTACAAGCAAATTTTATACTATACTTTAGCTAAGATTCTTAACTAGGAAATTGCACTTTTCAATAACAAAATTTGGATTTTCAAATAAAATATGGCATGACTGAATAAATATCACCATGATTATGGAATATAACTTTACCGAAACGTTATCTATAACCAATCTCAATTTTCGTGGTTTCGAGTTTGCTAATAATAGTGAATTACAAATCAACAGTTTCTTTTACATTAATTATCAAGAAACAAGTAAATAATAACACTGTAATTTAACAGAAGTAGACAAATATAATAACTCCCAAAATTACATAGGTACTAGTATTTATCATGGAGTACGTATATCAAAATAAATACTTAAGTAAACGACATATACTGCACGGTATCAATTCCCCTTTCAGTAATAAGAGACAAGATAGCGAGTGAAAAATAATATTAGAAATATTAATTACTCGTATTTTATGTACATGTGAGTATAGAGTACCTACATACTACTTTTGTACATGGCACCAATGCTTGCTAGTTACTTACTCGTATTTTCATATTTTATTTATATAAAACTACATATGTATCTGAAGTTACAGTTTCTTTCTTATTTTGATAACATGAAAAACTCTTGCCAAAATCTTAATAATATTACACACTGAAAAAATTATTTATACCATAAACTATAAAAAACACATTATAATGTATCATTAAATAAGTGTGGTGTGAAAAATAAAATTTTTCTCTCCGGCCGGAAATACGTGCAAATGAAAGACACCAGAATTTAAACTAATAATGAATCAAAACAATAAAAAGAACACTTAATTTTCAAGATCTACAAAGTTCACAAAATTTAAGAAATAAATTTGAACGAATTACCCCTCATAAAGTGAATTGGTTTTAAAATAAAGAAGGAGCAAGTCGGAATTACCTGAGTTGCAGTTCTCTCGGAATCCGGATTCCTGCGTTTCATCGTGTGGCGCCACAGTCACACTGCTTGCCTATTTAATTTATTTAATTCTTCTCAGATTTCACGATAATGAAATATTCTTAATAGCCTTGTTAGAATTCTAGCGCTGTTGAAAGAGGCATTTAATTTATTTAACTTAATTAATAATGTAGGTAACACTCAGCATTAACTTTTTCCATGTCCCGAAAACGTAAAATTGCAAGAAAAACTGTGATCAAAATCCTAATAACTTCCACATGTATAGTAACAGTAACCGAAAGATGTCAGTGAACTCATTGTTAAATTTAACGCGTTAGATTTTGAGATATGACAAATTTACAAATGTTATTAAAGTGTAAAAATAAAATAAAATGTGTATAAGTACAATTTAAATTAAATATGTGTTGAGTATGCTTACAATACACCCAATGTAATTAATTTATACTTACTCGCCTAAATTCGCGAGTGGCCTTCGCACGTTCGCCCCCACAACGCGAATGACCGTTTTCACATTCGCCGAGTGTAAAGACAAATTTCGCCGCATCGCTATGAGCCTTTGACTCGTCCCCAAAAACCGCTCCCGGAGCGAGGGCTACGTGCAGCAAGGCGAGGAACGAGATGAATGACAAATGAACAGACTACACATTTGCTCCGCCATTCGGTCTGCGATTCGACTTGCCATTCCTGAGAATGTGTAGATGCGTTTTAAACAGTGCTGGATTATAGCATAAGCCAACTAAGCTATAGCTTAGGGCCCCGACTCATTGAGGGCCCCGCAGAAATTGTAAAAAAAATGAAAACATAATAATGAACATTTTTAAAGTCTAAAAGTTAAATGTAGGTATACCGCGACTACAACTAGCATTAATGTACGAGCTATTAGCGAAGCGGAACATCCAGGAATCAATAATTAACATAAGGAGACAATAATAGTGACATGGAGCAAACGAGAGAAACGAAACTATATATATATATATATATATATATATATATATATATATATATATATATATATATATATATATATATATATATATATATATATATTCTTTTTACAATTTGTCATATTAAATTTAGCAATAAGTTAAATTTTTATGAAACCGGACATATATCTGTTATGTGTTTGATTATTATATAAAAGAAATATCAGAAAATCGAATATTTACTTACCTACATATTTATTAAGTGTTCACCGTATCTTTCCTCGCAAATATGTTATTGTATTTCCGCAAAGCAATTTTTGCTTTGTTTGCCGTCAGTAGTGTTGGACGTGAATGTGTAAATGTGTATAATTTTATACTCGTATTCATAGAGAATATGTAGGGTATGTAGACAGAGTAGAAAGTGTGGACATCACCAGATGATATTTCTGTTTGCTGTTTACCTACTAACCGAAAATTTCTGGATGAATTTGAAGGGTGTCTTCCGTACCTCTTTTAAAATATAATTTAAATTTGTTTCATTTATGTTTTCTCTGCATCAGAATAAGCATAACATATTCAATTATGTTTATTGATATTAAAATGAGCTTCATTGTTAAACGATTGTTGGTTTCATTTTAATTAATTTAGAATTTTGGAATGGTATGCATTACATACATAAAATATCTAGGCAACGGACAAAAAAAATCATGAATCAACACTAAGGTGGCTTTAGACGATCAAGTAAATTGAACTTGTATTTGACAAATATTTACGTAATAATTTTTGATCAAATGGTTACGTTTTACACGTCAAATTACATTAACATTATTAGCTTATTAATAGGCGCACCACAGTAAAAATACGAAAATGTAGATTTGGTAGCAATGATATTTTTAAATACACATAACTACATTTTGGTTTGAAATTTCATCTGTGCGTTTGACGTTCGGTTCACCTCTAGTGTGAATTTTAATATTTAATTCTTATATACTGTACTGAATAAGTATGTTCAATATACTATGAAATTTAGTTAAAACCGTGGTCAAAAAAAATGTGACATTTATCAAAAAATCTTTGTCAACATTACAAAATACAGCGCATGCATCTTAGGATTAAATAATCCTTAGAAGTAACTAAAATTGAAGTAAATCTCCTTGATATTTAGTACATGCCTCAATTTTTTGATAAAGTGATTTGAACATCGAACGTTTAAATTTCTTTGAATGTATAAAGTTTCAGAATCTTATAGTACAATAAGAAGTAAAAATTTATGTGAATCTTTGGCTGTCCAAAGCCATCTTAATGTAAACTATTATTCCCGAAAGATGACTATTCAAGGTCATTTGTGAACCGTCTGATATAATATTACTTTTTTTTATAGACATATTTTAACTGAAAAAATATGAATAATTCATTTGAAAATTATGTTTCTTTCTAAATAATGCCTTTCTGAAAGATTTATGTTCTTCACTTATGTTTTTGCAAAATACAAGAACATAGACTTAACTATAAATCAAGGAATAATAATTTGGTTTAAACGTCAACGCCACTGGCTAAATATTAGCACAGAGGACAGTGTAGTAGATAATTAGGTATTTGTAATTCTACGACATATGTCATTATTATTTATAGTGTATTAAAAGATAATTCCACTATTTACGTATATCCACCACATCACATAAATTAAATAAACATAGGTCAAATAATTTTTCTCTTTCTAATACAAAATGTTGCCAAGCTACTGCTATAAAGTGAAGTGTATCCTTTCTTCGAACAAATAACCTTGAATAGTCATCTTTCGTGAATAATGGTTTAACTATACTACGAGTACAACAAATATTTCATAGGTCCTATTGTATATTGTGGGTTTAAGCTTGGTCTTACCTTAAACCTCAGATTTAAAAAAACTTCTCTTACGCTTCACAAAAATATCTACGCATAAAATTTTATCCCGACTGAATAAGTTTAATTATTTAGCAAATTAATTTGACAATGACTTGTCATTTTTATTTTTATTGAGGTTAGACTCGATATTATGTTAAGTGTCACACGGTCAAAAGTGCCAGCACCGTTGAATCACGTTGAATTTTGCAAAACGCGCATACGAAACTGCTACTAACCACATAAAAACATTGCTTTCTGTAGCTTAGTTAAGCTCGACGTAAACACGATTAGTACATCAAAATATAAAGCTTAGGTTAATTGAACTTTGGTTTAGTTAAGCTCTGGTTAAACTTTCATTTGAAAATGTAAGTCGAATCAGAGAAAATAACAAAATATTCGTTACAAAAGGTTATTCAAGCACTTTCTTGTTCTTTCGCCCACTCGTCGCTACGCCGCCGCTCTTGTTTGAAATTTTAACTCATGAGGTCGTGCTTGAATAGGTTGCTTTGTGAAATATTTTTACTATATCCATTTTGCCATGTTTTAAAATAAATATATTTATATTGGAAGGAGTCTAAGGTTAAATAATTATAACTAATGTCAAAGATATTATTTGCGTAAGATTATTTTTATTAAATTTATTATGTCTAATTACCTACTTAGGTACGTAACCGATGCTGTTGGATAAGAGCTACATTTAATGATACTGGTATTCACGTATTTTATTTCAGTTTATTTCTAGATTTCAGTGTGAGAACATTGATATTGTAGTGATTCAGGTGAGAGAGTTAATCTAGCGTGTGTATGATTGTGAGTGTGCGTGTGAGCAGTACTGGGCACTGTAGTGGCCGCATCGTGTGAACCCGAGGGTCGCCAACGGTAGCAGCAGGGAAGGCTGTAGTGACCCGCATCTGTGGTCGCCAACGGTAGCAGCAGTTAGGGCTGTAGTGATCTGATCCAGTTGGTTAAGAGGATTGTCTCCGGATCACCACCGAAGCGGAAGAGGTTCCGTAGTAACTAGCGGTACTGCCCGTAGTTGCCAACATGTGTGTACGGTGTGTGAATACCTGAACCTTTTGTAAATGATTGCCTCCTCACTGAGTATTTCTCATGTGTTAATTCTTTTACAGAAATAATCACGGCGTGAAGGAGGATTCCGCGTGACCGGGTTCGGCCAGGCGACGGTCATCTAGATTTGTTATTATTTTTGTATTAATACTGTATATACCAGTTTGGGTGATAAATGTGTTTTAATATTCTAATTTTCAGCGCTAACATTTAATCGTCATATATAACACTAAAATGAATAAAATTACCCCTTAATCTTAAAATAAATTATCTCAAAATTAATAATAACTTCATTTTTTTTAACCGAAAAACTGTTGAACAAACCTCGGATGTTATGAATCATAACAAGCCTTAGATGTCTTAAAATCTTCACTCTACAAGATCGGATTTCAAACCGACATCCGCGTCAGTTATGGTACTCATAACAATCCTAGTTATGTTAATAGTTATAAAAATTTGCAATTTCGTTAGCTTGATCCATATAAGCTATTTTACGTTCTAAAATTGAGATTTTATATTCTTGAACAAATATTTCATGTGCAAATGTAGGTAAAAATTTCCGTGTGGCAAATAATCTAATACAATTCAGTTGACACTATTACAACTAATAGTTTATTGTTGTATATTTATTGCGCACTTGTTTCCCAAAACAGAGTATCAAAGTGATGATTCTGCACGAATTTTATTTTTTTCAACTTATTTTATATTCTTTGATACTAGCACATTGCGAAGAATTAAATTGATAAACGTTTTTTTGTAATCCAACACGCTTGAACGAAAATAATAAAACAATATTTTAAATAATATTTGTTTTATGTTCCATCGAAATCAATACCTTCTCTATTTCCCATGGCCTGATTATGCTGATTACATAAACAAGGCATACGCGTGTATGGCAGGAAAATATTTATTTAGACGTTTCCTAGGTAAATAAATACCAAGGTATTTGGTTGAGCGAATAACTGTAGTATGACCTAACTTAATATCAAGAAATTGTAAAACTAAATTATGTTTGTCCAACATTGGTTCAGTCGAATACTACAAATTTACCAAGGAAAGAAGAAACTAAATTTAAATAAATATTATTTGCCCAATTAAATTAATAGCAAAATATATATTTTTAATCATTTTTTTAACTGACATTATGTGTATCATCATAAATATTTCAACTTTGATGTCTGAATTTATGTTTATATTCTTTTGGTAATACTTTGGCTCATTTGGAGGATGTCCGTATGAGTATGACCAAGTTTCGAATTTAGAAATTGATCATGGCTTCTTCGTAAATCTTCTCGTCCAGCGCTCGCCTTCTCGCGTCCCACGCGTCACGTTTGTTGGAAACGAGCGCGGCATCGTCGTCGTCGCCACCAGAATGAGATAAAATAAAGTGTAGCTCCGTTTTGCAAAGCATCGCCATGTCCGCAAGCATTCTATCAAACTGAAAAGCTACACTTTTCCGGGGCAGCTGAAAAGCATTCATCAATCTCTGTCAGTATTTTTCGCAGTCATAGACTCTCGCTTAGTTGTGCACGTACAACACGCCCGAATTTCTTTCGCATCACTAGCCCCGCGAGGGACTCCGATCCGAAGCTCTGAACGCGGAACTTTCGCCTTGTTCCAACTACCTAGATGTGCAGAAATCACGCCGGATCCATAACTAAACATAGCAAAATCATACACCACACAATCATTTCATCCAATAGCGGCTCGTGGCAGAAGCTGTAGAGCTGCAGCTCCTAATAATAAATTATTTATAATAACATTATTAATATTACTATTCAAGAAACTTTCAAAAAATTACAAACATTCATTTATACTGTGTCCACCTACAATTTCTTTTAAAATATATCTTAATATTTATATGCTTTCTGCATTACATCGATGCGTAAACGTGTGCCTGAAACTTAAGAGTTATTTTTAGCATTTGTACCACCCCGTAAATTGACGAGTCGTTCCTAATTTTTTTTTTGTGATGATTGAATGCAGTAGCAATAGCTATGAAAAGTTTTGTTTTAGTAATTGACAGTCCTGTCAGTTGTTGCAATTAAATTTTAACATTAGTAATAAACTTCTTTATAAGGTAAAATTCTGGCAAAATGCTTATGTTTATGATTAGCGGATACACAGATATTGTAATTACCTATGGTGAAGTTCTCAAGGTCAACGAAGTTACACGAAAATCATCCTCTCGTAATATTCGTAAATTTATGTTATAGCACATACAATATCTTCGAGGTTATCAAAGTTTGATGTGTCACATATGACAATTTGGAATATTTTAAAAGAGCAACAGTTACTTCCATACCATGTGCAAATTTTTCATTGTTTCCAGCATTTCAATTTTACGAATGAGTTGTATTGTTCACTGAAACGGCTGGGTATATTAGAGAAAGTGTCTTTAATAATACACAATCTGCTTATCTGGTCACAAAAATCCTCATACTGTAAGAAGGAAACACAATTTTCTACAAAAAATATCATTACTTGTTTGAGCGGGAATAAATTGACGAGTCATTCGTCCTCATATAATCCCACCTCGTTTAAATGGACAAAAGTATGTACTTACATTTCTTGAATAACGTATTTAAACTATTACGATTTGCCGTGTTGACACACGAAAATTCATTTCATACGCTCCATAACTAGTATGCTCTTCCCACGCTCTTACTCTATTCACCCTAGTTCAGAAACCTGTGTTAATACACAATTTTATAATTTTGTTATCCAAATTTTAAATTTCTTTATTTTAAAAATTATACTATTACGAATTTATTAATAATAAATATGTTTTTCGTTGAACGTTTATTAATTACTGTGTTTACAAGTATGCAACCACCACCCGACAATTTTTGTGCTGTGTACATCGATCTTTGATTCAGACAGCTGAGGGCAGCAGAGATCTTGCCAGTGGCGGATAACGAAATTTTAAACAAACCTTTAAAGAATTTTAACTCAAAAACTAGAAGATTTAGAAAAAAAAATTATTAAGAAAAATTGTTTCTCTCGACGAGTTAAATTTAATGCACTTATTTCATTTACACCCTATATATATATATATATATATATATATATATATATATATATATTAGTGCTGTTAATTTTGAAAAAATAGAATTCGAAAATTCAGTTGACAAAATAATTCGTAATTCGAAAATTCGGATTTCGAATTTTAATCTAAATTCGAAATTTTAAACTTTCAAAATTCCACTTTCGAGTGCTTAGGAAGTTAGAATTACATATTTTGAAGTGTAAGTTAATTGGCATTTATTACACTTTGATTTTTATTATTAATTTCAGAAAAAAATATTTGCAAATTGTATTTCATGGCGACATGTTAATTAAGAATATTTTACTTTCAAACAAATAAACGACAAATCTCGGTGTTTGGACTCAGAGAGCAAGTTAAAACAAGTCATGTCATTGTAAAACACGAATAAATAGATGGCAACTTCAACAATCAAATTACAAAATTCGAAAAATTTTGACTTCGAAATTCATAATTCGAAAAAGTATAACGCTTATTTTTCGAATTTAGAATATTTAAAAATTCGAATTTTGTCACTAATATACATACATACATACATACATACATACATACATACATACATACATATATGTATATATATATATATATATATGTATATATATATATATATATATATATATATATATATATATATATATATATATATATACATACATACATATATGTATATATATATATATATATATATATATATATATATATATATATATATATATATATATATATATATATATACAGGCTGTTTCCTTTAAAACAACCAGCGTTTTTTTTTTTGGGCGATCTAACAACTTTAGAGAAAAATGTTTTATACCAAAAATGATCAAGAATAAGGGGATAAGATATCAGTAGTAACAAACCGAATATTCAACCAGTGGTTCTCAAACGGTAGAACAAAATTATATTTTTTTAAATAGCACCTTATATAATTTTTTGCCCTTTAAATAGAATATTATTTTCTGATTTGAACAATGTAAATATAGCATAGGTTTATATAACAATTATTTCGAGAAAAATGGTATTAAAAACTGGAAATAATGTAATAAAAAATGAGTTTACTACTAGCAAGCAACTAAGCAACAGACGTATCAATACCTGTGTATAGCATATTCTATTGTAATATTATAACATTTTTTTTAAACCATTTTTCTCGAAATAATTGTTATACAACCCTATAGTGTTATTATTAATAAATTAGCCTCTTATTCTTGATCATTTCTTGCACCGGATTGCTTTGATGCGGCAAGGGGAACTAGCGGGAGGGAAATTCTTACACTAAGGAAAGGATAGACTATAATATTTGTAGCAGACTCTTCTTAAGTGAGAGATAGGACATCAGCAGAATATTTTAGTTATATATGTATATTGAGCTGTGCCACAGTTTAATTGTGGACATTAGTGCCTAGAGCGGTATTGCGGTGTGAAGGGGCATGGTCTTGCCAGTTCTGCGCGGTGCGAGAAGCTACGAGGCAAAGTGAAAATGAGAGTGCTGTACTTGTAGCCGCAGCTAGCCATCGCCGATTAGAATAGATCCTAGTAGCATCCGTTGTACAATTCCGAGTTTTTATTCTATGGTAAAATAATAATGATATTGTTTTCTTTCTTTATTTTATTTTGTAAACATAATATGTATATTTTTTTGTAATATAATAATAGTTTCTTTTTTAATTAAACTGACTTTTTTTACTTTGTGAATATTTTTATGTAAATGCAGCTCCTACCTGCATATAGTCAAGAGCCGTCACTGATTTCATCCCTGTGTCTAGGTATTTTTTCGTTAGCAACACATTGAATTTTACTTTCTATTTTATTTAAATACAATACAGACACTTAGATGTCATCGAATTATATTCAAAATGTATTATGTAATTAAAACCTACAAAAATTGTTATTCGATACGAATGACAAATGCTTAATCTTAATCACTCTCTGAGAAAAAAAATATGACTATGAAATTTATAATAGAATAGAACCGAAAATCGGTCACTTTAATATGTTAAGAGAAGAATATTTGTTGTATGATGTCAGGTTAGTAAAAATGTTGTTGAAAGAGCGAATGATTATTTTTGTGGTTGATATTATTATTGTAACCCACTAAGTGGGAAATGCGTGATTTTATGTATGTTGTATGTATGTATAGAACATTTTATTTGTCAAAGGAAACAGTTTATTATCAAATTTGTTAACAAAATCAGGCCCGTAGCCAGGATTTTTTTTTCGAGAAGGGCTTCGAAATTTTAGGGAATGGAGGGAAGGAGTTTTATTACAATGTTCCTTTATCAGGCCTGTATCCGGAACTTTTTTGGAGAAGGGGCTCTTAAAGAATGAAACACGGATTATTATGAAAGTTTAGAACAAACAAAATTTATAATTTAGTACTTTATGCACCAATTTAAACTAAATTCACTAGAATTTCGGGAGGGGCTTCAGCCCCTCGAGCCCCTCCCCTGCCTACGTGCCACTACAACAAAATAATGGACCTGTCATTCGAGCTTTATATCGTTATCCATTTACATATTTAGTGCGCACTTTTTTTCACTCAGTGCATAAATCGTTTTCCATTTAGATTATCAGTGTGCACTAATTGAGTTTTTCGTGTTCCATTTATACTTTTCGAGTGAACTGAACCTTACACAGTGCGCACTTTTTTGCATTCACTACGATCGTCATTTCTTGCCAGTGCAATCTATCAAATTCGTATATGACGAGTTGTAAAAAGTGGCTACGAAAGTACAATGAATGTAAGTTTGTTAATAATAGAAAAAATATTAGAAACGAATCTTGTATAATACTAAAAATGAACAAGCAGAAGACTAACGTCATCGACCTGAAAAAATACCTTATAAAATGAAATATAACTTATAGAAATTATTGTGTTATTTATTTTTAAAAAAAGAAGGAATAAAAAATACTAGCATTAAGAAACGTATATGATAATGAAATTTATCTTCATATCATAACGGTAGCACTACTGACAATGTCCATGTTTACATTGAATTTACAATCGATCAAAAATCGATCCTGTCGCTGTCACTTGATTGTCAACTCATCTCATTCAGGCACAAGTGACTTGAATTAATATAAATGATTGCAAATATCAAAGTAGTTACGTATTATTGTTTTGTAAAAAATATATTGAACTGTTAATTTGCTGTCAAAATATATAAATAAAATAAATCGTTCTAGTTTCTTCTGAGTTTAGTATTTTGTGAGTTGTGTCTTACGCTACAGACTTACTACAGTGCCCAATTACCGGATAAGCTGACCAGGTTTCAGCCTAGGGCGCACAATTTTCTCGTCTTATTATAGTTTTTGGAGTGCTTTCATTTGGTTAGAGCTAAGACAACCTAAACCAGGCCCTGAATATTATTGGTCTGTCTTAATAAATATTACATAATAATTCATCTGCAATCATGCCAAAAGCTTTAACAAAGCAATCGCAGAAGCAAATAACGAATGTCGTGAACTACTTCGAACGGCAACTGGCCAACGGTGGGTCTCTGATTCCGTTAAAAGCCGCTCAAGAGGTAATATTTTCAAACATTTCTTTTGTTATTAAACTTTAATTGAATCATGTATTTTTAAAGAGCAGCAGATGCCCTACAAATAAGCAGATCTGCTGTGTGCAAGATTTCGGGAAAAGTTAGAAGAGGCGAACCTCTAACATCACCGAAAAAACCCAAATTGACAGTTTTACCTCTCGAACGGCTTTTAACAGAATTCACGACATTAGTTATTTGCTTCTGCAATTGCTTTGTTAAAGCTTTAGGCATGATTGCAGATGAAATATTGAGTAATACTTATTAAAACAAACCAATAATATTCAGAGCCTGGTTTAGGCCGTCTTAACTCTAACCAAATCAAAGCGCCCTAAAAACTATAATAAAATGTGGAAATAATACTGTAGCACAATACACAAATACTTAACGCAGAAGAAACTGTTGTAATTAAACTTCACTAACTATAGTAGACAGAAGAGAGACGAGATCTCTAAAATGGTTCGGTCACTTAATGAGGATGGAGAAAAATAGCTGGCCAAAGCGTATATTCCAGTAGATACCACCAGGGAAGAAGAAAATATGATGACCAATCTTGGAGAGGAGCGATGAGACGTCATAATCTAGTAATATTTATTGATGACGTGAGTCTTCTGCTTGTTTATTTTTGGTATAGTGATATCCATAGCTATATAACCTCTGTATTGAAAGTGACAGCTAATAAACTTGCACTGGACTATTGCATCATATTTAATTTAAAATGCACCATGCACGTGTTATAACAATAACTAATGCCGGGCATGATGTCATTGCCTACACTGAGTGCAAAACGAAATATGTAAATGCAAAACGCTGTTAGACTCTACAATTCATTTATTTAATTCCACTATGATGATAATTCTTTTAATACATTTTTGAGCATTGTTTAACTCTTATTATTGTAAATTATGATATTGTTGTCAACTTAAAACTTCAAAATTATTTACAATTTATAAGTACCTATCACAAAAGTGACAATAATGAGTCGTGATGATATACTTGTATTATATTTATACCAGCATTTTTAATTAAAATGATTATTTGTGTTACACATGAATATATCAATAATGATAATAATTAATAAGTGAAAAATTTAAAATATTGATACCACCTTTAGTTCATCCGGCAATAATGGCACAAGTTGTGTAGAATGTTAATTCATGTTTGTAATAATTAGACCGCGTAATCATTGCCATTTTCTCACTTTTTCATATAAAATGCATCATTTTTACTTGAAAATAATAATAATAATAATAATAATAATAATAATAATAATAATAATAGTAATATATAATAATTATGAAAACACATTAATAGTAACCTAAACATTGAATTAATACTGTCAGTAAATATTGTAAATATTTAGTTACAAAAACAAAAATATGTATTTTCATAGAAAACTTTGAGGGAGAAAACTTGTGCCTCTGATAGTATTTTTTTACCCAATAATACTTGTAGAGATGCATAGGTATAAAGAGAAACAAATAATTTTTAAAATAAACTAATGTTCATCTACTTGTATAAATACAGTGTGTTCAAAAAAATTCCTAACTCGGAGTAGGCTATGAACAGTGAAACGTATGTCTTATCATTATTTAATTCAAAAGTCAAGTTGCCAAAATTGATCATAAAATATAATTTTAAGGAGAAAAGACAATAAAGAAGGATACAGTATATTGACATTCGCCGTTTTCTAACTTGTTTTCATTTCTAAAGTAAGATCCAAGAAGAAAAGCTTTGATTTCTTTAGATAACAGTTTTGACAATATCTCATGACAAATTGACATTTAATTAAAAATCTTAAAATTGACATACGTTTCTTTGTTCAAAGCCTACTCCGAGTTAGGAATTTTTTTGAACACACTGTAGTACACAATGTAATTTTAAATAAATATTATAACTGCTACATGACACAATAACATTCCTGGATACTATTAGCTAAGTTGTATAAAACATTATTAAGTAATCATGGTGATAACTACACATTATAACTTATAACCTGTTCAGAATCAAAATCATATTGGCCCAATTACGTAAAGTAGGTACTACTAACTTTAATTACATTTTTAACTTTAACAACGTTTATATTCTAATGCATTTTTGTTATGTAGCATGGTCATGATTTTAATGTAGTTACAGCCAACAATGTTCTATGTATTTGGGCTATTCTGATACAAAAGTTCGTGACTCACACCCAGCAATGGGTAATATGCCGTGATGATATTTATTTTATATTATTAATGGGGTATTCTTCTATAGTAAAATTTAAAACTATATTGATTAATGGGATTATTCTACAAAAAAAGAGAAAAAAAATGTTTATAATTATAATTTTATTTAATATGTTTTTTATTTCTAATTATAGTTTAGCGTGGGATGTAGATTTTCCTGATGATAGCTCTCAAAACTAATTAACTCGACTTTAAACCGGAACTTGCATTAACACCATAGACGAACAGTCAGCTGATTGTTCTTTTGATTTTGCTTGTTTTTTAATATTACCTTTTAAATAACGTGAAAATAAAACAATACACAATTAACATAACATTCGAGTTAATGAAGCGGAAAAATCGTTAAAACTTCTAAACCCACAAAAGTAGATCCGGTTTTCATGAAATTTAATTAAAAATATTTGTTATATTCAATTATTTAAAAACAGAAATATTTCAGTTTGGGCGGATTACGATAGCCTCTATTGGGATCTCAGAAATTATAAGAGAAACGACTTCGATTATATGAGATATGTGGTCTTTGTGAAGCCATCTTACATGTGCTGTTGTTTTGCCAAGAGGTGTCATAGGTTTGCAATTATTTCTAAACTGTCAGTAATAATTAGAAAATAATTTTTCTATCGGCAATTTAATTTTTTCTTATATTTCACCTACATATTTAGACCAAGCTTTATAATACTTATGAAAGAAACAAATTTTTTGTTCGCAGTTCTGAGTATTGGGGTGTTACGATATCGGACCAGTAGGCCTATGGTTGTACATAAAGATTCAATGTACATATTATTACTTTTGTTAAGTCGTGAAGGATCAGCTGGGAATTCGAGAAAAAAATTAAAAAGGCCTTGGTGATCCAGAATTTGTTTATTCAAAACAATGGACATTTCGGACCGTAGTGGTTCATCTTCAGCATATTACGAATTGTGATAAAAAAAAGTAGTTGTGTAATAACAAATTGTCGATAAAATTTTTTTAGTTAACAATGTAAAAATAAATGAACTGCAATGCAACTTGATGAAAACCCATCTTAAACTTATGAGTGTAACTGCAGTTCTGACTACTTTTTATATCACAATTTGTAATATGCTGAAGATGAACCACTATGGTTCGAAACGTCCGTTGTTTTGAATAAACAAATTCTGGATCACCAAGGCCTTTTCATTTTTACCTCCCGTCATACCGTAGGTAAGGGAGGTAATGTAATCGTGCCAAAAATTTTATGGTGTTTTCAGTAAATAAGCACGAATTAGGGTCCCCATCCCACAACACGTTTTTACTATTTTTGCGATGATGATGAAGATGATGATGATGATGTTTGTGTGTGTGTGTGTGTGTGTGTGTGTGTGTGTGTGTGTGTATGTGTGTGTGTGTGTGTGTGTGTGTGTGTGTGTGTGTGTGTGTCAGTGTGTGACGATTTTTTCGTCCACGATAACTCTTATAACAAACTTCTCAATATATATATATATATATATATATATATATATATATATATATATATATATATATATATATATTCCCAACTTCTTCGTTTTGAATTCAGCGCCATTTCCCCACCACAGTAACATCTGCAACCCCCTACCTGTTGAGAGAAGAACTCCGTAGTAAAACTTGTGTTTCCGGCAGACCAAAATTGTACCTATATATTTTTATATTTTTCAATGAAGCTATGTTATAACTAAACTTCACATTATTGTAAGTTTGCATACCTAAATGTTAACTACTATTTGTTACATTGATGTATAATTTTCCAGCATCCTGATGAAGGATTAAATAAATCCGAAAGCTAGATGAAATAATCAAGAAACGAGCTCTACTTTCATGCCCTTTCACTGAAATCCTACAAAAGTTATAATTATATATATATATATATATATATATATATATATATATATATATATATATATATATATATATATATATATATATTGAGAAGTTTGTATATATATATATATATATATATATATATATATATATATATATATATTTATATATACAGGGTGTCCCAGATTTAAACGGCATAACTTTAACCATGGATTAAACACGTAAAAATAAGGTGACAAGTTCATTTGAGCAAATGTCCGTAGATGCTTTGTTTCAGAGATATTCACGTTTTTCTTATTGGAGCAGCATTCCTCTAAATAATGAACTTCATAACGAACACCTTTAGATTTTTTGCTTGGGGTGCCATAAAAGAAAGAGTTTATGATGAACCGATAGATAATTTGGACACTCTACGCGGAAAAATTATTCAAGTTTTCCAAACCATATCTCCCGAGCAATGTCACGCAGCAACCAGTGCAGTGGCAGATCGTTGTCGTGCCTGTTTGCTTGCAGCAGGTGCACATTTTTGACAAATGTTGTAAAAAAATGATACGTTATTGATTTATTGTAAATAATAAATGTGTTTGAAATCATTGATAATTTTCATATTTTCACTGACATTCAATGCAAATAAACTAAATTTTGTAGTGAAATTAAATAATAACCAAATCATTTATAATGAATGTAATTATTATGTCACAAGTTAATAAGATAATGTTTCATATTTCATTAAGAAGTTGATTATTTAAAGTAGCGCTGCGCTAATGAGAAAAACATGAATATTCTGAAACTAAGCATCTACGGACATTTGCTCAAATGAACTTGTCACCTTATTTTTACGTGTTTAATCCATGGTTGAAGTTATGCCGTTTAAATCTGGGACAGCCTGTATATATTCCGTATTTACACTTCTTACATTCATATAACGAGTTGATTAGATTTTGTGTAAAATTGAATAATGTAAGTGATACATTAGTTCAAGCCCATAACAGATTTAATGAAAAACTAAAATTAATTAACCAGAAGTGATACTTTGCTTGAAGCTCTGAACATATTCTCGTGAAAAATTTATTATGATATACTCCAAAACTTGTCAAATTTAGTTTACGACTTTTATATGAAGGAGAATAACATATTAGATTTTGGATATAATTGGTAAACCGGAAGTGATACTTTATTTGAAGCTCTGAACAGATTTTCATGAAAAATATATTGATACGATCGAAAAATTTTCAAATTTGGTATTTAAGACTTTTATATTAATAAGAATGACATGTTAGATTTTTTCTAAAATTGATAAACTGGAAGTACTATTGTTCAGGAAGCTATAAATAGATTTTCCTGAAAATATATATTAAAACACGATCCAAAACTTCTCAAATTTAGTATTTAAAACACGTGTATAACTTGAAACAATATTAGATTTAGACTATTAAAGGTTTGAAGGGTAAAACATATTTTAAATACAATAACCTGTATACCAATCGAAAAAATTAGAAAATAAGTATTTTTTCAAAGTAATAATCAAATTTGGGTTCCATTTAAAAAAATGTAATTTTGTGTTAAATAAAATAAAATAAATATATCATCACGGCTTATTACCCATTGCTGGGTGTGCCAATCTGCTGGTACACAGATGTCGGTAATGATGAAATTATCGATGAACTTTAGTACTCCGTCATTATCTAGTACCTAACCTATGAGAATATTATGAAAATCAAAATCACATCTAAGATTGCCCTCCAAAGGCGAATGACATGTTCCATACAACCGAAGTCGTATCTCTTATAGTTCCGAGATCTCAATGGTGGCATTTCACATCCGGCCACGCTCTATAAACAATTGAGTGCCCAGATGGGGATTTTGAATAATTGAATGTAACAAACATTTTAAAAAAAGAATCATCAAATCAGATGTTTTCGTAAGTTTAGAAATAAAAACCTTTATTGACTCGACTATTATAATTAATATGAACATCAAACATCAATAAAATAAGATATGAATAAGATTTTTATTATTTGTACTGTCACAAATGATTCAGTTTCTACATTTCAGCAGTAGGCGGCGCTGTCAACACTCTGATCTGTGTTCAGAAAAACTTATGAAAATTATGTTATTCCGATAAAATTAACATATTTTAATAAATTTAAAAAAATCATATCTCGCTCAAATTAAATGAAAAATACCTTAAAATTTCAAAAAGTACATAGTACTTAAAAATATGCATTAGAATACCCAGTCCCTGGCTTTTGAGAGTACTCATATTTGGAGCATATGGGGATGGAATTGCACCAGATTCTTTAATCGAATTTTATTTACATCCAGTAGAGTAGGCTGACCAATCGTCCTGCATTGTGCGGGACTGTCCCGCAGTTTGGTCCATTGTCCCGAAACAATACGTGCCCCTCAAAACGTCCCGCATTTTGAAATCAATTGTTTGACGAAGTTTCCTATTTGAAGCGTTATCTAACAGAAAAAATCCACGAATGGAATTAAAAGAAAACTGAAATTGACATGTTCAGTTCTAAAAAGATTTATTGAATTCTGTTTATGTTTACCAGGTACAAAGCAGCTACGGAACGCGTTTTTTCTGTAACAAATACCTTTTGTACAACAGAATAATCTCATATTAGCATTAATACATTAAAAGCCCATAATTAGTGGAAAGAGAAATGTGATGATTTTGGAAATGAAACCAAAACCAACGATGCTTTCTTGAAAAAAAATCCGTTCTGTACAAAAACACAAATATTGAAATGGGTACTACTAATACCAATACTTGATTTTTTTTTATTTTGAGTTGAATAAAAGTATTTAAATTATGTTTCATTATTTTTTAGGGGTCCTTAACCAAAACCTATAGAACCAACCCCTACACGGATTATTTTTCCGTTCCTCATTACTATCTCAAGAAAATGGTCAGTCTAGAGTGAGTGGTTATCCTACAGCCTACAAGAGACTAATTGTATATAGTGATCTCCGAAAACTCATGTTCATGCCAGATCCATGCAGCAAATTACATTAATAATTTATTTAAATTTATGCTATTTTCAAGTTACCTTTTTTAAATAGCTAACATTATCAGATGTGTGCAAATGTCTTTTTGTATTGAAGTTAGTCGATTAAAATAATCCAATGCGAAAATATAGTTTTTATTGGTTCATCAATGATGATTGCTGATGCTCACGTCAAAAAAATCACGAACTAAACAAACTTCGAAACTGCAATTAAGCGCATGCGTAGTATATGCTGAAAGTTAGCATTTAATTTTAAAGGATAAAAGATAGCCATCTTATAGAATAAAATAAATTGAATGAGATATGAAAATTAAATTAAATGGATGCGTGAAAGGTTTCACATAAAAACATATATTTACCTATAAAATTTAAATTAAAATTTTTCCATGAATCCAGCACCGAACTATTATATTTTTGGCTACTAAACTCGTAAGGTAGTAGAGACGAACGCACATCCATATATGAAATGCATGTATCAAGCATATAGGTACCCTTGCCACAGCCACTAGACACTAGTTCAAAGCTGACGACGATGTTAAATACAAAATACATAACATAAATATACAAGGATAAATCAATTTAAATATAATATACATAAAGAAAAATATTTCATAATTAAGGTGTAATTTTTTCTTTGTAATTTTTAATTAATTGAATACTTAAATTAGTTTTTAAAACATGTTATGAGAATGAGTCAATAATAATAATTAACCTAGTTTATCCTTTCATATTAGCGAAAAACGATGAATTTTCACATCAAAGCAAACCAATAAATTCAATAATGTTATTTCAAACATTATCACATATTTTTAGTGTCTCTGTCACTGTAATATAGCAGCGGAATTATTGCCACTCATTGTTTATTTTTATTCAGGTACATTTTGGAATGTGCTATTTGAATATTTGAAAATATTTTCTCTGATAAAACAAATCATTTTCAGTATTTTAATATCATTATATTACAACACAATACAAAACTTGTATGAAATGAAAGCGACATGAGTCGTGTAATTTATTTTTTTAATTCATAATGTTATTGTATAACTGTCGTTTGTGTTCAAAAAATTACATTTCATACGTTTCGTATTTTTGAAGATAAAATTAATATAAATCAATTTACATAGAAACGTACAAAATCGTTTGCGTAAAAAGCAAAGCGACAATATTTGAGCGGTAACATGCTCCAGAAACCCACGTTCGGCCGCCATTTTCTAGATTCGTTTCCGGGCAGCCAGTGAAATGTAGATTTATCAAATTGTCTGCAAAAATGAAATTTTGTGTGGTACGTGAAATATTTCACGCTGTAATGCCGTGAGACAAGAAAGACTTTGTCATTTTTCATATTGCTCGCATGACTTTGCTAAAAATATATCTTGCTGTTGGATTCAGGATTCGCAACTCATGTGTTTAATATATCGTTAGAAAAAGTTAATCACGGGAAACCGGCAGTCCAGCAGAGAATTCATGGGTACTAAATTTTTAGAAGTGCCCGGAATCTCATCACCAATTGCAAACAGAATGGGAATGCTGTTTGTTTTTTACGTTGCATTTTGTTGGCACTTGTTAGTGGTTTTATAGTCACATCTAAACTTTAGTCCAGTATTTTTCTATTTTATTTGCAAACGCTTGATTGCCACATATATTTTGTGATAAGATTCGGCATAATAAAATCATTTTGACATACAGGGTGAGTCTGGAAAGACGCCCCCCCCCCCTTTAACTTTTTTATTATAAGTAATAGAAAAAAATGGATCATATACAAGTTTTATTATTTTACATATACTATTTGATGGTAGATCTAGATATTTTTTATAAAGTCAGGTTTACAAGATACGACTATCATCTTTTATTTTTCAAATAGCAACCTGTAATTATTTTAATAAAATAGAAACCGCCTTTTTTTCTCTCTTCAACGATGTATTATTTTTTATGAATGTATTTGAAAAATTTCGAGAAAAAAGAGATAATTTAGAAATATTAGAAATAATTTTTAAACAAATATTATAGGTGGCTATGTGAAAATAAACAAAACGTAACAGTGCTATATAACAAACTAAAACAACAAATTTAGTAACAAAAACAACTTAAAACAAATGTTCAAAATTACGACCATGTTCTGTAATACAAAAATTCAAGCGTTGAACGTGATGTGTTCGAACATCTGCCAGCATGTTTCGCGAAATATTTTTTTTTGTTTACAAAATAGGTTAAATTAAGTAACAAACAAATGTATACTTTTTTGACATTAATTTAATTGTTTTACATTGTTACGTTTTGTTTATTTTCACATAGCCACCTATAATATTTGTTTAAAAATTATTTCTAATATTTCAAAATTTTCTCATTTTCTCGAAATTTTTCAAATATATTAATAAAAAATAATACATCGTTGAAAAGAGATAAAAAGGCGGTTTCTATTTTATTAAAATAATTATAGATTGCCATTTGAAAAATAAAAGTTGATAGTCGTATCTTGTAAACCTGACTTTATAAAAAATATCTACATCTGCCATCAAATAGTATACTCGTATGTAAAATAATAAAACTTTTATATGAGCCATTTTTTTCTATTATAATAAAAAAGTTAAAGGGGGGGGGGAGGCGTCTTCCCAGACTCGCCCTGTATAACATTTTAGATTTTTATTTAAATTTAGTTAAATATAGATATAGAATACAGAGCAAAACAGACCAAAGTAGCGAAAAAAAGAACTTGTGTAAATATATATTTATGAAGACTTTATCTTCTCATCTCAAGTTTATTAACAACAAATAAAACAAAAGTTTGAATACATGCAACTCACTAATTTTCATTAGTCACTCACTAATCACTGTGTCCCGGCTGAACAAGATTTAACATGGATATACTGACGAGTATGTATTCATTCGACTTAAGTATCAACGCACTGTAATAGTATATTACTAACCGAGGTGGAAAGTGTTTCATTGTCGAGGGCGAAGATAGTTAACCAAGGCGCGAAGCGCCGAGGTTAACTATAGCCCGAGACAATGAAACTTTTCACCGAGGTTTGTATACTATTTTATTGACAATCTGAAATAAAAAATCTGATGTGGACACCACACGACTTCCTTGTACACAAGACCAATATGAAGTATAGACCCAAGTATAAAACACGTATAAAATTGCACGTATTTGACGTAATTTGACATTAGCATCTATTTTTAATTTTTTTGTTATTTTTTGTCCTAATCCATAGCAAGCTTCATTACAAAAGCCCAAAAATTATATGTTTTAAATATACATATCTCGCTTATACGAAGGGCTAATTTAATAATACTTGATGTGCTAGACACAGAATTTAATTCTCTAAAAATTTTATTTGAAGCATTTATTTCTAAAATCAAAATGAAACCATTTTATTGAAGAAAAACTGTTAACAACTTCAGGTAATATGTCACTTCCGGTTAGCCTGTTTTAACCAAAATCCACTATGTTATTCCATTTGACATAAAAGTCTTATATACCAAATTTTTAAAGTGTTAGATTATATTTTAAGATAGTTTTTCATCAAAATCTATTATAGGCTTCAAATAAAGTACCATTTCTAGAAATTATGTAATGACCAAAAAGGGAGGTGCACAACTAGATGTTATAGCAGTCCTAAATACAAAATTTCAACTTTCTACGGCTTACCGTTTTTGAGTTATGCGAGATACATACGCACGTACGTTCGTACGTACGTACGTACATACGTACGTACGTACGTACGTACAGACGTCACGACGAAATTAGTCAAAATGGATTCAGAGATGGTCAAAATGGATATTTCCGTTGAAATCTCAAAACCGAAATTTTTCGCGATTACAATACTTCCTTTACTTCGTACAAGGAAGTAAAAATTAATATTTGATATTTAAATAATAATAACCTAACATAAATAAACGAATGGTCTGAGATTGTTCATTTGTCACATGAACTGCATGAACTGTCACTTTGATTTCTAACCTTAAATACTGATTTCATTCATTACTTGTATTATTTACAAGTTTATTCCATATTTTTATCATATAAATTGTAAAGATGCTTTGTTTATATGTAAATACCCATCATTGATACGCATTGATCTCTCAAAGCGGGGGGCAGCTATTTCCCGCCTCGAGGTTGGAAAGTATAGCGTGAGTATAGCTGAGGTTGGAAAGTGTCAACTTTCCAACCCCAGCTATCTTCACGTTATATTTTCCAACCTCTTGGAATATGAAGTTAACAATAACTAACTTTCCAACTTTTTAAAAGTCAGAAATCGTCATATTACTAACCGATTGTGAATAAACTAATAAATATGATGTTTTAGGCTTAAGAAAAGGTATTTTTAATTACATTAAACTTATACTATATGCTAAGTCATTCTTAAAATATGTATACTATACCTATGAACCTTCATAGAGTTAAGTTATAGATTTTGTAAACATTCGTTTAAAAAAGTAGTTGGTTCTAATTCAAATGCAAGTAACTTAATTTCGACTTAATAAAACAGGTCTCTTAAACGACTCATTCGTTATTCTACATTAAAATAGAATATATTGCAAAGTACACTAGTATTATATGCAGTTATTTAGACATATCTAATTAATTTAATTCAGGACCTGCATAAAAGATGAGACAGCACAACTCGAAATTTAATTATTCTTAAACGTAAATCTGTACTATACTTAAATTTTCAAACCAAGGTTAGTAAATACGTTGTATAATGTTTAAAATATTATTTAATAAAAAATATGTATCATACAAACAATATGTATAACATCACTCACTTTATCATATTTATTTGATATATGTGTGAAAATCCGAAATATCTAATATGTTTCGCACCCGTCTTCGCAACGTGTTCATTAATAATAATTAAATAGAGAAATGTGTACACGCAAAAGGATTATAATAATGAACCTGTGGGATGAGTCGTCTAAATCTATCGTGAATTTAGCATGCTAATGCCGTTTAATGAATCACTGAGCCGAGCCTTTATTTAAAACAGTGATATATGCGCGAACATCAGACGCTTGCACTAACAAGATGGAGTGCTTGTAGCGTCAACGCCCGCCGCCATCGCTCTTCAGATGTTTCCACGGTAAACAGCCCCCAGACAACTTGATAAACTGTAAATTAAAAAAGGATTCACACTGTGTTCTAACGAATATTCCCGAGAGGCTACGGATTTTCCCTACTGCACTGGTCACAACTTTCACACAATACTTTGTTTTGATCAACAAAACAGATATTTATAGTTTTGTACTAAACCCAACGGGATTTACTTTGACAGATTTTATTTTGTCATTTCATTCTATATATACGGCGTTTTCTACATCATTTTCTTTTTAACTATTCGTTAGAATATGTAATCAATTGACACTGATTCAGCAAACAAAAATTTAACGTTTCAATCAGCGCCTACTATTCTTACTAATTAGAAATTTTATTGAATAGCATTCAGAATGGTACAATCAATTCAAAAACAGTATTGGAATATAATTATATGCGCTTTAAAAAATTGTGAAACAATTTTTAAAAATCGCATATAGCCAATACATGACCTCCCGTCAATTCCATGTTTCAAATAGCAATGTCCGATTGATCATTTGTAAAAAATCTAATTTGTTGTTCCAATAAATAGAAAAGTCTGTAATACAAAATTTTGGATTATGTTTTATTGTTTTTCCACGAAAATCTGTTAATAGCTCCAAATAAGTACCACTTCCAGTTTATCATATAAGTATAGTCGAAATATAATGTTGTTATACACGAGTTTTAAATACCAAATTTGAGAAGCTTCGAATTATGTTTTAATACACTTAAAAAAAAATGTTTATAGCTTCCTGTAAAGTAGTACTTCCGGTTTATTAATTTTAGAAAACATATAGTATGTCGTTCTTATTAATATAAAAGTCTTAAATAACAAATTTGAAAAGTTTTGAATTGTATCAATTTATTCTTCAAGAAAATCTGTTCAAAGCTACAAATAAAGTATCATTTTCGGTTTATCAATTGTATTCAAACTCGAATATAATGCTCTTCTTTATATAAGTGTCTTAAATACTAAATTTGACAAGTTTTGGAGTATATCCTATTATATTTTTCACGAAAATCTGTTCAAAGCTTAAAGTAAAGTATCACTTTCGGTTTATCAATTTTAGAAAAAATCTTACATGTTGTTCTCATAAATATAAAAAGGTTAAATACTAAATTTGAAAAGTTTTGGAATATATCAATATATTTTTCACGAAAATCTGTTGAGAGCTTCAAGTATGTATCACTTCCGGATTATTAATTTTAGTCAAAATTTAATATGTTGATCCTCTGCATATAGAAGTCTTAAATAATAAATTTAACAAGTTTTGGAGTATACCATAATAGATTTTTCACGAAAATCTGTTTAGAGCTACAAGCACCACTTCTGTTTTTTTCCACAAAATCTAATATGTTGTTCTCCTTGATATAAAAGTCTTAAATAGTAAAATTAAAATGTTTTGGTTTATATTTTAATATAGTTTTTCATAAGAGTCACGTTTGTGTGTGTGTGTGTATGTGTGTGTGTGTGTGTGTGTGTGTGTGTGTGTGTGTGTGTGTGTGTGTGTGTGTGTGTGCGTGTGTGTGTGCGTGTGTGTGTGTGCGTGCGTGTGACGATTTTTCCTCCACGATAACTCTTACAACTAACTTCCGAAAATCTCTATTTTCCGTTTTTAAGCTTTCTACATTCATATAAAAAACTGATTAGATTGTGGTTAAAATTAGACAACCAGAAATAATAATTACTTGAAGCCCATAACTGTGTTTAATTGAAAATTATATTAAAATATAATTCAAAACTTTTCAATTGTAGTATTTAACACTTTCATATCAAGGAATAATAACATATTAAATTTTGGCTAAAATTAATAAGCCGAAAGTGATACTTTACTTGAAGTTCTTAACAAAATGTATTATGATATATTCGAAAACATTTTAAATTTAGTATTTAAGGCTTTTATATAGAAGGGAACAACATATTAGATTTTGGATAAAATTGATAGACCGGAAGTGATACTTTACTTGTAGCTCTGAACAGATTTTCTTGAAAAATATATTATGATATATTACAAAACTTGTCAAATTTGGTATTTAAGACTTCTATATGAAGGGGAGCAACATATTAGATTTTGGATAAAATTGATAAACCGGAAGTGATACATTATTTGAAGTTCTCAACATATTTTCATGAAAAATATATGGATACAATCCAAAACTTTTCAAATTCGATATTTATGACTTTTATATTAATGAGAACGATATATTAGGTTTTTTTCTAAAATTGATAAACCAGAAGTAGTGTATTTAAAATTCGATTTTGACTATACTTATATGATAAACCGAAAGTGGTACTTAGTTTGGAGCTCTTAACAGATTTTCGAGGAAAAACAATAAAATTTAATCCAAAATTTCATATTACAGACTTTTTTATTTATTGGAACTACAAATTAGATTTTGTTTATAAATAACTATCAATCGAAGTGATACTTTACTTAAAGCTCATTGCTATTTTAAACATGAAATTGACGGGAGGTTATGTGTTGGCTACATCAGATTTTTTCTATTGAGGTAATTTTATACAATGAGATATTTTAAAAATGCAACTTGCCAGTAATATGACTTGGTGTTTTTTTGTCAGTTACCTATATGTTGCTAGTGCTTCCCGCTAAACAATTGGAATTTCACATTTTGACAGTTTGTGTATTGTGTTGTGAATTTTGTCTGATTGTATATATTAATACATGGTATCAAACAATGTGGTTATAAAACTTCTAAATTACATGTTTGCAGTGCTTTTATAGACTCATAAGAACACCTAAATTGACAAAAATACATTTTTAAATTGTAAATTGTATAATAAATACAATGTTACTATATTTAAATTGTACGCGAAACTTAAGAGAAATTTGGATTACTCAACATGCCAGCTAACCAGAGGCCTTAATAGTTCTTTTCTCAAAGAGTGAATGAGATTATGCAACATTGAACTATGCCAGACTTTACAACTCTGAGAATATTTTCCTCGAAATAAGTATGTAGGATTTATCACCACTTAATTGTTAAATGCATTTCATCAGATTAAGTTTAACTTCGAATGTCATAATATACAGAATGTATGACAGATAATGAAAAGTTATTATAGTTTTTTTTATGATATAAAAAATTGATTTTAGTAGACGCATTTTTTAAACAACTTTATAAGAATTAGGAAACAGATTCCCAATAGAATTTTCTAATAACTATTTTTTATCATATTTTAATAGGTTGAAGACTTTAATGTTCTGATGATCCGGGTTCTAATTTCGATTACAAATTTAGCATTATAGCCACACTACCAAATTGCTGTTTAATTGAAAATTTATATATTGCTATTTCTACATTTTTGTCAATGGTCAAAGAAAAAATCTTTATGTGAAAAAGGACTTATTCGCATATTCCATCGTTAGTAAACATACCCATGCATACAAAATAAAGAAAAGGAGTTTGATAATTTGTTTGATTCGCTGGTTTTATGTTATCCTGGAAACATCTTGTTTCCTCTTACTTTACTGTTTTTGGACTAACATTGCTATAAAGCTGCTCTGGAATGCAAGTAAAAATGATGGTTTAGTCTTCGAAAAGAGAGAATGAAAAAGCAAATTATTACCTTTAGATATGCATAGCGCTTATCAACACTGCTTTTATTTTTGCTATTATAATATATCATATTAAATGACACACGATATCGTTTTCCTATTTTCTGTTTCTAGATGTTGAATATTTAATTTTAACATGTAAATGTTTATCGTTGGTTTGCCAAAACTGTGGGTACTCATATACTGCTAACATCTGTGTGAGAATAGATCACGCCCAGGTGCATCAAACTATATTATTTTGTGGAATGTTATCACACCAGTGTGATTTATATTATTTCGTAATCTGTGTTGAATAACAGGTTTTGCAACAAATAAAAAAGTACCAACTTTCATATTCTCTTTAGTGTGAAATGGAGTAAGCGAGCTGAGTGTTCCTTCCCGTCTCGAAGGTATCGGTTCCATCGGACTTGCCTGCCAGTCACCCGCCGGAGCCTAGGGAATTTATCATCCGAAGCTGACCACTTCCGGCACGATTTACGACCGTTTTTAACGCATCGCTCTCCTGCGATACCGTTTAAGGATGTCATGAACATGTATTGCTCTCTTGTTTTTCACCTAGTGAAATATTGCTGTTTGATGACTGGTCACAAATAAATCAAACTCCAACATCTGATTGTGGTTAAATCTCGCCAATCATGCTGTAAATATTCCATGCTCTTATAAATATATCATAGCATATCCCATCCAGATATTGCATATAACAGTGTTATTTATAAATAATATTAGATTAACCTCAATTACGTTCACAAGAGACTCACAGAATCCTAGTGTTTTATACTACCCTACCATACTGTTACCTTAAATTGGGTATATACATTCAATGTTCGAAGTTTGAATCTACTTACTTTGTTTGATGATACTATTCCTTTTCAGAATCAGGAATAGTTTGAGTTGAGGAAAGACATTTAGATGAATAAGTATATTTAATGGTCCCTATTGAATCTATTTGTAACAAGTTTATGTTTGTAGTCTGTATGTACGTCATATGTGTGTGTGGCGTGTGGGTGATGTATTTTGAACGATACTGTCAGATTAAGACTCATAATATTTCGTATTATAGATTCCTATTTCAATGGAATAAAAGAAAGAGCTGATCAGTTTTTGGTTACAATTAGTCAACAGAAAGTAGTAGTTTATTTGAAGACCTAAACACTTTTTCTTAAAAAAATACGTAAAAATACTAATTTTTGACAATTTTTTGTTAATATTACAAATATGCATATAAAGAACATATTATTTTTTATCTGTTTAATTTACAAACTTTTATTATACACGTATATTCTATGAACTTAGATACAAATACAAAATGTAAAATAGGATAAATACAAATAATTATATTTAGCTAATTTTACTTTTAAAAAACATTTAATTCATTGCTACCTGAATCTAAATTTTAATCTTTACTACAAAGCTAATAATTTTAAAGATAATATACAGGATGTTCCAAATTCTAACAACAAAACTTAAAATTTAAATAAATGACCTAAAAATAAGCGGAAAATTCACATTCTCTCACGGATGCTTCGTACTAGAGATATTTGAATTTGAATGATACGTATAAGGACGTTGGGTACTGTATATTTGTACAAATTTAACAATAAAATATTCATTAATATCAAAAGCTTATTTTAAAAATTGAAAAATTATTACCATTTTACGAAAAAATTTAAAAATGATGACTTTGAATACGTTCCTATGCTCGGCAATTAATAATAAATTTAATTATACGTTTGTTACAAGAAGTACAAATATTTTTGTTGAAATTAATTTCTGAATTGTCATTTCTAACGCATAAAAGTGTGAAAAAGTGCATTTTTTAACGCTAACGGGTGACATAATGAAACGCTATAGCCAGGGGCGGACCGTGAACTTTGGGGGCCCTGGGCTAATAATGTTTGGAGGGGGAGGAAGGTGTTATTGCAGCATTATGTTTTGGAGGTATATTTGGACGAGAGTAGGAAAATTAATTTATATTGTAACAATTATGAATAGTAAAGTTTCCCTTCATATTTGTGTATTTTAGGCCATTTTAGTGGTGTTTTTGTTTTTGCAAAAAAATGCATGGGTCACTAGATAATGGCGAAAAACTGATTTTTGTTATTTTTACATTTTAACATAACTCTTAAACTGTCAGTAATCGAGAAAAATGTTTTAAATGAAAATGTTACTATGTCTATCCAACAGCGTACAAAAATATTTTTTCTATTGGTAAATTTTAAGACAGCTTAAACTACTTTTTTTTTAAATAGAATGCATGTTTGATTTTTACCCTAGAAATATTCTTATTTTTTTCTGTTTTCAATGATATAAATATTATTTTTCGTTTTTGTTTTATTCCCAAAATTTAAATTTTCCCGTTATTTTTCCTGAATTTTATTAATATTTCCCAAAAAAACTAAGATTTTTATTAACTATACTTTATTTGATTGATAAGTCATATTATGACTTTGATACTCGATATTTTCACTCTAAACCTATACTTACAAATTGATGAAAAACATTTTTATCAGAAAAATTAATTTAATTGAGTTCTGTGTATTTTTTTAAAAAATAATTTATTTAAATAATAGTAGTATTTCTAAATATAAATCTTACCAATATTTCAGAAAATAACAGTAAATTTAATGTAAAATAATAAAAAAATATATTTTTTTCAGGGAAAACAAAAGCGAAACAAATAACACTCAAATCATTGAAAAGAGAATAAATGAAAATATTTATAGGGTAAAAATTGAATATGCATTCCACTTTAAAAAAATTGTAGTTTGTGCTATTTTTTGAAATTTTACCAATACAAAAATATTTTTGCACGCTACTGGATAGACTATATAATATTATTGTAACATTTGCATTTGAAACATTTTTCTCGATAACTGATAGTTTACGAGTTATTTTATAAAGAAAAAATCTGATGTGGCCAGTACATTACCTTCCGTCAGTTCTATGTATTTTGTACAAATTCCACACAGAAAGTTTTTTCGCAAATGATTCCATATTTCCAGTACATTACCTTCAGTCAGTTGTACGTATTTTGTACAAATTCTATACAGAAAGTTTCTTGTAAGATTCTATATATTTCCAGTAAAATTATAACTCAAACATATTATGTAAATTGTACTTTGACACTGACATTTGTCAATTAGAATTTTCTTAGTGTACTAGATGTTTCCATGTTGGCTGCTTTGTGAAATTTAATATCTTTATAATTTTAACTCTATATCCATTGAACATGAAGTATAAAATGTAATCAAATCGTATATAGAATAAAATATTCTTAAATATTTATAATAACATTAAATGTGAAAAAGTGATATTTAACAGCATTTTTTCAAGAAAAACTGTTAAAATCTTCAAATTAGAGTACTTCTGGTCGACCAATTGTAACCAAAATCTAATCAGCTCTTTATATGGATCTAAAGAAAAGGAATACGCAAAAATTATAATTTTTAGAAAGGTGATACTATAGTTATGCGATCCGAAAAAATCGACACGCATACACACATACATAAATACATACATACAGACATACAAACATACATACAAACATACATACATACAGACATCATTGTAAAAATAGTAAAATCGTATTTTAGGGACCCTAAAACGTGCTTATTCATTAAAAACTCCATCGAATTTTTTGACCGAAGACAATAAGTACCTTCCTTACCTAAAGGTGACGGAAGGTAAAAAAATACGAAAATCATTATCTAGTGACCTATGCTTTTTTTGCAAAAACAAAAACACCAGTAAAATGGTTTCCTAATAAGGAAACTTTTGTCCTATTACAATGAAGTCGTAGCACAGTTTCCGAGATACCAATGGCAGCCCTGATAAAAAAGCCTGCCTGTATATACCGTGTGTCTGTCTTAACGATGTACATAGGAGATTAACATGGGAAATCAGGTTTTTGCAATTTCCTGCTCGCCTAATTATTTTAAGCAAAAACGATCAAATTAAAGTTTTAGGGCATAAAATTCTACATTTAAATCAATAAACAGAATTACCTTTACATGCTTTGTAACGACAGGAATTAATTATGAAAATGTCGAAAATTACGTTGAAAATATCGACAGCCATGGAATTGAACAAAAAATAAAAAAATGCTTGACATTTTATCTGTCACAGCGTAAGTTAACTTATTTGACGTTTCTGACAATTTGATAAAACGTCAAGCATTTATTTATTTTTTGTTCAATATTATATATATATATATATATATATAATTTTCAAGTTTTTAAAAGTGAGAGGTTTCGACGTCTGCTTTGACGTATGACAAGCGCATATTTTCAACACCCTCGTGATGAAATGCAGTGATGGAATGCTTCTTATTTTTTATAAGAATTTTGTTTCATAATTGTTCATAAAATATGACACATTGTTTTTATGTTCTTCAAAGTGTCAGGATTCGACGCCTGCTTTGAAGTATAACAAATGCATATTTTCAACACCCCTTCTCGCTGTTTTACGTCAATATACTTCAGCGATCATAGGATAATTCAGCTGTCAAAGGACTCCTCATGATAATATATTTTTCAACATCCCTTCTCGCTTCAACAAGTTTGATTTATTGTAGTGCCATTGTTCTGGTTAATTCCAGAAAACGTTCTTTTACCAAGGGTTTGGTCACCAGATCAGCCATCATCACGGTTGAAGAACAGTACGTAACGTCGTTCACCGTTTTTCTTTCAAATCTCGGAGCATACGATGAGAGACGTCTATGTGTTTGGTTCGGGCTCCGCTTTTATCAATTAAGTGTATACACCCTTGATTGTCTTCGTAAATAGTTGTTAAACCTACGGCAAGCACACCTATGCCTTGTAGCAATCGTCTAAGCCAAAGAAGTTCTTTGCTCGTATAGATCGCTGCAACATATTCCGCTTCTGTGGACGACATTACCACAGTCTGTTTGCAACTGGACCACTGATCCATTACCTAGCAGAAATATGAAGCCACTGTTTGACTTTTGGTCTTTCCTGTCCCCAGCCCAATCTGCATTAGTATAACATCTCAGTTCCAGATATCCTACCGAAGATAATTTCAACTGTTTGTTGACTGTGGATGCTAGATAGCGTAGAACACGTTTCACTGGTTTCCAGTTTCTTTCTGTTGGATTTTTTACACTGCTCCATATTATTTCTACAGCGTTGCCTGTACTATGAATTGTTTGATAATCTTGAACTGTTTTCTATTTTGTCAGCCAGAAACCAGTTTTCATCGGAGTTGCTAATGGTCTTGACTCCAGCATGCCACATTCTCTATAACTCTTGCAATCATTGCTCTCTGACATAGAAGAAATGATCCGTCTGCTGCGTGTTCAACTTCTATTCCAAGATAATGACTGACATTTTCTATATGTTTATTGTCAAAATAACCAGCAATTTCTATACTTAATTCTTAAGTTAATCAGACAGATACACCAGCTACAAACATGTCGTCAACGAACAGCAGTACATAACTTGGTTACCATTTTCTCCTGTCTGGTAAAAAAGACATTGTTCGGCGGTAGCCTTTTTATTCCATACTCGTGCAGACTGCTTCAAACCATGAATACTCTTATGTAATCTTAATACATTCGTCTCAAATTCAGTCTGCACAAAACCTGGAGGTTATTCCATGTATATACATATATATATATATATATATATATATATATATATATATATATATATATATATATATATATATATATAAAACTGGTGACTTGGACGACGCAGCATAGGGGTTTCAATGGTAAAATCTTAATGTGCAGTTATTTGCTCCCCTAATTATCTTAGAGAAAAATTGTATTTAGACTTTTGCTACAGAAAAAAATACTGCATCCGAATATGCTATTGTTTATAATTTTTCAATTTCCAAAACCGTAAAAATAATCAAAATCAATAATAACATTTTTGCAAAAATCATTGGTGCCATGCAACAAAAATTTTAACAAAAACGCAAACAACTTTCACAGATTCTGGACGTTTAAACTTAGTTTCAAAACGAGTAAAACACCTTTATTGTAGTTGATGACAACAATGGAATTGTTGAGTACAACAATGCAATTTGACGAGAACGAAATTTAAGAGTGACTATGAATACGACCCTTAACTTATTTAAATTAAAAAAAACATAAAATGTTTTGGGAAAAAGGATTTTTATTTTACTATCACAAACATATGAATTTATAATATAAAAAAACATATCACCATCCACCATTTGCCATAACAATGCCCCAATCTGTTGTAAAATTCTTGTCTGACATTTGCTAATTGTTTATGTGACATTTGTTTAAATTTTTAGCAAGCAAGGCTTCATGGCAATTCCTGTAGCTAATATAGGGTGCCACAGATATGAACTTACAGTATTACTTGCTACTCTTACTGACATATTAATCGTCTTCAGCATGAAAAGATTTCTCATTATTTCACCGTAGGCTATTTCATTTGACCTCTGCAACACTGTGCATGTTGAGCCCTCAAAAATTACCTTCAATCCAGATTCTGTAATGACTTTGACAGGTGGCAAGCGCCATCTGGTTTGGAGACGTATAGAACATCTTGCAGGTGCAACTCTTGTACATTGCCATCTTGTATTTGACAGTAGATTTGAGCATCATTAATACCAACAGCACGTATTGGAACTCCGCCTGTAAGATAGATTTGACATTTAATTTCTTGTATTGACGATCTAAATATTATCTTATTATTCGTCAGGTGACCCGATGTTCCAGAATCCACATACCACTGACACATACGTGCACACTCCTCTAGAGTGAAAGGAACACCTTGAATAGCTTTCTTCCCAACTTGCTTTTGTTGATTACGCTTGAATGTGTAACAGTTTGCCTTAATATGGCCCAGTTTGCCGCAGAAGTATCAGACTTTTCGTTAAGCTTTCTCTCTGTCTTTGCTGGAACTATTCACACTACATTTACTTTGAAAGTAATTTTTACCTGACGACTTCAAAGCAACGGTGTTATCTTCTTTATTTTAATTATCAGTCCACTCTACGCTGATACTCGTCCGGAATCTTTCCGGTGACATATTCTACGGTCAAATCATCCGTATCACGCCTCTTTAAGGCTGTAATCAAACCAGAATATTCTTCAGGGAGGCTACATAGCAAAACTGGAACTAATTCTCCAACTCTGAATTTTTAATCAGATGTTGCACAACTTCTGACATAACATTTATGTGTGCCTGCATTGTCCACGACGCAAACCGTACATTATACAATTTACGCCGTAAATAAAGTTGGCTTCCAAAGGTTGATACTGCGTACAGTTTTTGGAGACCGTTCCACATATCATAAACACTTTAGCATTCGGTTCTATGAATTAACTGATCATCTTCTAAGCTCAGCGTAATAAGTGCCATAGCTTTGTTGTTCTTTTTATTCTCCGCATCCTTAACAACCTCATGTCTCGATTAAGAAACCGTGTCCCAAAGTTCATCTTTCATAAGCACAGCATTGACCTTTGTCATCCAATAAATATAATGGCTAACATTTAGTAAAGTGACTCCCCTTTTCTAATATCTCAAATCCATATTGTGATAACAGGCCAGTCGGCAGGGCGTTTAAAAGAGGCTATTGTGGAAATAAATAGTGGCAAGCCGGATTAAATTTTATTTTCTTTATTGGGACTTCCAAAAAGACATACTAATTTTGCACCCTCTAGTTACTCCGGATTTTGCCGCCATCTTGGATAAATGGTGCAAAAAGTGAGTTTTTGGCTATTTTATTGAAAATAGTGGCCCGTATCAAAATTTTACAAGAATATAAAATTAAAGCTCGTAATTTTTTGTACATAAAAGTGTTACATTTTTTACCTAGGATGAAATCTCAAAGAGAAATGTTAAGAAATATTTAACCAGAATAACAATTTATGATAGATATTTAAATTATTAAAAAATAAACAATATTAGGAATTTAGTACTTAGTGTTACTCTTTATAACACTTTACATTCGTTGTGGCGTCGAAAGAAGTAATTATTGATGATTTTTTACTATTTTTTTCAACACTTTTCTACAAATTCATGGTTAAAGATACGATAACGTGATTTGAAAATTTGAAATCAACATTCAATTATCCTTCATGTCTCATGTATCAACATAAACTTGCATGAAATTCCTCTAAAATTTTACATATCTGCAAGTTGGTTTAGATCTCATTTTTTCATTTGAAATTTCGACACGTATGAAATTTTTATTATTTATTTTATTTATTAATACACTCTTTTTGTTACATTTCAATGTATATAAGCGGTGATATGATGGGAACGAGACAATTTTTCTATTAACTTTTCATGGCTTTGCATTTTTTCAACGACGGTAATGAAGATGAAATTGTGAAAAACGAATACAGCAGCCATACCTTACTTGGGATTAGAACCCGTAATCTTTAGGTCGTGTGTCGGCTATGTTGCCCACTACATCACGGGAGTCAGTATAAAATATGTAATATTGTGAATTTTTAATAGTTTCAAAATTTTACATGAAAAAATGAGAACTATGCAGATTTGCAGATGTTTTAAATTTCAGAAAATGTTCATATAAGATTAAGTTGTTCGTAACTCGCGAGTGGCACATCGACAAAAATCGTGTAATACATGACATGAAGAAGAATTTCATGCTGATTTCAAATTTTTAAACTGCGTTATTCTATCTTTAACTGGGTTAGAGTTGTGGATGAATTTGTAGGAAAGCGCTGAAAAAAATTATTTAAAAATAATCGATAATTTACTTCTTTCGATGCCACGACGAATATAAACTGTAATAAAACTGGTAAAAAATAAACAACCCTTTTATGTACAAAAAATGACGAGCTCTAATTTTGTATTCCTATAAAATTTCGAATCGGGTCACTGTTTTCAAGAAAATGGCCAAAATCTCATTTTTTGCACCTTTGATCTAAGATGGCGGCAAAATCCAGGATCGCTAGTGGATGCAAAATTAGTATGTCCTTTTGGAAATCTCAATAAAGGGAATAAAATATACTTCAGCTTGTCACCAATTATTTCCACAATAAAGCCTTTGCCGACTGGCCCATAATTCAATAATATACTTTATATACAGAGCTCTGGGCCCTTAACCTGATGAAATACAGTGATCGAATACTCCTTACCATTTATAATAACTATTTTATAGTCATAAACCTTTATAAAATACAACACATTGGTTGGTAGCACGAGCGTGGTTCTAACACCGCTTTTAACTAAAACTATACCAACAACTTGGCACATACTTCAAAGTTATTAACAAAATCCGTATTGCCAATGTACTGAATAAGCCGAAAATGTATTGACAGCCATATTCAATAAATTTGAAGGCATTATTTAAAACTGTTTAATATGATTTTTGTCTTGCCTTCTTTATGGTATAAACAATTTAAAATAGTGATGCCAAATTTATTGAATTTGGTTGTCAATACATTTTCGAGTTAATCAGTATAATGGCAACACTGATTTTTTAATAACCCTGAAGTATATGCCAAGTCGTACGCATGATTTTAGTTAACACATGTGTTAGAACCACGCTCGTGCTACCAGCCAATATCTTTATGTTTTCAAAGTGACAAGTTTCGATGGCTGCTTTGACGTATGACAAGCGCATATTTTCAACAGTGAATAATAATAATAATAATAACAGCATAAAAATAATAAGTAACTTTTCAATAGAAATACCTATGTAGATAGCTTTTATAAATGACAACCAAAAATATTCTGCCTACACCATATTTTTTTAATTTCAATTATTAAATAACGAGTTTTATAAGACGTTTTTTGGCACTCGTCAAAATTTAGAAAATGAGCCCTGGCGAGTTTTCTAAATGGCAACTGCGAAAAAAGTCTTATAAAACGATTACTTTATAGAACTATTTTTTATATTTTGCGTCATTTATATACTAATATGAAAAACTGCTATATTAAACACAGTTGATTTAGAGAAATTTGTATGTGTAAGGATGTAGTTAGTAACATTGAGTTTTAGTCAATATTTGAGAAGAAAAATTACCTACCTTCTCAGGTTTGACTTTTGAAAATTTAAATAAATGTCATCTAGTACCAACCTCCGAAAACAAGATATTGCGTATTGAAATGAAGGTTCTTTCGATATGCAATCGGGTTTCGTATAGATTTCATTATAAGCGTAAAATATAAAAATTATATTTTGTTACTTATCCGCCTTCATGAAAATTCAGGAGACTGAAAATACTAACGACTAACCGTTCTACTCGCAATGATTGATTGATGCGCGCGCACTCCGCTGGATTCGTCCCAACATGACCTGTGATATTTCGTTCCAGTACAAGAATATAAAGGATAGAAATAAAAATATATATTTTTATGAATATTTTATTTATCAAATCTAAAAAAGGCAACTATGACAGCTGAACAAAAGAAGAGTACATGGGATGGTCGTACCTTAACGTTACGACAAACTCTGTATCTTCTGCGTGATTTTTTTTCATCGCAAATTATGTGACAGTCATCATTAAATCGATTTTCTACTGGAGTTAACGGAACGTTTCTTGTAGTTAGTAAAGGTTTTGATTTTATCAACGGCAAGAAAATGTAGGACTTGAATTGTTGAGATATTTTTTTACATTAACTGTAGGTAGTTAAATAAATTCCAACTATTGACAGTTACATATATCGGTCTATAATATATTGTCTCTATAATATTGCGGCAATAGTTCGCTTATTTGTTATTGTATAATGGTAAAAAAATCAAAAATTAATAAACTTTTACGTGTCAAAGTCAAACAGTAGGACTATTTGAATTGTATGTTTTTTCTTGCATTGCACTGTGTAAAAAGTTTGAAAACGGATATTTAATTTACGTTTATCTTATGGCAAGTATCTATTATATCATTAAATTGAGGCTTATTTGAAGCAGTTTTTAATTGAACATTTTATGTACTTACACTTTCTTTTTTTTTATTATTGTGTATCCTATGGCCCATAAAAAATTAGACACTTGGCATACAAAATAAACACCCAATTTTAGCCTGATTGAAAAAATGCTCAACTTTATTGCTGCATTTTGAACTAAGTTAACTAACCGGAGTATATCTGTGATAAAATATATTTTTGGGTAAATACTTACACAATTAGATACAAAATTTTATAGAAATGTACACATGTGTTTCAATTATAACAATTATAACATACTGTCAATTTATTGTAATCTGTCAAATGCACAATTAATACATATGTCAAATATTTATTCGCATCAAACTTTATTGCTGTCTAATATCAATATGCATGAATTAATAAAAAAAATATTTTAATATGTTATAATCATAGGCTTTGTGAATACATAATTTATACATATTTTCGATTTATTTATATTTTGTTTATAACAATTAAAAACGTAAGTGTTAGATCTCCGCTTTTATTAATATTTCATATTAGGCATCTTCATTCAAAATGCAATTTTTACAAAATATTAATAAATTTTTACTCGAAATTGATTAGTTTAATTTTAATATTTTTCATTGTAAAAGCGCACCATGCATTCAAGCGCGTAAACAGTAGGTAAAAAAACAATTTTGAGTTTATATCGCCATTGTAATCAAACTAGGTGTTTCTGACTACTAGCAATTATTGTGGTATGCCACGATTTTTACATAGAACATAGAACCGTTACAACTTGTTGCAGTGTCACCTAAGATAGGTGCAGCAACAGTAAGTAGCAAATATTTTCATAGGATTAACTATATAAAACTCATAAATGACACTGTTGCGGCGAAAAGTACATTTTTAGGGCACAATTAAAAATTAAACTTTTAAAAATGATGTTTTTAAATATCAAATAACCTATTTCAACAAAATACTTTCTAAACAATTTTTTGCACGATCGTTTTTTTTTAATGTTTACGAGTTTACCGACAGGTTTACTTTCAAAATAACAACGAAAATTTTTAATATTTCAAAATAATTTTAAAATCTTATATTTTTTAATTTTGTGCGTCGATCGTGCAAAAAACGTAATAAGCATTGCGATCAGTAAGTGCTCTTCTACCGGTATCGGATGTATTGGAGATGTCGACTTCGTCTCGATCTCCAGAATCAACCTCAACCGGTAGGACCTTTATACTTAATAACTATTTATTTTCTTACCTGTAAATTATCTACCTAAGAAAACATTTTTTTTTATTTATATAACTGTTGAGGAAAAATGGAATTTACATATATGTACCTATTAGAAAAAATTTTTCGTTACTAATACTTGTATTAATATTTGAAATGCGCATGTGTATTTTAACTAGTTTTATATCAGTCCAATGATTTTAAAATGCGGATATTCTTTATTTTTATTCAGTTTAGAAATTATTACGGATTGCTTGTTGAACAAACAGTGCCAACTTGCCGTTTGGTTCAATGAATACCAACTGATAAATAACCTGACAAAATGTACACCTTAAATATAACTTTAATATTTTGGAACGCCAATTAACATTTTATATACAAATATGATAAATTAACGAAACAAAATATTCACATATTTTTTTATTCTCACTGACGTATAATAGCATGTATTCATGGCACCCTTCTATAGTCATATTTAAATAAAATTAGAGTTAAAAGAAGTTAAAAGCCTGTTTAAATAAATGAAGACGTAAGTATAAAATATGCCGTATATTTACTGCCGGATAGTATCTGACTGGATAACAAATTTATTAATATTATTTTTATTTAATGATATTTTACTGGCGGACACACAGTACTTTCGTTTGACGTTAGGTTATATAAGTTAGATCAGGTTAATTAATATATTTTTTACTTGGAAACCTTACTTAACTCTGTAAGGGTGAAAGGTGTAAGGTAAACTTTATGCTTCAATTAATTTTAATCTAAAGTGGCCTAATTAACTTAACGAAAATGTACGGAACGTATAATATTTATGAAAAAAGCAGATTGTTATATGCAAAAATCTGATGTGGCCAACACATAACCTCTCGCCAGATATTTTACCTGGTTGTACGCATAAAACGAAAAATATTTTTAATTACAAATACATATATTCATGTCTCACTACAAAATAATTCTCACATATATTTGCAAAATCTATGTGATATTTTAATATAAATTATGTACAATACATACATTTTCTATATATTCAATATCCTGAGATTTTCTTTTTCTACTTTCCTTTTCTTTTTCTTTGTATTTGTCATTTTTTCGCAAATTTCTTTTATATTCTTTTATTACGTATATTCTTTTGTGTTGTTGACTTTTTTTTATTTTCATAATCTTCATAATTATGTACAAATATTTTTGACAGTGGCATACAAATATTTTTGACAGTGACATTTATGTGTCAATTACAAACATTTGAATTTCTTGCCTTGAAGTAGTTTGATCTGAGAATTTATACATCAAATTATTTTATATGCATTTCTTTATCTTCAAATCGATATAATAATGAATTTATATTTATCGGATAAAGAATTTAACGTTCTTTAATATAAGTATTTACATAAATTTTCAATAAATAATATTTAGATAATTTTTTTCTTGTAACTACTATTTCCGGTCGTCCAATTGTTACCAACACTTAATCAACTCTTCCCATTATTGTTAGATTGAGGAATCCGTAGTTGAAAATGTCTTAAGTCTAATAGTATTTGAGAAATCGTGGATCGAAAATCCACACACACATACGGACATCATCGTAAAATTGTTATAATCGGATTCTAAGGACCTTAAAACATGCTTATTCACTAAAATCTGGATATGCAATTTTTAGCATGAATTCAATACCTCTCTTAGCAAGAGGTAAAAAACAGACAAATGCTATATGGATATGATTGGGCGAATAGCTTGAGTGTCTTGTATGACTGGGGCATTACGAGTTTAACATTCTGAGACCCATGTGGCCACCCGTAGACGTTTTACGTTTCTTACTTCTAGCAAGCACGTAAATTTTTATACTGGGACCATGTGGCAACCGGTGGATATCCAAAAAATATTTCGAAAAACAACAAAAACAAAAAAAGTTACAACACATTAAAAGATAATTAGAAGTCACTTCAAATAATAAAAAAATTCTCATATAAATGAAATAAGTAAATAGTGTATCCACATTATAAACTTGTAAATAATCTACACTAGTAGGTATTTTCATACCCGTAAGAATAATTGGATGAATGCTCATAAAACATGTTAGATGCACTTCGGTTATTATTTTGAATTAATTAAATTAAATTTTTTTGTGAAATTACGAGAAAATGAATTCAGGATAAAGTTCTATCAGATACTGTTACAATTTGTGGTATGCCCAAATAATATTTGTTCAGGAAAATAGTTATTTATGCAACAAGTGTGTAAAATAGTACTCCACAACATTTTGCATACAACCGAAATGTTAGTGATGTTTCTCATAATACTCAGTGTACAAAATGTAACTTAAATACTTGGAAGAATCTCAGACAGGAGTGGATTAGTCTTCATCTACAAATTGTAGCTATAATTAATATTAGTATTAAAAATTAGGTTAGGTTAGAAAACATGTCAAAAGATGTTAATGTTCTTAAAAATCACATTACTTATCAATCTGATAAAAATTATTACATTTATACCATTTACAGTGTATATTGATATTTCTTAATAAATTTTATTACTATCATTATTATTTACTACCTAATTATCTACTGGACAGTTAAATTAATAGAATTTTAATGTTGCCTAGCAACGCCTATTCACTATGCAATCACAAATGCGTGAAAAGTACTTTTCACCCACTAATGTTGAAAAGCGACACTTTACACACTGTAAAGAGTACGTGAAAAGTACTTTTCACGCACGATTGTAGGAAAATTTTTTCTTAAATAATTATTTGCTTACGAAAATCCGTTTTTCTAACTAACTATTTCCCTGCTACATACACACACAGGAATACAAATATTTTTATTGATATAATATGCTATCAATTCAGAGCTCTACTTTTTAAGAATATCATAATAAATAAATAAATATATCATCACGGCTTATTACCCATTGCTGGGTGTGCCAATCTGCTTTGTACACAGATGCGGTAATGATGAAATATTTAATATTTAATATCATAAATATTAATATTAAAATAATGAAGAAAATAATAAACATGTTAGGGCCGTTCTCATCGAAGTAATGATAAATGTCATATTCGCTAACCAAGGAATAAATTTATAGAGTATGTGCACGTGACGTTGACAATCATGTCAAAATCAGCTGAGTGGAAGTAAACATTTGCTAGTAACTTATAATTTAAATTTTGGGCATCAAGGTGGATCTGCAGATTATGTATCTGACGTGTGATATTATCCTGTCATTTCGTTATAAAAGCTATTTTTGTGTGACTAATACATTAAATAACAAATCTACTAAATTAAAATCATATAGTACCTAAATTGAACTCAATATAATACAATAAATTACTTCAAATATCAAAAAGTCTAAAACATGTCACATGTCATTCACAAAGTAGCATATGTTTCCTTCCACTTTGCTGATTTTGACAAGGTTGACAATGTGACGTGCACCTACTCTATACTTAGGAATAAATTAACTCTACATTCCACCAACCAAATTTTAAACTAAGTTAACTAGCCAAAGTAAATCTGTGATAAAACATATTTTTGGGTAAATAGTATACACAATTAGATACAAAATTTAATAGAAACGTACACATGTGTTTCAATTATAACAATTATAACATACTGTCAATTTATTGTAATCTGTCAAATGCCCAATTAATACATCTGTCAAATATTTATTCGCATCAAAATCGATGGGATTAATTGAACTGTGTCATTATTTATTTAATTTTTTATTTATTTATTATTGTTAAAGAAAATTAATATTATAAACTTAAATTTAAACAAATGATAATATCTGGCCGATGAATTCAGTTTTTTCATGGGGGATACCATTGCTTTTATATATATTTAGAAATTGTTGTATTTTCAGTGTTTGGAAACCTAAAACAATTCTCTTTCAATGGTGTAACTTTCCAATATGGCGTCTATATAAAAATTAAAACTTTGACATCATAACTCGAAAACTAATAGGAATATAAAAAGCATCGCCATTCAGAAGAATATAAAAAAGTGCCTTAAAAAAGTGGAAATTAAAATCCTGTATTATTTCACATTTGGAAGATATTTGCAAAAATAAAAAAAATGTAAAATTTACATTTTCGCCTATATCTACTGACCTTTGTATTTTATTTCAAATAACAAAACACGATTAAAATGGTCTCCTAATGGGGCAACTCTTGTCTACTATAACCAACTTCGTATCTCTTATAGTTCTCGAGATATCCTTTGTTGGAAAAGTTATTCTGGGCAGTGGGCACCCGTACATAAAGAAAGGGTGCGATAGAATCAAGCGGGTTGCATACCAATATTTTACCATTTTCTTAACATAATTTCAAGAAATTGGGACAAGACAGGAAGATAAGAATTTTTTCTGAAAAGTTATTTTTTTCTCTAAGACCTAATTAGCATTGCTTAAAAATATAGTTAAAATGAAACAAAACTTTTAACGAAAAGTGGTATTGTATATCATTAATTAATAAGAAAAGTTATACAGCATCTAGATAATAATTTATCATTTTGAAATATGTACGATTTATTCGCATAGTTTTTATAGATTTTTTGAAAAGTATAAAAAATATATGTAAAAGTACGGAGTTAACCCTGCCAAAATAATTCAGCCACTATTTACTAGGAGTATTTCGTGAAGTAAGAAAATGTAAAATAGATGGTGCTTCATGAATTTGGACATTCAATGGTCTAAGGAGAGGGGTGGGTTTTGAATTTTAAATTACTCATGTTTCGCTTCCGGGTTGTCATTTGTCATTACTCTGTAGTGTCGTCATAAATATCATTATTTTCAATTAAAAAAATATCATTCAATAACATCTTTCAAATAGAAGATGTCATTATGTTTATTTGTGTAAAAGTCGCAGTAAGTAGGAACCGACAATTTTCGCGAATGAGATATGAATGAGAATTAATAATTTACATTATTTCTTGTACGTTAATATCTATCTGTTGTTATTTTTCTAGAAACACGTCCTTCAACTTATTATTCGTGTAACAGGGTTTTACTTAAAGCCGGTATCCCACTATAAATAAATTGGAAATAATATAAAGCAAATTAATCAAAATGTGTAGTGTGATTACCTGAACAGAGAGCGTTTTAATTGATTTGTATAGAAATGAAGTTTTATACCACACAAAATCGCCTGAATATCATAATAAATAGGCCAGACAAAGTGCGATTTTCAACTGCTAAATGTTATTATCTTATAATAATCAGGCAATACAACATCACAAAATAAGTATCAAAGTTAATTAATATTTACATGCGTTATTCTTTGCATTTCTTTTTTCTCCTTTTAAAATTCCGTCCGAATCCTATTAGAATACTCATTAATCGTAACCAACAAAGTTTTTTAATCAATAATTTTACGTAGTATTAGTATAAATATTATATATAATATCTATAATTTATAGAAAGTGTAATTTGAATTACCTGTACAAATTTGCAAAAATAAAATATGTAGTAAATGAGAAGCCCATACAAATCCGCCTTGTTCAAGCATTTTAAGATGGACTTTATTCACGTATATACTCGCGCCGTACCTTTTAAATAGCAACGATAAAAGGATTAATTTTTCAAAATTTATATGTACACTAGATAAAACAATGTCCATCTTTCATGGGCTGAAATACATTGCCTTAGCTTAAATGAGTGTCACGTTTCTCACTTTACTTTCGAAAAATGTCCATGATTTTTAAGAAATGGTCTTTCATTTGGAGAAAATTTCAGTAATTTATTTCATCTTCTATTCGTAATTCATTGTGTGTGATAACTAAAACACTACGATTTTCATATATTTTCCAGCCATAGTCTAGTTCACCAGCGATGTTCTGATTTTTTAAAATTTTGTATAACTGTGTAACCTATTGCTATAACAATTATTATTGCAGCTAACAATTTTTTATTTGAATTGACGTTATTTATAATGAAATTACAAAACGCAACTACCTCTGCAGAACAACGGCCACAAAATGAAGTTTAGTAGTACCTTTGGCGCCAATTCTCTTTCATAAAAACGCGTAAAAATTTTTACTGTGGGATGCACTACTTTTCACGGTACGTTTTTAAAAAAATATGTAAAGTTTTTTATTAAATTTTTTACAGTGGGATACGGTTTATATATGTAGAAAACTGTACATTACTAATTGAAAATAAACTCGAGTATTGTCATTAAATTGGTTCCAGAAGAGGAAAATTTCATGTTGGGCACTTGGTGAAATATATTTATTTATAAAAAGTCTTTAAGTCTTTGCGTACATGTCAGCATCCCTTGCATAAGGGTGACCTTGGTTATATCCAGGCTTCAAAATTTCCATTTTCTGTGGTTTCCCAGCATTTCTACATTCCAACATGTGTATTCAAGTCTTCACGATTTTATGGCTACCTGATTTATTTGAAAAAAGGCAAAGTTCAATTCCTGGGGTGAAATACCAAAACTATGAATTCTTTTTTGAACACTGTTTTTGAGGCGAAATCATCTGTTTCAAAGTTGTCAATTTTTTTAATTGTACAGGGTGATTTATTTTCATCTTCAAATATGTAACAATAATATTACAAAATAATGTATTCTTGAAAAACTATTGTGGTTAATTTATATCGTATACATATATTCCAAGTTGTGGAATCAAGGTTTAGATTATAGAATATTCAATTATAATTCTAATTAGCCTCGTTTCGTTATTCTTCAGAAATAAAAATAATGCCATCATTTGCAAGATGTTATTGAGCGATATTTTTTTTAATATACATATTAATTCAAAATAATGATGTTTATTATAATACAAAACGCTATGATTTTTAAAAATCGTTTAGCAAATTGCAATATCTATATTCATATAAAACATTTCCAGCCTTTCAAACATTTAGTTTAAAAAATCTGATCCGATAGCACAAATCCTTACGTCTCTTCTAAAAAATGAGAGGTAAAAAATCCTAAATTTTTATGAGACCAGTACTAGAAAATGCTATCTCTTTCTAAAAGGTCTTAATCGTTGCAGTTGATGGTTAGCATATGTTTGTATTCAAGATGTACACAGCATTCGTAGTTCCGTGCAGAAAATAAAGTTAACAAAATAGTATTTTATATCTTCTTCTTCTCCATATCCCTCCGTCACCTTTAGGTAAGGAAGGTATTGTCTTTGGTCAAAAAATTCGATGATGAGTTTTTAATCAATAAGCACGTTTTAGGGTCCCTAGAATACGAATTTACTATTTTTACGATGTGTGTGTGTGTGTGTGTGTGTGTGTGTGTGTGTGTGTGTGTGTGTGTGTGTGTGTGTGTGTGTGTGTGTGTATGTATGTGTGGATGTGTGTGCGTGTGTGTGGATGTGTGTGTGGATGTGTGTGTGTGTGTGTGTGTGTGTGTGTGTGTGTAACAAAATTTTCGTCTGCGATAACTCTAATACTACAGTTACAAAAATTATAATTTTTCGTGTACTTCTTCGTTACAGCCATATGAAGAGCTGATTAGATTTTCGTTACAATTGGTCAACCGGAAGTACCATCATTTGAAGATTTTAACAGTTTTTATTGAAAAAACTATGTTAAATACAATTTTTTCACATTTGATGTTATTATAAATATTAAAGAATATTTTATTCTCTATACGATTTGACTGCATTTTATACTTAATATTAAATGGATATAGAGTTAAAAAATCTGATGTGGCCAGCACATTACTTTCCGTCAGTTATATGAGGTATTTACGAAAATTCTACCGGTGAACTGTTACCGGTAAACAGCTTATAGCTACCGGAATCGATATTTTAAGAACGCAAGTGGTAAACAAGGTAGATCCATAACCTATGAAAAAATTTGAAAATTAAAACAGGTTAGAGTCCTACTTTGAACACATTTCCACTTTTACCGCGCACGCTTCGCTTTGCATTACTACCTTTTTTTGAGATTAGATTCTTAATGAATTCAGTAGATGGATTTGGTAGATATTTAACAATTTTCGAACACAGTAACTTTTTACCACTCGTGTTTTCGAACACAGTCGGTAGATGCGGTATCTGCCGGTAGAATTTTCGTAAATGCCTATGTATTTTCTATAAAATCCATACATAAAGTTCCTTGCAAAAGATTATAAATTTATTGTATGTACATTACCTTTCGACAGTTGTATGTATTTTATACAAATTTCATACAGATAATTTCGAGCAAAAAGATCCTAACACAAATATACTACGAATATGTCATTGCACTTGACACTGACATCTTTCAATCAGAATTTTCTTAATATAGTAGCTGTTTCTAGCATAGCTGGCTAATTTATGAAATTTAATTTCTTTATAATTTTATAAATCTATATCCATTTAGTATGAAGTATTAAATGCAGTCAAATCGTATAGAGAATACAATGTTCTTTAATATTTATAATAACATTAAATGTGAATAAATGATATTTAACATAGTTTTTTCAAGAAAAACTGTTAAAATCTTCAAATGAGGGTACTTCCGGTTGACCAATTATAACCAAAATCTAATCAGCTCTTCATATGGATGCAACGAAGAGGAATGCGAAAGAATTATAATTTTTGGAATTGGAGTATTAGAGTTATCGTAAACGAAAATTTTGTTACACACACATCCACACACACACACACACACACACGCACATACAGACATCATCGTAAAAATAGTAAAATCGTATTCTAGGGACCCTAAAACGTGCTTATTCATCAAAAACTCACTACCGAATTTTTTGACCAAAGACAATACCTTCCTTACCTAAAGGTGACGGAAGGTAAAAATTATAAAGAAATTAAATTTCATAAAGTAGCTATAGCTATGAAAACAGCTACTATATTAAGAAAATTCTGATTGAAAGATGTCAGTGTCAAGTGAAATTGACATAGTGTGTTTGTCATAATTTTTACTGGAAATGTAGGATCTTTTGCTTTCTGTATGGAATTTGTATAAAATACATACAACTGCTTTAAGGTAATGTACAAGAAATAGAATATTTAATTTAATAATAATAAATATTTTATTTCTGCAGATGCATTATACTGCATATAGACAACGTCACAAAATAATAATTTTCTGTATGAAATTTGTATAAAATACATGCAACTGCCGGAAGGTAATGTACAAGAAATAGAATATTTAATTTAGCAAGGAACTTTCCGTATGAAATTTGTACAAAATACATAGAACTGACGGAAGGTAATGTGCTGGCCACATCAGATTTTTTTTTTATATCAATTAATAATAATAATAATTATCTTTCATTTTATATTTGGACAATTAGAAATATTTATTTATGGTATCATATGTGTTAAAAGTGACATTTTATTTTGCGGGAAGGAAGTTTGGAACACCGACGCGAAGAAAAGTGGTCTAAACACGTATATATCATACACTATTTTTGCTACAAACACTATTTTTACCTCTCGCTAAGAGAGGTATTGTATTCATGCGAAAAATCGCATATCCAAATATTAGTGAATAAGCACATTTTAAGGTCCCTAGAATCCGATTATAACATATTTACGATGATGTCCGTATGTGTGTGTGGATGTGTGTGTGGATGTGTGTGTGTGTGTATGTGTGTGTGTGTGTGTGGATGTGTGTGGATGTGTGTGGATGTGTGGATGTGTGTGGATGTGTGTGTGTGTGTGTGTGTGTATGTGGATGTGTGTGTGTGTGTGTGTGTGTGTGTGTGTGTGTGTGTGTGTGTGTGTGTGTGTGTGTGTGTGTGTGTGTGTGTGTGTGTGTGTGTGTGGATGTGTAGATGTTGGATTCACAAATACTATATAAGACTTAAGACATTTTTAACCACAGATTCCTCAATCTAACAATAATGGGACGAGTTGATTAAGTTTTGGTAACAATTGGACAACCGGATGTAGTAGTTACAAGAAAAAAATCATCTAAATATTATTTATAGAAAATTTATGTAAATACTTATATTAAAGAATGTTAAATTATTTATTCGATAAATATAAATTCATTATTATATCTTCTATAGATTTAGAGATAAAGAAATGCAAATAAAATAATTTGATGTAAAAATTCTCAAATCAAACTACTTCAAGGCAAGAAATTCAAATGTCACTGTCAAAAATATTTGTATGCCGCTGTCAAAAATATTTGTACATTATTATAAAGATTATGAAAATAAAAAAAAGCCAACAACGTGAAAGAATATACGTAAAAAAGAATATAAGAGGAATTTTCGGAAAAATGACGAATATAAAGAAAAAGAAAAGGAAAGTAAAAAAATAAAATTTCAGGATATTGAATAAAGAAAATGTATGTATTGTACATAATTTATATTAATATATATATATATATATATATATATATATATATATATATATATATATATATATATATATATATATATATTAATATATTTTGTAAATATATGTGAGAATTATTTTGTAGTGAGACATGAATATATGTATTTGTATTTAAAAATATTTTTCGTTTTATGCGTACAACCAGGTAAAATGTCTGGCGAGAGGTTATGTACTGGCCACATCAGATTTTTTCATTTAAATTTGTATATGTAATAATTTTTTGACATATTCCAAAATTGACGATTTGTTGTTCCACTAAAATATGAAAATATGGAATACAAAAGGTAGCAATTGATAAATTGAACTTTAAATAATGGTTAAAATAAAATAAAAGTTTAACAAAAAGTGTGATATTCTATATTACGAAATAACATGAAAACTATACAGCCCTCGTCCTCTAGAATAATTTATTATTTATAAATAAATAAATATATCATTACGGCTTATTACCCATTGCTGGGTGTGCTAATCTGCTTTGTACGCAGATATCGGTAATTATGACACGGGCACTCATTGCTGGTGTGGAGAGTGCACCACAGAGGTTAATTTTGCGCCATTTAAAATTCGAAATATTTGGCGTCGGTCGGGATCGGACCCGGTTTCCCAGATTTGCAACCTGACACTCAAGAACGCGGCCACGAGACCCCATTTTATTATTTATAATTTTTGAAATAAGTATATATGTAAATAACGTACGTACAATTAACGCATATGGCTTGTGTAGCATTTTGTAAATATAGGAAAAAATAAAATAATTAACTATACAAATATAAAATAGTACATATTAACTCCTCTATCGGAAGTAGTTCAATGTTCAAAACTTCTGGTTTTCGAGAAATTGATAGCAACTTTTAATTGTCATATTATCTATTTTTACTAAAAGCCTGTTTATTCGCCAAATAAGATATGCTACATAAACTATCCCCATTTAAAATAATTCATATAAATAATAATAATAATAATAGTAATAATAATAATAATAATAATAATAATAATAATAATAATAAAAAGAGATGTTCCATTAATAAATTATAAATTTATATTAGTTTTTATTTTCACTCCATATACATTCCCAGCACAGGAATAATCACTTTCGTAAATATACCTACAGTGTAAAAAATTAGAAATTCTGAGAATTCATTCGCCTGAAGGTCTGAACCTACATCGGTGTAACAAAATACCTAAAAGCAGGTAGTGCTGTTTCTAGTACCAATTATGTAACTAATATTATGAACTGTATGTGCTGACATCTTTGTGTGATTTTTGTTTTCTTGTGTATTATTTTTTGTAATGCAAGTAGCACCACCCATTGCGCTTCAGATGCCCTGCATCATCGAAACGCACCTTTAATGGAAAGGAGGCAAATATTGTACTTCTTCTATGTTCTTGTTCTTACAAAATCCTTTACAATCGGATAAGTCAAACAAGTTATTTCTTATATAGGATATGCGCATGCGCATTTATAGTAATTGTAATGTCCAATTGGAAACTATTGTAAAAAAGTAATACAATATATTACAAATTACTAAGATATAAATGTAATGAAAACAGCATTATAAAATTACTTATTAGAATAAAATATAATGAAATTGTATTATGTCATTACATGTAATACATTACTGCCCACTTCTACCTACAACATTCATGGCGGATAGTTTATTTTAAATGAAATCTACTGGTAATAAAGGGAAATATTTTAAGATACATATATTATTCTATATTTTATTCCAAATAAAATGTGACATTTGCAATAAAGTGGGTTAATTTTACTTATTTAAAATTTTAAATATGACAAATTTGAATATTATATTCAACAATAAAATGTATGTAATAACTAAATACCAAATATGAAAAATATTCCTCGCAGTCCATTTATTTGTTGCCTGTTAATTAAACTAGATCAGTTTTACAGAGAAAATTATAACATATTCACAACATAAAATTGTAATTCGCGTAATGTATATTCGTGGTTAGAGTATTGCCCGTACTTGAAAGCACCATTTAACCACACACCTGGAATAAAGCCACAATAGTGTTATACTGAATACAGTTTCACACAGCTTTTATTGCGTCGTTTCTAACAATTTATTGTGAACTAAACTGTCTGTTTCAAACATAAAATGTTTCTTTTTGTAGTCACCATGTATTTATAGTTTTCAAACTCAATAATTTCAACAACGGAGAGAGAGGTGTTTATTTTAAGGTGAACAAAATTGTGAAACCAAAAAAGGAACAGCACATAATTTAGTGCATGTCATCCTCACAGATGTTCGCACGTAATATATTATGGATTCAGTTTACGTACTCGGTATCTCAAGCTATTATTTATTTTTTAAAGTTAATAAAATAATAATATATCTCAAAAAATTTTCTGGGCTATAAATAACATGAACTTTGAAAGTTCAGAATACTGTAAATAAATCTTTTAGAGCATAAATATCCCATTTATTTTATTAAGAGCAAAATAATTTCTCACTAACTACCAAGACATTAAAGTGTTGCACTCGTGAAAAGTAAATACTGAAATAAAACTCTGATGTGGCCAGCACATAACCTCTCGCCAGATATTTTACCTGGTTGTACGCATAAAACAAAAAATATTTTTAAATACAAATACATATACTCATATCTCACTACAAATTAATTCTCACATATATATGCAAAACCTATGGGATATTTTAATATAAATTATGTACAATACATACATTTTCTTTATATTCAATATCCTAATTTTTTTCATACTTTTCTTTTTCTTTATGTTTGTCATTTTTTCGCAAATTCCTTTTATATTCTTTTTTATGTATATTCTTTTGAGTTATTGACTTTTTTTTCAATTTTCATAATCTTCATAATGTTGTACAAATATTTTTGACAGTGGCATACAAATATTTTTGACAGTGACATTTATGGATCAATTACAAACATTTGAATTTCTTGCCTTGAAGTAGTTTGATCTGAGATTTTTTACATCAAATTACTTTATATGCATTTCTTTATCTCTAAATCTATAGAAGGTATAATAATGAATTTATATTTATCAAATAAAGATTTTAACACACACACACGCACACACGCACACACACACACACACACACACACACACACACACACACACACACACACACACACACACACACACACACACGGACATCACCGTTAAAAATTTTTAATCGGATTCTTATTCACTAAAATCTGGATATGTGATTTTTAGCATGAATTCAATAGTAAAATACATATTTTCTTACATAACAACGTTTTATCTTTTAAATATATAACAGGTTTAATATAAAATGTGCAATACACACATTTAGAATCGTTAACTCTTTGCGTTGGAATACAGTGTGATGACCGGCACAGTCGAATATAGGACTTTAACATGTAAAATAATACTTTCGCAATTTCCTGCGTCCTGGATTATTTTTGGTAAAAATAGGTTCAAATGGATTCTATAGCACACATTTCTGCATCTGAATGAATAAGCCAGATTATTTCTGCACACTGCAAGTGTGTAAAATCGCCCCAAAAATAGCGATAGACATGGAAGTTTGATTAATTAATTTTTATTGTTATTTGTAATATCTGTTCAAGTGAACAATTATCTATTTGAATTACTTAATAGATAATTATTCACTTTAATAGATATTATGAATAATACCTAATAATAATAATTCAGCTTAGTTTGACCGATAAACCGTTAGTTATTATTTATCAGTTTTTTATTCACTTTCTGGCTATCGTTATTTTTAGGTTGATTTTCGACATATTCATACCTAATTTCTGCCGTTACAGGCCAGTCGGCAGGATGTGTAAAAGAGGCGCAAAAATGAGTTTGTGGCTATTTTCTTGAAAACAGTGGCCCGTATCAAAATTTTACAAGTACACAAAATTAAAGCTAGTAATTTTTTTTACATTAAAGGGTTCTTACATTTTTTTACCTAGGATGAACTATTGAAGAGATAACAATTTATGATAGAAATTTACTCAAAAAGTAAACAATATTAGATATTTAATAGTTTTTATAATAAATTTTACTATTTATAGCAGTTTACATTCGTCGTGGCATCGAAAAAATAAATTGTTGATCATTTTTGAATAATTTTTTTTACACATTTCTTCAAATTCATCCACAACTCTGACCTTGTTAAAGATATAATAATACAGTTTGAAAATTTGAGTTCAGCATGAAATTCTCCTTTATGTCATGTATTAGACGATGTTTGCCGATTAGTAGTTCGCAAGTAACTAACAACTTAAACTTACGTAAAAAATTTTCATCCGAAATTTCGTCACGTGTTAAATATGTAGTATTGTTTTAATTGTTTATCTTTAACCGTATCAAACTTTTAGATGAAAAAATGTGAACTAAGCCAACTTGCAGATGTTTTAAATTTTAGAAACTCACGATCGCGAGTTACTAAAAACTTAACTTGTAAATGAAGGAGAATTTTATGCTGATTTCTAATTTTCAAACCGCGTTATCGTCACTTTGACCGGATCAGAGTTGTGGCTGTATTTGTAGTAAAGCGTTGAAAATATTATTTCAAAATCTTAAATATTTTACTTCTTTCGATGCCACAACGAATGTAAATTGTTATAAATAGTAAAACATTATATGAAGTATTAAATACCTAATATTGTATATCTTTTGCGTAATTAAAATTTTTATCATAAATTGTTATTTTGGTTAACTATTTTTTAAGTCTTGAGAGTTTATCCTAGGTAAAAAATGTCAGAATCCTTTTACGTACAAAAAATTTCTAGCCTTAATTTTGTATTTCCAGTAGTTTCAAAAAAATTGCAATTTTTTAACCAAGATGGCGGCAAAATCCAAGGTCGTTAGAGGGTGCAACATTAGTATGTCTTTTTGGAGGTCCCAATAAAGAGAATAAAATTTACTCCAGCTTGCCAACAATTATTTCCACAATGAACCCTTGGCCGACTGACTTATTACCAAGAAGGCAAATTTTGTTTTCTGTTTCAGATATAGAATTTTATGCTTTACTTTTATTTGAAACGTTTTACCTTATGTAATTAGAGAAGCAGGAAATTACGAAAGTATGATTCTATGTTAAAACTCTATATTCGGCTGTGTCGGTCACCAGCTCGTATATTTCAAATACTTGTGCTAAATGTGCATAGATATTGAGAATACAGATAAAAATATATTTAAGTACAAAGTATTATCTTGTTAAAAGTAAAAGTTGCAATCATTAAACGTACCTATATACGAGTGGATGTACATTATTTTCTCATTCTCTAGCAATATTTTAAATTTTAAAATTTAAATGTTTTTAAATTAATTATAATTGCCTATCTTTAGACACTTTTCACCTCGTCACCTATGTGTGCGTGCGTGCGTGCTTGTGTGTGTTACGTTTTTTTTTGTTTCTGGTAACTCGAATATACTAAATTTCCAAAAATTACAATTATTTTTATTCCATGTTTATAAAATACGTGTATGAATAGCTGATTAGATTCTGGTTATGGCACTTTGTTAGGAGCTCTTAAAAGTTTACCAGTCCACCGCTACTTTTTCTAAATCTAGTAACACTTTGCTCCAAGTGCAAATGTTTTTGTACAGGTGTCCCATTTCCGAGGTTTTTTAAGGTACGGGTAATATTAACGATAGAGACAAAATTAATGTCAGTACAAGAATATTCTATCTACTTTTGTTTCTGAGCTACAAGCTAAAAGTTATTTTTTATTTTATTCTAAAATTACTTCATATTATCTCGTTTATTAGTATTCAGAAAAAATATTTAGATAAATCGTATACGGCTTTTTACGTAGAATAAAATGGTTTAATTAGATATTATGAAAACTTAATCAAATTTGAGATGTAACACAAACATTTTGGTACCAAAAGCCTTGCTTTAACAGAAACGCTATTTTAAGAAATGTAAAATTCTAATTTCAACATTTAATTACATCCTTATGTTTAAAGATTAATTTAAAAAAATATTTCGCACAAAAGCATATTTTGATAAATTTCATATTATTTATTACTAAATAATGAAATTTGACATTTCTTAAAACAGCGTTCTAGTTAAAATAAGGCTTGTGGTACCAGCCACTATTTTTTAAAAGGGAACTTATGTTGAAAATTGCCTCATATTTTTTCACCAATTTATAACTTGTTTAAACCTTAAATAAAACATTTTAATTTGTTTTCGATTATATTGCGGCATAATACAGACTCTATGTCATCGTGTCTATGCCACATTAAACCGTCACTTTTCGAGTATGAATTTGCTTCTAGTTAATCTTCCTTGAATTTTGTTATCCGTAAATGCCACAATTTTGCTTGCTTACGAATCCACAGCAACCAATCTTCTGTACATACGAGTTGTGTAAATAAAGTGATGAGATTGATCTTTTATATTTTTTTTTATTAAATTAAAATTACAATTCTACATTGTCTCCTTCAAAGCAATTGCCTTTGGAAGCCACACAGTGATTGAGACGATTTTTGCACTCCTCACAGCAGTGCTGGAACAGGGATACTGCAATTACCTTCAACTGGTCGGTTACGGCAGTTTTAATGTCTTCTAGTGTCCAAAAATGGCGGCCTTTGAAGTAATTTTTCAATCTCGATCTGGTGAATAGGGGGCCTAGGGAACCACAGGGATTTTTTTTTTGTTGAGTGATATTTTTGTGTACCGTTTTCGCACAAAATTTTCCAGTTCATTGGTCAGTACTTTATGGACAAGGTCTCGGATTCGTTTCACATTTTCGTCACTTGTCGACATTGGGCCTGCCAGACAGTGGCTTATCCCGGCTTTCGTAACATGTCAGGAACCACTTGAATACTTGGGCTCTTGACAAATGAGCATTCCTGTAGGATGTTGGAGTTTTGTCAGTCTCAGTCGCGTTGTACCCAAGTTTCAAACAGAAATTGCTCGCACATCGTTACTCATAATTTCGCTTTAGTGGCGCAGCCAAAAAAATCAATCTACAAAAAAGCTCTTCCAGTCCACTTGTGGGCACGAGCAACTCGTCACTCACACTGAGGGTACATAAGATGTTGTGAGTTCTTGTGATTTTCTGCCAGTTTCATCACTTTATTTACACATCTCGTATTTTATTTTATATATGTATAATATATGTTTAGTTAGTTTAAATAAATTTTAAGTATTAGGTCAAACTTCATAACCTCTTTTGAACAACGCTCGTTGCAGTTAGAATGCACCGCCGGTGTTATGGTGCTGCGACTACGGCGTTTCATACACAACGTATTAAATTATATAACATGTAATAAGTATAATTTTATTAATATTGAGACGAGAAAACAATTGAGAAAAACAGTTGCTCTATTTGCAGTGTTCACGCCACATCCGCTTTTCGAATTAAAACGAAAGTGTATAACTCATAAGGTTTATTCCGCAACGCAAACATTCAGATTTCGCTAATGAAACAATTAAACATCGCGAGGTAGCTCTGTTTGTTTACATAATAACTACGTTAGCGTACATACGTGGAGAAAAAACATCCAAACCCAAAATAAATTTACTAAAGTTTAAAATTTATTACAGCAAAAAGTATTAATTTGTTCTGGCCGGTGAACACGAGCTGAATTGATTGCACCATCCGCTTCAGTCCCAGTTGGCCATGAGAAACAAATGATCATTTACAATTCTAAGCGATTGCGAGGACCTCTGGATTAATAACAGGAGCGCAGTCTGAAAGAACCATTCGAAGTGTGCCCTGACGCGAAGTTTTCACATTTTGCATCCGTCCGCCCGAATCGGTGGATATCGTCGGGACGGCAGGACGCTAGAAAGCTAGGGCGTCAGGACCCGGGACGCCGACACGCTAGGCCCGGGTGACACCAGGGCCGGCTCGCATCGATTGCTAGCCTGCAGAGATTATAAAACTCCCATAAACTCCTACAAATTGTTATAACTTCCAGTGAATTAATATCTCAACTTCCAATTTTCAAATTGCTCTACTCGTATATCTCATCCTGGTTCAATAAAAAATTTGTGTTAATATTTTATATTTATTTTTATATTAATAGTAAAAATTTCCTTATGAATTTTATTCATATTTAATTGTACTTGCGCAAAACTGGAATAGATAATTAAGCCAATATAAATTAAGGATGTTTACGCGAGAATGAACCAGCAAATATCACTTATTAAGAGAAATACTGGTTTTTCTCAAATAACAAATATAACTGTTGATATTATGTATGAAAAGATACTGTGCGTAGAAGTATAGGTATGAGAAATTCGAAATCTTAAACGGAACATTTATATTTTTAAAAAAATCATAAAATTTACTTTACAATATTGGTAAATAAGTAGTATATTATAAAATAATAAAATAACGGCCGTTTAAATGAGGAATATAATATAAACCAAATGAATAATATTTGATATTTTGTTTATTGGCCCGTGAGGTGACGCCTCATATTATTATTTATATATATTTCATCATTACCGATATCTGTGTATAAAGCAGATTGGCACACCCAGCAATGAGTAATAAGCCGTTTGATTATATTTACTTATATTTATATTTAAAATTATGATATATGTCGAAGAATGCATAAATAAGAAAATAAACCTTCTACTAGCCACAATATCATCTATGACAATATTGGACCTTCACCTAAAATATTTTTGTTATCATACTCATCGATATTATGTATAATCACGTACCTACTAAGTAGCCGCGTCGGTGATAGTGTGGACTGAGGAGGCGAACAGCGCTCGAAGCGACCGTCACCACTCGACTCTGAGGTTGTGGGTACGATTCTCACCAGGAGCTTCGATGTTTCATCATTTTTACCTGCATTACTGTATACGAACAAATTATGTGAATATTAGCAGAAATGAATCACCCTTATTAATTTATTTGTATCAATGTATCTACTAAGCAGTATCCTTTGAATGTGAGTACATTTCTTAAATATCTTACGCGCCATCATGGTGGAGCATTTTTTTTTAATTTCGCAATAAATTGTAATAATTTGTGGCGAGAAGAAGGTGATTAAATTTCATTTAATTTTTATCTAATAGGATACTAGGCATAAAAATAATATAGGTACACGTATATTTTTAAAATGAGCAATAATTATTTATAAATTAAAATTACAATAATTCCATCGTGACCCACGTATTAGAATATCTGTTAGAACTTATAAAATATAGTAAATATTTAGTAAAAAAAAAAACCTGCTATCCTAAGTGGGAGACGTGTAGATTTTAACATTTTCAGGAAAAGATATATCTACTTGTATGTGTATGTTTTATGTTTATGTTTGTATGTGGATCTCATATGCCTACAATCGAATTAATTTTAGATACAATCTTATTTTTGCGATTTATGTTATAATAAAAATTAAAGAATACTTGCATAATTTTCTATGGATTCGTATTGATACATTTTTGACATGTTGTATAAGTTTGGAGATATAAATGTATAATTTATTATACATTCTGTTTTCATGTATCCTACGGGTTATTTTTTCAAAAAAATTGGGCCCCAGGGACCACCACCATTTTTCACTGTAAATGATTGCTAATACTTCAAGAATTCATTATAAGGTATAAATTATGAAATTAATTAATTTTACCTAAATTAGAGCAAAATTTATTTGTGTTGATACATTAGACACATTCGGCTTCCAGCTTTGAAAATTATCCAAAAAGGCCATGTGAGACAAACGTGACACCTCATCATTTCATGTCTGAACCATGTTTATAACGCGAATAGTAATATTTGACTGAATGTATTTTATATATTAAATAAAGTTTTCACAAAATATGAACAAATATAAACACCGATTTTTCCAACTTGACCCTCGCGTCATAGTTTCATAGTAGGATGAATCAAATGATATTGGTAGTGATGAAAACGTGATTACCAGCAGATCTCAAACAGTTTTATGTACAAGGCAATTACGTCATATAATACGTCTTAGATTAACCATGATTACACTTATAAAATACGAATGTATTGACCTTTCCATTTTCCAAAATAATATAAATATTACTAAAATTATGTACCGAGTTGTGTAAGTATTTATATATCTTCAGTTATTTATTATAATCACGGATCACATATTTTTTCATCATTTCATTCAACTTGCGTTGTCTGTCTGTCTGTTTGTATGCCTGTTCCAACTTTTTACAAACCATTTAAACCGACATTCTAACGGTCTACAGAGCTGAAATTTGGTACGTAGTTGGAACAAAATTTCTACATGTTTATACTTGTAACAAGTAAAAGGTTGCACATTCTTCTTTGATCTTTCAAATTCAGACCACGTTCATTCAATATTCATATTCGGAGCGTAATTTATCATAATTCATGTGTTCGTAATCCAAAATTGTTCAAAATACATATAACGTAAATTTGCAAATTTTATACTGAATTATTTATTTCTTAAACTAAAATACTGCTCCATTTTAAAATTATTCCTAAGATTATATTTACCTACGGACGAATATCTTTGTAGGAATCGCCAATAAATTATAAAAATAACATTGACATTGAGAAATATGTACATCTAAAATATCAAACTTACATTTGAGATATTTCACATATTTTTTGCCCAAAATGAAATTCATACTTCTCGAATTTCGTAACACTTAACGTAAACAGAGTGAGCCATAAGGATGACTTCATTAATTTGCCTGAATTTGGGTTGCGAACGAGCATGCAAAAATATTAAATACCACTGTCGTCGAATGTCATATTCAAGTTTCGTATAACTATCTTTCTCTTAATGCGTTAGTAAGACAAAGATAAAGCTATTAGAAATACGTTTCGAAGATAGAATGTGGGAAACCATAATTAAGACGAACATAAATATACAATTACTTCAAGTGAGAAAAATCGGTGTATACTTCCAAAATTACTATCTGTATAACCTTGAATGTATGGGCGCGTGAAGTCACATTGGTCTCACAATATCAGTAGGTCAAACACGGTTTCCGACACGCCAGGCCGCACTCTAACATAAGTTTCAATACCATATTTAAGACCAATGCGGCACCACGTAGTAGAAAATATAATTTGACGTTACGAGTTCACATAAAACTCACGCGGCCAGTACGGTCAAAAATGTATGAGACGTTGGCACCACATGGCACTTAAGTTGTTAGTGTCAAAAGCTAAATAAATTAAAATTAATATAAAGTTAAAATTTCGATAAAAGAAAATATTATGCCAGCAATATTAAACAACAAGGAGTACATTTTTTGCAAATATATGGTTAGTTTAAGTTATCATACAGGTGAATAGAGCAAAATGTCAATTATATTTTACAACTAAACAGATTTAATGTTACATGTTTAGTAACCTGTAAAACCCAATTTGAAATTTAAAAAAATATTGCATGGAATTTTAATAAAATTATAAAGAAATGCATATCGGCGGAAGTCAGAAAGTTGATTTTCAATAAAAATATATATTTAATTATATTCTAAAAACCTGACAATAAACAAATTTCGTTTTTATATTCTACATCTAAATCACTGAACAGATTTTATTTATTTTATTTTGCAACCTACAAAATCAAAATTCTGGCAATTCAAACGATATGCATTTGTTTGTAATTTTACTTTAACATGGCTATCACTACAAATGAGCAATATTATAAAATTTCAAATTAGATTTTACAGTTTACTAAATAAAATATATAAAATAAAATCTGTAATTTAGGTGTAGAATTTAATTCTATACTATACATTTATTTTACACTTTTTTTGTCTAAAATGAAGTAAAAAGTTTTGCTGAAGGAAAATTTGATTTCCATTTGTTTAAATTAGTGGCGACTCGTGATATTTGTCAGAGGGAAGGCTCACCTTAAGAAAAGGGGGGGAAGGGTGTTGAAACTGTTCAAAAAATACCCTTAAGAAATAAAAATAACCTACTGAACATGTACTCTGTACTGCAGTACCCATAACTCTGTGCTGCATGTCGGAGCCGCCGACGCAGTTGCCTTAAGTTTAGATAGATGGTCTGTGGTTTGGTAGCATGTTGAGCATTCATGAAGATGAAAGGACAGCAGCCTTCTGTCAGTACCGGATTTGCCCCTAGGCAGAAAATATGAATACGACCCCCCCCCCCTAGGTAGCAGAAAAAAGAGGAAGTAAAATATGTTATATTAAATTAAATGAATATATTTATATTACAAAAAATGAACTTAAACAAAAATCTAGGTATGGTCGTTCCATGAAATCAACCGATTTACTTCATTTACTTTTAAAAAATATGAGAAACTAAAAATCCCCAAAAGTTTGAAATGTTTTCGGAAAATATGAATTATTTTAAAACTTTGACAATTACGTTATGAAAGAAAATAAATAATTATACTTTATTGGATGTGAGTCTTTTAAATATAACTACTTTTCTTTTCTATGCTCGTATTGGTAAGATTGAAATAGGCGTGTTTAACGAGAAAAAGAAGATTTTTAATATTTTCCTGATTTCGTAATTTGAGTGCGGAAATCATGCCAAAGACGTTATCTTGGCAAAAGTCAGGAATTATGGCTAATTTGATAGCGTATTTTGAAACAGGAAAACATTGTATAATTGAGGTAATTTTTAGAGCACATAATCCTTATACAGATATACCACGACTAGAACTCTTGAACCCCTATGTGAAATATTTTGTAGGACCCTCTGATTAATACTCTATGAAAAAAATTAAAAGCAAAAAAATCCAAATTTTAACAATATACTGTGACAATAATTATAATCTCTTTTTGCATAATTAGTAATTTTCATAATTGTAATCAAATTTTCTGTTTTGTAATAAAGTTTATATTAGTTTACTTTGACTCGCACTATAGTCAACAATCACAACTTAAAACGATCCAGTCTCATATAAATTAAATAAAAAGTTTAGTAACTTTCTACTGATGACGTTAATCGGTTTATTTCGTGGAACGACCATACTTACATTCATATTCTCACACATTTCAGGCCAAATTTCACATGTAAATTATATGACATGTGATATTTTAGTAAGGTTTCCATCTATTCTACGAATTTGAATTTACTAATAAAGATTTAATAAAGTTTATGATTTATGAAACGCCGCAATTTCACTGACGCCCCTAGGCAACTGCCTAGGTTTGCCTGTGCCTAAATCCGGCTCTGCCTCCTGTGCTAACTTATACACTGGTATAATGCAGGTATATTATGGCTTGATTTACGTATAGTGTATGCAGCTCGAGTGTAGACTGTGAAGTATGCCTTTAAGGACTATACTTTTAATGTGCAAAAGAACTTTTCTTCTGTTGTATGCACAACGGTCTAATAAATAAGCGTAACTTGATTAATACAGAAAAATTATGCATTAAGATCATTTTAAACTTACCTAACTAATACAAAATTAATGAAAATAGAAAGAACGTGAAAGATATTGTTTTGAAAGTTTCTATCCTGATAAGTTATGAGGAGATTTAGCCTCTCTTGCTTCCTCTGATGAAACGCCGCTTGTTTAAATGTGTATGGCCCAATTTTTAATTAACACTGTAGGTATAGAATAGTATATTCTATAAGTAGTATGGAACAGACAATTTCCAAAGCGTGCGACTCTTAGTTTTTACTTTCTCTAACACGATTTACAAATATATTTTCCTCATAACTTGACATTTTTCCTAAAAATAATAAAATATTATTGGTATGTTACAAAAACAATAATTTATTTAAATTACCTCGTAAAAAACTTCAAAAGCGTAAAACAAAGCGTATAATTAGTTTTTTCGAAAACTTTCTTCAAAAGTTAATATTTACATGATTATTAACAAGCGAAATGATAGTTACTTGCTTTCTTGTCTACAGAACTTCAAGACTTTTAGCGAGATTTGACATTGTTTGATATTCAAAGCCACCAATTTAAAAAAAAACTATTTTGTACGTCGTTACATCGGTTCAACTTGACTATTACGTACCAACCTCACATGTTCAAGACGTAACCAATCTCATTGCGCAGTTGATGGGTCAGTAATGCAGTAACGGCCGTAGATGGCGTATAAAACAGTAATGCAGTAACGGCCGTAGATGGCGTATAAAAAATGTCTCAAATAAAGAAATGCAAGACACTCTACAAGAAAAAATAAACATAATTAGAAAAATTTAAAGTGGTATACAACAAACAGCATTATGCAAAGAATTAAACTTGCCGATAGAACTCTCTCAGGTATATGGACTTCTAGACAGAAAATATTGCAAGTGGCGGTATCTATCAATTTATAAAATTAGAAAGCTCATTTGACAGAATGTGGATACGTTATTACTTGAATGGTTTAAAACTCAGAGATCATTGAACATAATAAGCGATCCATTGTTACAAGAAAACTTTGAAAGTGTCAGTGATGGAATACTAAATGCATAAAAGTTTAAATTGATTTATAAAATCTTATTTATTTTTTCACGTACCCTCGGATATAACGTACCTTACGTAATTTACTGTATTTTTATATTATTCTTCTACCGAATTACAACAAATTTTTCATTATTATGTAGTATGACATTTAATAATATAATTTAATCTAACCTAACACAATACAAACCCAGAGAATAAAGCCCTTGTACTTGTGTATAGGCTGTTATATTATTGCCATTAGTTCTTGAACACTCGTACGCAATTGATATAGTAGAAGCATACAATTATGAGTAATGATTGCAATTATCTTGTCTATGAACAATTTTACTGGTCAAACTAATACAAATACATATAGTAATATGAGGAAGTGTATGAATGTATGCATATACTAAATGTATGCTTTACATTTATGCATATACATACATACTTTAGATTCTGCAATTCGAACTTAAATTATTCATTTTTGCTAAGCTATGTTATTTTGTAGATACACTACGACTATACTAAATGATAAAATATATACTTATTTACATTATTTCAAATGAATTTGGTGATTACACCTGGGAGTTCAATAGATTTAATTTTACTGTCCGTAAAACGGCATCTGGGTTTTAAATCTGCGTTGTACGCTAATAAACTGCATTTACTGCATTGTTAGCATCGTGAAATCCCCCAATCCCTGACTGGTGGATGGTACGGTATCTGGTATTCTATGTACTTTTGCTGCTGGACTAGGTCAGCGGGCCGACGCACTATTAATCGTGTTTACTCGGACGCTTGTCGCACACCATTACATCCAACAGCAAGTTCGGTTCTATCTGGCTGCGCGGGACGCTCAGTCCCCTGGACTTCCGCCTCATGCCAAATGTCCCACACTATGTCACATCAATGTTACTACTTTTTTTACTTTTCATTCGAGCTTGGGCTGTTTATTTGAATCGGAATGTTAGTTTTTTGAAAAAAGAAAAAGCATTGCTTTCAACAAAATTAAATATAACCAAAATAATATTTATCAGATATACATTGTTTAATAAAATGACCCGCCTTTTCACTGTGACTTTTATCACTTATACAAAGCCAACATATGGAAACAAGTTTTTGTGATTGACCTCAAACCTTTTTGCCCGATAATTGTTGAATTTGTGATACATGATATTGTTCGATATTACTTCTTTTATTGTTCACAACGAAAAAATGAACATTTCTTATGCTTGAATTTTTTTTGTTAAACAAACTATTACAATAATCAATTAATTAACATATAATAAAAATACGCCTGGTTCATTTAAAAACTTAGCTGCCTGGGTCTTTCCTAAAATTCGTAAACTGTATATTTATTTGTTATAAGTGTAATTAAAATTTCAAGTCCTAATAAAATCTCTTTTTGTTTCAGATGCAGATATCATTACATCAATGTTGATCCGTCCGTGATGCAGTGACAAGCGCAACCATAGTCAATCCATTGGTTTGGAGCAGCCGCGCGATGTGGAGCCGGCTGACAGCACTGGCGCTGATGCTCGGTGCCACCGTCACCGTGGCCTGCCCGCCAATGTGTTCGTGCAAGTGGCGCAGCGGCAAGGAGGCCGTGGACTGCTCCGACAAGGACCTTGTCACCTTTCCCGAGTCACTGGATGTCGTCACGCAGTGGCTTAACTTCTCTGGGAACAACTTACAGGCCCTGGGCCCCGCAAAATTCCAAAAACTCGGTCTTACTAATCTACAGCGGATATATCTCGCTCGTTGTAGACTCACTTCTATAGATGATAGAGCATTCGAAGGACTCACAAATTTAGTTGATTTAGATTTATCAGAGAATTATTTAACATCAATTCCTTCGGAATCTTTTCTATATTACCCCTCATTAATGAAACTACTATTAAACAATAATCCCATCTCCGTTATACACAGAGAAGCATTTAAGTATGCACCAGCTCTACATACCCTCGAAATAAGTAATTGTGAAATAGAATTAATAGAAGACGGCGCGTTTCTAGGTATAAGTACTATCGAGTGGCTCAAATTAGATGGGAACAGACTGACTACAATCCGCGGACAGAATATACTCCCGAGTACATTACACGGACTTAACTTAGCAAAGAATAACTGGCAGTGCGATTGTCACATGCTAGATTTGCACACATGGCTGCTCACATTTGAGAAAGTTCCAATGAACATTGAGCCAATGTGCTCCGGACCGCCGAGACTTTCAGGGCGGGAAATTCGGTCAATAGAAGTAATAGACTTCGCGTGTTTGCCGGATGTATCCCCTACCACCCTATACTTGGAAATTGGTGAAGGCAAGAATTTGTCACTGCAATGTAAAGTAAAATCATTACCTGAAGCAACAGTGCAATGGTTATTTCAAGGACAACTATTACAAAATGACACTCTTATCGGTCCTGGATTACACTTATATTATTATGTTGAGGAAGGAACAGAAGACAAACGGAGCGAACTGTTTATTTATAACACGAGTCCCGAGGATAACGGGACATACACTTGTTTAGCTGAAAATGCTGCTGGTCGTGCCCAAGCTAATTATACTATACGGATAGTAGTCAGAGAAGAACCTATACCAGAAGAAGAACAGTTTCCCTTCGAGTATATCATTGCTATATATGCGGGTATCGTAGTAATAGTAATTATATTATTAGTAATAATAATTTCATCTGTAGTGAAATGTAAACGAAATCGTAGACGCAGAAGAAAAAAGGATCGTAATAAAGAAATAGCAGTACAGTGTCCTACAACAAGTGAAAAATGTTCTGTTATACATGAAAATAACGAGCCAAATACAGAACCTGTTAAAGCTGCCGACAATATAATACACACGGAGAGTCACCATGAAGTGGTCATATTTACTTCAATGAATCCTGACGACATATTGAGCTCTGTTACTGCCGCTTCATGTTCTACACAATATAGAAGTCCACCATCCTTGCGAAACTATCAGAATGAACAAAATCCAGATTTAATTAATGACACTGAAACTGTAGGACAAAGCAAACGAAGAGAATGCGATGGAGAAGAAGATGTTAAGGTGAGTGGACCCAGTAGTTACCAGGAGGCAATGGAAGGCGTTATTGAAGAGATGGAAGCCATTATGAAACAGCCAACTATTCGCCAAGTTCACTGGAAAGATATGCCTCCACCACCCCGTGTGGCTAGTCGAGAAATGTGTCAGCATACAGCTGATGTACACTTGAACCCTGGTTGCTTGCTTGATCCTGAGGGTTATCCTGTGGATTATGGTTTACCAAAAGTAATAATAAGGCCCCAAATACCACAAAATGGTATGTTCTATAGAACACTTCCGCACAACCGAAATGCCAAGCGAATATCAGCAGCCAATCCAATCAGCAGGTATTCTAGAGAAGCAGAGTTTTTATCTCTGACATCTCAACAACCAGCTTCATATGAGCACTACTGTCCCGATGTGAGGTATACTGTAGATGGATATCCTAAACAAGTATCTGCTGAATATCCGGACACTAGTTACTCCGAGAAAAACTACATTCCATCACCACCTGAACCATACAAGACAGAATCGCCTCTACCGGGTCCAGTGAGTACACAGTGGCCCCCGTGTTTGCCAGCAGGTCTACACATGCCATGTCGCGAAGAGAACAAGTCGAGCTTTGCGAAAAAGTGCGCGAGTGCACAGACTACAGCAGAGCGGTCTCTACCGGACGCAGAAGTCGCCGCACGAGTGGCTGCGCCAGCCAACCTCGCTCCGGTTGCCATCGAGGCGGCCGGCACTATGACCGAGAGCCCCGACGAGGGATACGTAGGCGAAGGGACTGATAATTAACTAGATGTTCCCCTCTCAAGTACTAAATGTATTCCAAACTAACCAGGGTATTGATTAAGTTAAGATGAAACGTATGACGTTGACGATATTCAAGCAATAGAAATGCAGTCAGCCGCTGGTTCATCCCAATGGTTCGAGCAATTGATGTGAACCTCTCGTGTTAACTTTGTATGTATCCTAATGTAAATAGATAAGACGCACTTGACAAACATCACACTCCGAAACATAATATATCATTTACCGTACATAAATATTCATGTATAACACATACATTATAAAACAAGTACTACAGATAAATGTGTAGAAAACTATAGACACGATATTTTCTTCTTACCGTAATACACAACCTGTGTTTGTTGAAATAGAAAATACTATCAATTTATTTACGTTATACATGTACAGGTAAAATAGTGTTGATATATTTGGTAATAAAATAAATATTTATCAAATACATCTATTGATATTTTCTTTCATTTAATTTTTTAAAAATTTAATTAAATTACAATGTAATGTGAAACATAATTGACAATTAAATAATGAAATACTTATAATTTAGAAGTGAATCTGACAGTAGTAAAGCTTATTAACTTTTATATATAAACATAAATAAATAAAATTATGTGCCGAATATAAAATGTAAAAAATAGCAAAGTTAAGGTGTATTGATCGTGAAAATGTGAATGTGTTTACATCGGAGCTTATTTCATCCCAGATGAACGCTAGGCTTCGTGATCACGTGCATCAGTGATGCAAAAACGTAGCCAATGTGATGTTTTACGGGGATAAAGAATGAGTGGAGCATCAGTTTCCATTCTTTTGAACCCGGATAACTTGATACTTGAAGAATATCAAACAATTTACGTGGAAACGATTTACATGTAGTGTATATGCTTCACTTGAATTACATTTCATACAACTAAAAAAAAAATTCTGGAGAGAAAACATGACAATAAAATGTCAATACAAAAACTAGGATTGTTAGTATGAACGAAACATTCGTTAAAGCATGTAGTATTTTTAAAGGAATAAAATTAAATAAAAGGTACTTTTATTATTGGAAAAAATAAAACAAGCTAGAAAGTGTTTTTTTTTTTTGTTTTATGGGTTCATAATAAATCTATTAACGTTTCAGTCAGTGATTCTTAATATATTGATATTTAAATACTGTAAAAAAAATTAAGGGCAAATAGTACTGATCAAAATGAGTAAAAATGCTTAATTAACATAGTTTCCGAGATTTGAGGAAGTGAAAAATGAGTTTTTACGGAGTTTCCGCCTACTATCTCAAAAACTATAAGAGTTACGGTTTTGAATAAATGGGATTTTTTGTTTACCTTTCAGAGGTTATCTTACATGCGTTTTTTTTTTTAAATTAAATAATTGTACTATGTTAAATGTTGTGGCGACCTTGGCCAATATTTAATTTTCATATAAATTCGTAACTATTAGAAATTGATAAAAACTTTCATATAATAATTTTATTGTTTGTTATAGTCTATTTACTGACAGACAAAAGTTTGTTCGACCACTATCTTTGTCAGTTTTTTTTTTTTTGATTTTTCGCATTTCTCGGAAACAGTTGAAGATCAGTCCTATGTTGATAAAGCTTTTTTACTTCTTTTGGTCAGTACTATATGCCCTTCATTTTTTTACAGTATTTTTGAAACACCGTGTATAGTAATAATTAAAGCATCTTTTCGTAATTACTATGCACGGTTGCAGAAACGTTCATCACGATTTGTCTAATTTAAATATCATACGAACAAGGAAACTGATTCGAATATGTTCATTTTGATGGTTAGTTAATTAAACAATGCGTGTATAAACGTTTCTGCATTAATGATTTTAATTTGAAAACATTTCATAAGCACTCCATTAACTAATTTTGTCAAAATTAAATATTTTGTTGAATTATTGCGCTTTAACTAGAGGAGGTTGATATGTATGCACAAATATTATTGATTTTATTAATCATATTTTTACTTAAATATTCATGAAAGTGTAAATTAATAACAATATATTAAAAATTATCCAAAAAGTTAAAATTTTAATAGTACATCTAAAAATATGCATATATTTCATTCGATCTAATACACGACTAGATACACGGTACACTCCGGAAAATAATATAAAATTCTTTAACTTCCTTAAAAATTTGGAGGAATTTTATTTTAATTCTGAAAATGTATTTTTAACAAAAAAATATTATTTCGGCATATTAAAAATAATATCGTTTTCAAAACTATATTTATTTATTTAGAAGATTTTTTTTTATTTATACCACCTTGTGGATATGTATACAAAGCATTCATTGCAATTGCAATATAAACTGTTTATGTAAACATGTTTATAGATCAAGCATAAATTTGTTGATAATAGGTTTGTTTCTACACGATTTATGGATACGTTCATGTACGCATTCATGAACCCTTTTGTGCGCATGTCGTTCATGTACTCATTCAGACATATTTGTGAAACTTTATCTTTTGCGTTTGTTTTACAGCATCCAAAACAGTTCGTTAATAGCTTATTCGAGTTTTGTAAAACAATTTATTTTTGTAAGGTTGGTGACTATGAATGTCAAAAAATATCAAATCTCGCTAAATACACGAACACAAACTATAGTTACAGAAGAACTCATTGAATTTGTTTCACTATCTATCGGTTCCTTTAAAACATACAACAATTTCGTCTATGTAGCGATACCAAAAAAGAATATGTTTTTTACAAAGTTCTGAATAAAAAATAATATTGACAATATTACACATGAATACATCACAGAAATTGTGTAAATTAAAAAGGGATAAAAAAAGTTACTGTGTTTCTTTTCAACTTACTCAAAACGTGTAAGTTTAGACTATATCCCAAGTGACAAAATATGATCTTCCCATATAGTTTTGACCTCTCCGATCAGTCCTATTTTTTCTTTTTTAAAACAGGATGACGAAATTCTTCTAATTATATAGTCAAACTATACTGTTTACCAGCCATTTTAACAAGTTTTCAACTTACTTGTTCCAAATCAGTACAACTTATGTTTTCTACTTCTTCTGCTCTGTAATACACAAACCCATAAACAAATAAATTAATAGTATAATAATAATAATAACTTTTATTGTAAAACAATAAATATAGTTTTGATTTTTACTAACCTGCTTATATGGAACAAAACTGCAACTAAATTTTTCTTTCCAGTAAATTATATTCTCATTTAATAAATTTGCAATCATATGAGGATCTCCACTCAAATGACTGGTTTTTAAACAAGATTGTACCTGATCCATCATCTTTTACTCCATAAAGCAGTACATATCCTGTCTTCCTTTGTAGGACGTGCAGAAGCAATGTATTAAAAAATATCACCTAACTTTTATGTTAATTTTCTCCATATTAAATATTTTGCACTTTGAAATGCAAATAATTTCAGCAATAAGGAATGAGAGAACTCTTTCGCCATCTTGCTACCGTCCGGCCTGCCACCTATAGTACAGTTTTTTCGCCAATATCGTAGATATTTGATGTTACAAATATAAGGTTACGTTGTTGAAAGTCAAACGTCACAAATCACAAACTGACACAAAAATTTTAAACTACGATTTTTTATTTAAAAGGCGCAAAAAAGAGAAAATTTTTGGATGCGTTCATGTACGCATTCATGAACCCTTTTGTGCGCATGTCTTATTCATGTACTCATCCAGACATATTTGAGAAATTTTATTTTGCGTTTGTATTACAACATCCAAAAGAGTTTGCTAATAGCTTATTCGAGTTTTGTAATAGACTAATACAATTTATTTTTGTAGGGTTGGTTGCTATGAATGTCAAAATATATCAAATGTCAAATCTCGCTAAATAAACGAACGCAAACTATTCTTAAGAATATTCTTTGTATATAATAATGAATTTAAAAGTAGTAATAATAAGAAAAGAAAAAATAAAGTAGTAAAGTTATAAAGAAATAGAATATATCGCAGATACTTGATGTTACAAAAATAAGGTTACATTGTTGAAAGTTAAACGTTACAAATCACCAACTGCCACAAAATTTTGAAACTACGATTTTTTATTTAAAAAACGCAAAATAGATAAAATAGTATAAAGAAATCATTTTATAATTGTCGATTATTTTGTTCGAAGGGTTGGGAAACTCTGTTGCGCGTCGTTGCGCAAACTTCCTTCTCACAAAATGAAATGATAATATGTCTTTTTAATTTAACTGCTGTCTCTTTCTATCGCTGCAAATGAAGAAGAAATGGCGCGAACATCTGCTGTCAAACGAAACGTCAAAAATATTGCAGTCATTAAAATACCTGTATTTTCAGTGAAAATTTGCATCGTTAGACATTTTAACTTTAATAAAAGCTTTTGTTACTTATTTCGATAAGATTTTTTAAAGTTATCTGAGATATTCTCACATTTAACTTCTATTTTTTTTTTTTTGAAATAAACGCCATATATCTCAATTGTTCTTCTATCTCTTTAAATTGAAAAGGTCTATTATGACATTTATTCTTTAATATGCTGTTGTATGGTTGGAACGGACAACGGACTTGTCACCTGTCATATCCTAATTAATTACTGTGTCTTCTGCAGAAAAAAATCAGTCAATAAATTATCTGAAATCAAATATTAATTATTTATCATATTACATACCTGAACAATTACTGTTTTATTCGAAGTTGGACAAATATCAAATCCACTTTTTCATCAGATGAATCAGATAATAAATTTCAAATCACTCACTATGTTCACTTATGAAAACAGCGGATGAATATGAGAGTCCGCGGATGCGTTCATGTACGCTTCTGATGTCTTTAGGAATAAAAATACCAACAGTCCGATGGACTGTACAATTATCGGTTGGAATATCCTTGTAATGTGCATGCATCTAACGTACACATGACAGTCTGCACTAGCTGTAGGAACAAACCTGTTATATATAAACATGTGCCTAATCCAGCTATTCTCATATATTATTTTACTTTTCTATTACCTATTTACAAGAAACTTTCGATTAATCGAATGTGATTGCACACGCATATAATCAATTTCACATATTTGTAAATATTCGTTTAAAAACTAAACACATTAATACTGGTATAATCAGAAACTAAAAATTATTTATATTATTTTTGTAACGTTTCAGCAGTAGGTATCTTTCACGTCTTCTAAATACATGCATCTGTTTGCTAAACATTTTTGCCAGGTAAGTGATAATATAATCTTCTTAAGTGAATACACATTCTGTTGAAACATAAAATAACAAGTATTTTTTACTCTTTTATAGCTATAATATCTATGACTGAGAAATTTATTTTTTAACAAATCACCCAAACTTTATTTATTCTTTTGAATGTATTGATAACCAAGCTACAACAAAAACAAAAAATCCTAAGGTTTCATGTAGTGTATTTCTTTACGTCATAATGGTTTATAAAGCAAAGATTTTTTTTAATGATTTATAGAAAAAATTGAAACGTTAAAGACTTAGAATCTAGAACTATGTATATCTCTAGAATGGTACCCTTATTTTTTGTAGACACAATTGGAACAGTAGTGGTTTTACCTTTTCATGTGATTTTTGCACAAAAATAAACACACACACACACACACACACACACACACACACACACATATATATATATATATATATATATATATATATATACATATATATATATATATATATATATATATATATATATATATATATATATATATATATATATATATATATATATATATAGGGTGTAACAGCTAAACGAGCTACCTCCAATAATTTCTATATTATTAAAGATGCAATAAAATAAGTCAATCTTATAGAAGACCAAGGGGGACATCCGAATATATATGAATATATTTTTTTAAACCAGTGGTTCTCAAGTTACAATACAAAGTTAAAAAAAATTAAATGGGATAATATATTTTTTAGGCCTATTTAATACAGTATTTTTTTATGTATTAAACCATGTAATCATTTTGTATCCTAACATAAAAATATTGAGAAAAATTCAATTGAAATTTTATAGCTATTTTTCAGTAAGCTATGTATGAAAAACAATAACTGCTATATGTTAATTTGAATTATTAAACCAGAGAAAACATTATTTATAAAGTTATTAACAAATATGTTTTTATTTAATATAAGTTCAATTTATATATATATATATATATATATATATATATATATATATATATATACATCCGTGCGACGTCCGTTTACTACCAAAACGTACGAGGGCTCAATACAAAACTCTCAAACTTAATTTAAGTGTTGCTACTACATCGTTTGCTTGTCTTCACCGAAACCTGGCTCAAGGACATTGTGTGTGATGCTGGACTGTTTGATCGTCGCTACCTGATGTTTCGTTGTGATAGAGATCCAGCTGCAACCGGCAAAAACAGAAGCGGAGGCGTTCTAATTGTCAGTTTACAATATGTCGTGCAATGCATTAGATGTAGGGTTACTTTGTCTTAAATGTATTATAAATAATGCTTCACTATATTCAATTGCTGTATATGTTCCCCCAACTGCTAGCATTGCTACATACGATTATGTTTTCGAAACGATTAACTCCCTACCATTTCTGTATAATTCAAAAACTATTATTATAGGTGATTTTAACATAACAAACTTAAATAGATACTACGATAATCAATTAATATCAGATTTATTCGTGAATAACTTTACAAACTTTGTCAATTTACTTAATATGAAACATTATAATTTTATCCATAACAGCTATAGCAGACTGCTTGACGTCGTAGTGAGTAACTTTCATTGTACTGTACAACACTGCATTGATCAATTACTTTTAGAAGGATAATCACCACCCAGCATTGCTTTGTGAATTTTCATTTTCTCTTAATAGCAAACTTAAATCTTGTGTTAATACAGATTTTTATTATCAATTCAGTAAAGGTAAATATGTGTTGCTATATGATTCTCTTAGTTCAGTTGACTAGTCCCAAGTTATAAGTTGTGATAATGTAGATATAGCTGTTGAAATAATCTATAAAATCATTTATAATATTTTTGATGCTTGCATACCTAAAGTGCAAAGACGAAAAAGTAAACACCTCGTTTGGTTTAACAAAGAACTCATAACTTTGACTAGCGTTTGACAGAATAAATCATTCCATGTTGATAAATAAATTAGAAATGTATGGAGTACATGGCAATCTACTTAAATGGTTTAATTCGTATCTGGATTGCAGGCAGCAATGTGTAACTCTAAAAGGGTTCAGATCTGATTATTTTCCCGTGACCTCTGGTGTCCCTCAAGGATCTCATCTAGGACCACTCCTTTTTATCATTTTCATAAATGACATCAGCAACATTTTCGAAAACTCTAATTTTATTATGTATGCTGACGATCTTAAGGTGTACAGTGAAATAACTTGTATTTCAGATTGTTTTTCTCTTCAAGCTGATCTCGACAGGTTAAACAACTATTTAATTACTAATGATTTATCTGTCAACCATAGTAAGTGTTCATGCATTTCTTTCTCTCGAAATAGAAACAATTTTGGATTTCAATACAGAATTAGTGGAAATGTTATCAATCGTGTATCTCAAGTAAAGGATCTTGGAATCATATTAGACAAAAAACTCATGTACGATATTCACATTGACACTGTTGTAAAGAAAGCATATAAAATGCTTGGATTTATATTAAGGGTTGGAGCACATTTCAAGAATTACAACACTCTCGTTCAACTTTATTACTCACTTGTTCGCTCGCAATTAGAATTTGGTGTCGTATGTTGGCCCCCTCATTACCAAATATACATTAACAGAATTGAAGGTATCCAACGTAAATTTATTTCTGCTTTAAATTGGAAATTTCCAAATAATGCTATCTCTCTTGTTACTTTACAAAAACGTAGAGAAGTACTTGATATGACATTTTTATACAAAATTGTAAACAATTATATAGACAGTCCCACTATTTTAAGTAAAATATCTTTGCGTGTACCTTCCTATGCCACTCGTTCTGTTGAAACGTTCTCTACTAAAAGATATAAAACCAATGCAGCTATGTTTTCTACAGTGAATCGATTAATGTGTACTTTTAATAATATGATCGCTATTTATAATGTACCTGATATTTTTAACTGTTCGCTATTTATGTTTAAATCTTTCTTAAAATATGTTTTCTCGCATTCCTATTCAAATCGTTAGATTTTATTTTTTTAATTCTCCTTACACTCATGTCTAGCTAGAAACTTATATTTTTTTTGTGTATATTGATACTGTGCTGTACTATTATTGGGCCTTGGCCTGTTGTACAGCCTTCTTTCTAAATAAATAAATAAAAAATAAAATAAACTTAAGTTAACTTATTAAATTTGCTTAACTTTAAGGAATATTGTAATAAATGCAAAAACCTGTCTTCAAATTTATATCACTCATATATTAATAATATGCAGGAAAAAATCGCTAGTCAACCGAATTAGAATAATTTCTGGTCTTATGTTCGAAACAAACAGCAACATTCTGGAATTTTTACAATTATGCATAATACTGATAATGAAGAATTTGTTGGCCGTCAACAAATTGCAAATTGTTTTAAACAGTTTTTCCAGAGCGTTTTTAGAATTGATAATGATACTGTCGTCCCTAATTTCGAAGATGTTGAAAGCTATAATAATACTTTTGTTAATATTAATAATGTTTCTACTATTGATATCTCGGATGCAATTAAGTCACAAAACAATTCTAAATCTACTGGTCCAGATAATGTTCCCATATTTAATGTCACACATATTTAACTTATCTATAAAACATCAATTCTTTCCTTCATTTTGGAAGACAGCTAAAGTTTGTCCATTGTTCAAATCGGGTGACCGCTCTCAAGTGAGTAACTACAGACCAATCTCGTGTTTAAAAGCTTTCTCAAAAATATTTAAAACAATTTTATTCAAATATATCCAAATTCAAACGAAACACTACATCAGTAATTTTCAACATGGATTTTTCAGTGATCGTTCTACTGTAACAAATTTATTATTATTTACACAATTTGTGTCAAATGCTTTAGAAGAAATGGCTCAGGTCGATTGTGTTTACACGGATTTCTCTAAAGCATTTGACACAGTGTCGGAAAAAAATACTAATTTTCAAACTTGCAAAAATAGGTTTCTCACAAAGCATGATAAACTTCATTTCATCTTATTTTCGAAATAAAATACAATATGTTTTTATTGAAGGATTTAAGTCGCAGAATTATTTAGTACCTTCCGGCTCTCAAGGATCTGTCCTTGGCCCGTTATTATTTATATTGTTTATAAATGACATTGTTGATGTAATTCATTTTTCTGTCTGATATATGCGGATGACTTCAAGTTATTTCATACTATTTCAGATTTAAGTAACTGCCGCAAGCTTTAAATAGATTTAGATAGCATCTACCAATGGTCTTTTGTAGAATTTTATTTATTGGATAGGTTTGTTTTAAAGTTTTTTGATGGATAGGAATATTTGTTCTTAATTTTCAGCAGGAGATGGTAGATTATTTTTGGGAGTGGAATTATAAGACAAAATAATGTCGAATAATTCACGATCTGATGCCTTTTTACAATAAGATTTAATTGTTTGAATATGACTTTCAACCATACCATTTGATTGAGGATAATTTGGACTAGAAATGCAATGTTTTATCTCAAGTGATTTAATAAATTCTTTGTATTCTTTTACGTTAAATGGAGGTCCATTATCAGAAAATACTACGACGGGATAACCATGAATCGCGAATATAAATTTTAAACATTTTATTATTTGCACGGCTTTCTTTTCATTTAGATGAAATACATGAATTAATTTTGAAAAGTAATCTACGACAACTAAATAATCTTTTCATAATACCATACTGTTAAATATGCTTTAACAGTACTGTATGCTCAACCAATATATGCGTGAAAACAGCCACGGCCGTTATTTTTTTATAACAGTACAATTATTAAAAATCATGTGTTCCTAAAAAAAATCCCAGCATCATGATATTGTCATGAAGAGCTGTCACCTGTCAATATGCCATAGAATATAGAATTTTCAGATGATATTTTATGTTATGAAAAATACTTTGTTTTTTACTTTCATGAAATCAATTCCAATTTTTTCTCATGGACGGCTGGGTACAGGATGACATTTTAACATTTGTTTTTGATTTGATTTTGAATATTTTTGACATATTATACAAGATTCCACGAAATCAGTTATATTTTTTAAATATTTGGCCAATGAACCGAATCCATAGCTTTTTTTAAACAAGAATTAGTGCCTTGGTAAATGAAATGCAATTTATTTAACATTTCATTTCTATGGGATTGAGGAATAATTAACCTGTTACCTTTGAATAATAATCCTTACATTTCGTGAATTTCATTTCTGAATTCAAAATAAGGATTTACATAATTTTCTACAGATTTCGTATGTTCTGGCCAACTATTTATAAGATATTGTTTTAACAATGCCAATGTACTGTCAGACTTTGTTGCCGTTTGCAATTCTTGAATTTTATCTTTGCTTGTAACTATTATTGTAATTAACTGCTAAATTTTCTAGATAATTTGTATCCACAAACTGCTTTTGCGGTGATCTATATAAAGTGTCTGAAATAAACATTAATATTCCTGGAACATATCTTAATGTTACATCATAAATTGTTTAGGTGGTATTTTTAAATTATTTCTATACCGCTGTCACCATGTAATAAAATATGGGCTCATTTTTAAAGTGTTTATTTTCAGTCAAAACATCACAATAATAAATATTGTTTATTACTAGGACAATTCAATCTATCTAGATTTATAAACAAACATTGAACTAACTTGATATAATACATTATCACAACCATGAGTCGTTCAAACGTGGCAGGGACATTGCAGAGCCCAAATGGCATTACAGTAAATTGTCACAGTCCCGTACCAATGGTGAAGGTTGTCTTTTCCTTATCTTTTAAATACAAATCTACTTGCCAGTATCTGCTCTTTAGATCCAGAGTAGAGAAAATCTTCGAGACAGCCAAAGTGTCTAGTGTATCGTCTCTTGGAGGTAGCGGGTAGCTATCCATTTTGGTCACGTTGTTAAGTTGACAGTAATCGACGTAAAATCGTGTAGAGCCATAGTTTTTATTCACTAACACCACTGGTGAAGCCCATGGATTGCTTAAAGATTCGATCACACCTTCCATTTGCATGTCCTCAATAATTCTTGCCGCTTCCTCACGCTTCGCCAATGGTAGACTTCTTGCTGTTTAGCGGATGGGTCTCGCATCGCTGGTGTCTATTATGGTGAAATATATTAGTTCTCCCGTTGGCTTTCTTCTCAAATTGGAGCACATCTTGAAATCTTACAACTAATTTATTTGCCTTGGTTCTCTGCCGTCAGTTCTTGTAGCGATGTTGATAATTAATTGATGAACGTGTCTGGGGAATACCGCCAAACATTCTTATACAATTGTTTTTCTCTTAAGAACAACAGGATAAATATTCACGTTCATTATTCGAACTGGTGTTAGCTGGCTGGCTTTGATCAGTGATTTTCCTACAACAACTTCAGTACCAGTTTTCACGTCATCAAACATAACAATATTTCCTTCACAGAAACTACCATCTAATTCTGCTTCCACGATAGTTTCACTTCGTTCCATAAAGGTAACGTCTTCGGCACAGACTTGTCGTCTCGTGGAGTCAATACAAGTTCTTCTTCATTGACTATCATCACACCAATCTGCAGGTCAAGTTTAAAACCGTGCTTTTTCATTACGTTCATTCCGAATATTAATTCATCTGCAACGTCAGCTACTAGCGCACGATGTTTAAAGGAAGTGTTTCCAATAGTGATGACCATATCTATTTCTCCTAATGCGGTAGTTTGTTCTCCCGTCGCTGTGCGTAATCGCCATTTTGTTGGTTGAAGATGTGACTTCTTGCTTGTGTATTTTACGAAGTCGTGTCTAATTATAGTCTTAGTCGCACCCGTACCTAGTAACATTTTCAGTGGCCTTCCACCAACAGAGCCATTCACGTAGATGCTGCTAGCAAGATGATGAAAGGATGCGACATAACTGATGGATTGTGGGGCTACCAGAGTACGGGTCGACGATTGCCCTTTTGCATCAATCTAACAGCAGATTATCTTTCTTTTAGCAAACATTGCATTTTTAATTCTTCGCAACCTCTCATCTAGATCTTCTGTGTTTTCCTGTCTCTCGTCATCAATATTTTGCACTCGCAATTTGTTATGTGACGCTTGTTTAGCAGCTTCATGTTCTAGAGCATATGAGAGTGCGTCAATTAATGTTTTTGGCCGGGCCATTTGCAGTGCTTACTGAGTTTTGCTGTCTCGGACTCCGTAGATGAATGCTTGAGTGGCCACGCACTCCAAAACTCTGTCCAGAGTTGCAGGATGTGCGAGATGAACCAAATGAGCTACGTTGACTTCAAATTCTTAAAGTCTTTCTTTTGAACTCTGATAACGGTTCCTCAGTTGCGTCTGGTACACCTGCTCCAGCCATACCGAATGTCCAACCGCTTGACTAGTTGGCCTCCTGTTCTTCCTTCAACGTCTGAATGATATCGATGGCTTCCCTACGCAACGACACAGTCAATGCTGTAGCCTTCTCTTTGGGCGTTCAGTTATGTGCTTTTGCCGCCCCTTCAAACTATTTTAAATCGTTCGGCCAGGAAGATTTTTCATTAAATTCCGGTGTTTTGAAGTGCATTGTTGTAGTAGTCTCAAGTTTTACTACTTTTCTTCCTTTTTGTAGACCTGTCTTTGCTACATCGGAATTTGACATTGACGACTATGTCATTTTAGTGATTTTTTTCTTTTAATTCTTCAATCTGCTTATCATACTCATCTTCTAAATTTTTCAGGCCTTCTGCAGTTTTTCCCATTAATTTTTGTTCTAAACTTCTAGAATTTTCTACCAATTTTTGTCTTCATTCTTAGACGGCTTCAATTATTCTTCTTTTAATGTTCTACAATTTTCTTCTAGTTTTTGTTCTAATGTTCTAGAATTTTCTTCTGCTTTTCTAGAACTTTCAATAAATTTTTCTTCTAAACTTCAAGAGTGTTCCAATAATTCTTCTTTAAATATTGTGGAATTTTCTGTTAATTCTTCTTTTAGTGCTCTAGAATTTTCTGCCAATTTCTGTTCTAATGTGTCTGTCATTTCTCCTTTCAGTTTACAAATTTCGGATATGTCGACTAAGTAATCATAAGGATTTTATCCAGAATCGATTAAAGATTTCTATCCTGTTGTTTCCAAATCCCGTTCATCCAGTTCTTTCCTAAGATCACTTACTTTTAGTTCACTTAATTTAATTTTTTTAGTTATTTTATTTATTTTTATTTACACTTCATAGTTTAATAAACCCACACCTGACACCAATTGTAACGTTATTATTTATTTGGGTAAAGTGTAAAAATTAAAGAATTATTGTTAATTAAAATAGATGTTTATTAAACGATAAATATTAAAAGATAATAAAAATTACGATAATTAGGTTAAAAAATATTAAATACTAATTTCAGACTAAGAATATAATTAATTACTTAAACACTAAGATTATTTATTTATTTAAACAATTAACACGACTATTTATTTCCACAATAATACTGATTATTTATATCTACTATTTATGTCACTAATTGTTTTTATAACTACATTTATTTATGTTCACTTCTCTTCGACTGCTTGTTTATACCACCAACTATTCACTTCACGACGCTTGTTTACATCAGACTGTCCAATGCCTTTGCTAACAGGGCTTATATATACCGGTGTTTTTATTCGAGAAATTACTAGAACATTATTCTGGATAAAAACATCAAATACAATTGATCACGTCACCCAAGTAATTAAACAAGTCTGAACAGGTCTGTATATATATAGTAAAAAAATGGCTTCATTTCTGTGTTAAAAATTAACAGTTTCTTCTATTTTTTTAATACAAATATGAAAAGGAGGCAAATTATAGTTCTGCACTGCAATGGGAACTCTGTGTTCAGTACATTGGGTACAAAATCATCTAAATCTGTTTTCCGCTTTTCATAGAACCGTACAATACCTTCTTGCTCTGCATCAGTGAAATCTTTACCTGTAGACGCCATTTTTACATTACTGAATGAAAGACTATCCTGGCGTCGTATGTGGCACAGTGAAGAACTATGAACAGGGATTACAAGTCACACTATTTGTACCTTCCACGTTCGATGCAGCACTGACACGCCGACAGGTACATAGAAGCACGCTCTCCTCGCCATTAAATTGCGTATAGGGAATGGAATCTGTAATCAAAAATTAGTTGTCACCCGCGACGCCACGGTGCCATTCTAGGGTAAAAATTTCATTTTAAAATCCTGTAACCTGAAGTCAAAGAGTTTCCACCTATCTTAATGCTACCCTGTGGCGAATAACCTATATGCCCTCCTTTTGAAGCATTGACCTACTTTTCAAACAGCGCGACATGCTTAGAGGTTTATGAACTACATCCTAATAACGGTAAAATTACGAAATTCGTTTGGATCAGCTTAGCAAATACGGTCTGTGTTGAAAAATTTCGATACAATGAATATACTGCAATATGTGTCGTTCGAAAGAAAAATACTTATTGACTGTAAGTCAAAGGCGTGGTTTTAGCCTAGGGCTGTTTTTTCACTTAATCCGTACCACTATTATAACAGATATTTCTAAGTCAACAAATTTTTTTAACAACAAATTAAATTTAAATAAAGATTATTAAAAATAAAGACGCATAGAAAGAGAAAGACACAGGTCGTGTAGATTTTATGAAATCTGAAAGCCATAGTATTACAAACTAAACATATGACTTATACACACGTTTTGAAATTTTTCAGTACTATCGTAATTATGTTTGGGTATTCACAATTAACGATCCGTTTTCAGGAAATGTTTTAATCACGTATATATGTAAATACGAGCGCGACTTGTTAAGGCTTAGCTCGGATTGAGCCTTCCTTTTCGTTGTCGGTAAACACTATGGTGGATTCCTTTAGCGCGTGGCTTGGCGAGGATTGCAACGTGGGAACCAGCTTTATAAACTTAAAATTTTACATTATTAGAAGGGAATCAGATTCCTTAAAGTTGAAAAATTATTTAAACGACTTGCAAATGTACTGTACTCATAAATATCTATCACTTTTGACCAGTTGCACCGCTGACCCTTAAATTTTAAGCTAGTCTTAAACAAAAAAATGCAAATCGAAATTTTGATTGCAATATACAATCACTCATTTGACGCATCGTTTCGATACGATATTGTCAGTTTAAGGAACACATAAAATTTAAGTGTCGGCGGTGCAACCGGGCATTAATGTTTCAGAAATGTATATAGTAAATTTTACAAGACAAGCAGAATTGTGTAATTTTCCATATAATATTTGTGACGTAATTTTAGAAAACAAACATTTAGGTATCACATTTGATGTTAAATTGAATTTTAATCTTCATACTGAATTTATAGTAAAAGAATCGTTCAAGTCATTAGGTTTTATATTACAAAGCTGCAAGAATTTTAATGACTCACAGACCTTAATATGTTTATTTAATTCATTACTTCGTTCCAAATTTGAGTATATCTCGACTATTTCAAGTCCTAAACATGTAAAATTACTTAAAAGCGTACAAAAAAAGTATGTTTCTATTTTAAGTATAAAATTTTATATGGATCATTCTCGTTATTTAATGAGACTGAAATACTTCAATATGATTTTCTTAGTAAATACAACACTCATTGACAAGCCTACTCTGCATAAAATATTTAATAATCAGTTGTTTTCGATTAATATTATTCCCTGTATTTACACTTCAAACACAAACACACGATCAAATAATAAATAAATAAGTAAATAAATAAATATACAAACAAACAAATAAATAAATAAATAAATAAATAAATAAATAAATAAATAAAGAAATAAAGAAATAAAGAAATAAAGAAATAAAGAAATAAAGAAATAAAGAAATAAAGTAATAAAGAAATAAAGAAATAAAGAAATAAATACATACGTAAATAAATGAGTAAATAATTTAATAAATACATAAATAAATAAATAAATAAGTAAATAAATAAATAAATAAATAAATAAATAAATAAATAAATAAATAAATAAATAAATAAATAAATAAATAAATAAATAAATAAATAAATAAATAAATAAATAAATAAATAAATAAATAAATAAATAAATAAATAAATAAATAAATAAATAAATAAATAAATAAATAAATAAATAAATAAATAAATAAATAAATAAATAAATAAATAAATAAATAAATAAATAAATAAATAAATAAATAAATAAATAAATAAATAAATAAATAAATAAATAAATAAATAAATAAATAAATAAATAAATAAATAAATAAATAAATAAATAAATAAATAAATAAATAAATAAATAAATAAATAAATAAATAAATAAATAAATAAATAAATAAATAAATAAATAAATAAATAAATAAATAAATAAATAAATAAATAAATAAATAAATAAATAAATAAATAAATAAATAAATAAATAAATAAATAAATAAATAAATAAATAAATAAATAAATAAATAAATAAATAAATAAATAAATAAATAAATAAATAAATAAATAAATAAATAAATAAATAAATAAATAAATAAATAAATAAATAAATAAATAAATAAATAAATAAATAAATAAATAAATAAATAAATAAATAAATAAATAAATAAATAAATAAATAAATAAATAAATAAATAAATAAATAAATAAATAAATAAATAAATAAATAAATAAATAAATAAATAAATAAATAAATAAATAAATAAATAAATAAATAAATAAATAAATAAATAAATAAATAAATAAATAAATAAATAAATAAATAAATAAATAAATAAATAAATAAATAAATAAATAAATAAATAAATAAATAAATAAATAAATAAACAAATAAATAAATAAATATATAAATGAATAAACAAATAAATAAATAAATAAATAAATAAATAATTAAAGTAATAGGTACAAGTCAATATTCTTATATATTAGTCACCTAATTTTTTCTACTAGTATAAGCAAAACAGATTGAATGAATTTTAAAAGGGAAAGTAAGGTGAAAACATACATAAGTAGAAGGGAACTCCGAAAACAGCGCGAAATGCTTAGAGGTTTATGAATCACACCCCAGTAACGGTAAACATACGAAATGTTTTTTCCTCGAAGCAATTAAATGAATTTCATTGTACTTAATCCTGTAACATATATATCTGCAATTTTATTTCAATTTTCTTTAATCACCCCAGGTGGGTCGTCATCAGAAACTGTTCATATTACACAAAAATTATATTTTAGAGTAGAACTGTTTACATTACTTAAGTGAAAATCATTTGTTTAAGTGTTCACTGTATTACACATAAATCATATAAATGATAGGTACTAGAAAACAACCACTTCTTCATATGTAAACGAAGGAAAGAATATTTTATATAAAATTTATATTAGGATTTGCTGTTGAAGCAAAGCAAAAAAAAAATATAAATTTTCCGTGCGCAGTAGTGGAGCGCGGTGGACTCATGGTTCAGTATATTAATGTTGTGAAAACGTGTTAGATGATAAAACACCGAGATATTATTCATATTCAGAAACTGAAATTTAACGTGTGCAACACATTGCGGGACTTTTCTGTGATATCTTCAACAAAAAGTTCTTTCCAGTAGACAATTTGGATGTATATATATATATATATATATATATATATATATATATATATATATATATATATATTATCACGCTAATGTATGTAACTTTTAATTAGTTAAACAAAGGTTAAAATACAGTTTATTCGGTAAAGGGTACGAATCTATTACTTGACTGTTGTATATTTTGGTAGTGCAAAAATATTAATAAAATAATTTTTTAAAACACATACCTACTGTTTTACATTTAAAAAATCAATTTCATTTTATGGATGGCTGAGCATATGCTTTGGTCATATGTTATCGATGAGTAAATAATTCTACACCGTACATGCGGGATAGAACCCATAACCCACGATGTTACGGTTAGTTGTAATTAAAAAAATAATTATATTACTTTTAATAGACTGTAATTAAAACGAGTGTAGCATTTCAAATACAACATAATTATTTATTATATTTGGACTATAATATTATTATATTATATTTTAGTATGAGAAATTATGGATGAATGTATTTAAGATAGATTGCTTTGCTCGTATGCACAGAATATAACAAATAATATGTACCCAATAGAAATTGAAGTGATTCGCAACGTATTAAATTAATTGTTATGTTTCATTATTAAAATTCAAATATCCTGTAAAAATTGAAGACTCAAATTTTAAATTATATTATACAAAATATTATTAATTACAATAGACGTTATTCAAACGATAAATAATATTAAAAGATAATAATATGACGATTCCTATGGTGAATAGTACATTATTCAATGAGCGTGTAATGTATGGTATTACTCATGAGTTTGCATTACGACCGAAAGCGAATCCGGATCACCATTGTCAAATAATAACATATCAGTGTCATATTTGTATTGACAAATAAGTAGAACTTTTTCACTGACAAATGTAATTTTTTTTGTTTACATAGATAAATCTAGTTATCGTTGTAACAAAATTATGAAGCGATTTGGACATTTAACAGAAAATGTTAAAACAGACTAGGGTAAGCGATAGTAATGTTAGCACCCATACAGTTATTGGCATAGGATTTTTCATAAAATAAATAAGACGCTTCTATATTTTCTAGTGTTATTTATTGTTTCAACACTAATACTAACATTTTTAATTCAATTAGATGGTCATCATGTAAAGATGACAGTGTTTCGTTGGTAGTTGTTAAGAGGATCGTAAGGATAGCGGCAAGAATATCGTTCCAGAAAGTCACATCTAAAATGAACTACTTTATTAATTTATTCTTACTGCTGTTTAAGGTCTCTTTGACAATTTTGTGGGAGTTACGTCACATTTGTATGCATAAATATATTAATTTATGGTATGGCAACTATTGTATCAGAATTATCTCATGAAACAGTAATTGGCACCCCTGCCAATTATTGTACATCTATATTTATGTTCATTTTACAGTAATTGGCACTAGTATTTAAAAACCACTATTTAATGTTTTTAAGTGCAAACTAAAAACAAATGATTTTTTTCTCCATGAGGATGTAGAAAACACCAGGAGGTTGTAATTTGTTTCAGCAGTGGGAAATAAAAATAAGGCATTATCCAACAAAAGATTGCTTTTGCTTTTTGGAAGCATGTTATACTGGGGTCCGAATAATTAGTTTTAAAAAAATATTTCCTCACTTGTAGGCATTAGAGCAGTAATACATATTATAATTTTTGTAGAAAACAATATTTCCTACAACTTTTATCTAAAACTTTTTTCCTAGATGTAATAGATAGCAAGCTACATAGTCGGTAGTTATTGACAATTTCTTTTTCTGATTTTTTTTGCAAATAACCATGTATGAAACAATACTGAATTTAGGTTTGCGGTTCTCTTCTGTAGGGCACTTTTTATTTTCTTTCAAATGCCGATGCTGAATTATTTTTATTACTGTTATCATACTCAATAAATGTCCACAAATATTATCTAATGTCGACCTCATTAATATTCTAATCGAAATTCATTAATAATATTGGCCCGTATTCCGTGCGCACTTTTATAAAATAGCGCTTTTATGGAGCTCGCTTTTACATTATATTTTTATGAGGACTGTGCTCCATAAAAGCGCTTTTATTATAAAAGTGCGCTCGGAATACGGGCCATTGAAACTTATCGATGAATATAGATACTTAATAAATAAATAAAATAAATATATAATCACGGCATATTACCCATTGCTGGGTGTGCCAATCTGCTTTGTACGCAGATATCGGTAATGATGATGACAAATTTGTACCGTACGGGCGTTTACCAAGCGTCACCTCACGGGCACTCATTGCTGGCGTGGAGAGTGCACCACAGGGGTTAATTTCGTGCCCTATAAAATCCGAAATATTTGGCGTCGGTCAGGTTCGAACCCGGTTCCCTGGATTCGCTATCAGACACTCAGACACGCGGCCACGAGACCCCATAATATAGATACTTAATAATATTATATTGATAATATTGATACCTATTAGCTGTTCATCCATATTTTCATCTCACAGTGATCGTCAATTATCAATAATATCCGGAAAAAAGTGATCGATATTTATCGATATATCAATATTTATTTGAGTCATAGCTGTATAACTTGTCTATGTTTCTTCTTCTTTTAAACTAGTAAAATCGTGGCTTAAATACAATCATCATTAATTACATTAATAAGGCAGAAAATTAGAAAAATGTAAGAGATGATATACAAATCAAAATTCGGTATTGTTTCATAGATGGAAGTTAATTCCAATAATTAAATTTTGCAAAATTTACTGTTTTTACCTTCCGTCACCCTTTAGGTAAGGAAGGTATTGTCTTTGGTCAAAAAATCGCTGGTGAGTTTTTGATGAAAAAGCATGTTTTAGACTCCCTGGAACAAGATTTTATTATTATTACGATAATGTATGTGTGTATGTATGTATGCATGTATGTATATATGTATGTATTGTAACATGGTACGCCCGCCGTCGCCACCACTGTAAGCGAGTATCTATTTATAGCGGTGACGTAATCGCGCTAGTAGCCGGCCGATGTAAACAGACTGGTCGCGACGTGTTTAATTACTTCCGGTCGCCTGAACCTTGTGTGTTCATTGTTATTATGTGTTCGAATATTCTAGACTGTTCTAGAAAATAATGGCAGCTATATATAAGGGACGTAGCTATGCTCGAGAGACAGTTAGTTAGTTCAGTTGAGTCTCTAATCACACAGCATTAGTTGTGTGATCGGGAGTTGACTTACATAGTTCAGTTCCATTAGGGAAGACGGACAGACACTTACATTAGTGTAGTGAAACACACAGTTAGTTAGTTACATGGAGAGATATAAAGATGTTCATATAGAGTGTTAGTGAGTTTGAGAAGCACAGCAGTATCGTGGTGAGCGTATGCAGTTGGTGTCGAGTAGGTACTCGGGATGTTACTGGTATATTGGGATAGCTGTGGATGTGAATACTCGGTAGTGTTGACGAGTATTGGGAAGCTATAGTGTACGAGGACAGTAACGGCGAGTCTGGAAGTTACTGGTATATTGGGATAGCTGTGAAAGTGAATACTCGGCAGTGTGGACGAGTATTGTGAAGCTAGGTATACAAGGACAGTAACAGCGAGTTGGAGTGGATACTCGGCACTGATGTTGAAGAATTGTGGCATACAGATAGTTGGTGATACTGAGGCTGTGGAAGAGAGAGAGTTACATAAATAAACAGACAGTGAGGTGAAAGGTGTGACTTCTGTCCGAGCAGTTGAATATACAGACGCTGTTGAGTCAGTTGAGTATATAGACGCTGTGGAGGTCGGTAGGCGGACAGTTGAACATGATATAAGTATATAGTGATATAAATATAGTGATATAAATATCGCGTAAACAGTCTACAAGTGTCTGCAACAGGCCGGCAGTCTAAGATTGATACGCGTAGTGAAATAAATAATTTGTGATATCGTGGAAATAAATAGTAGTGTTAATTGGTTAAACAAATAGTGTTAGTGTTAGTGTTATATAGTTAATTATAGTTTTAATCTTAATTAGTTTTTAATAATTGTTTAATATAATTAATAGTAACTTTCTTTATAGTTTAATAAACACTTAATTTTAATTAGTAATAATTGTCTAATATTTACACCTAGATAAATAAAAACGTTACAATTGGTGTCAGGTGTGGGGTTAATAAACTGTGATGTGTAAATTAAAAATAAATAAAATGAAACTATTAAAATTAAGTGAACTGAAAGTACGTGATCTCAGGACGGAACTGGAAGAACGTGAATTGGAAGCAACAGGAAAGAAATCAGAGCTTCAAGAGAGGTGCGTCAAGCATTAGTCGACGCTGGTGAAAATCCTGAAGATTACTTATTTGAAGTTCCGTATGACGATTCCTACATTTGCAAACTAGTACATGATCATTTTACCAAATTAAAAGAAGTAATAAGAGAAAGTTTTAGCAAATGTGATCCAAAATGGGAAGAAAGTTCTAGAATAACGGAGGAAAATTCTAGTGCACTGGAAGAAGAAGTAATGGAACATTCTAGAACACTGGAATAGGAATTGGATGAGAGTTCTAGAAAAGTCGAAGAGAATTCTAGAATTATGGAGCAAATGTTGGAGTGGAAGTTAGAAATGACATCTAGAAGAACTGAGGAAGGCCTTTGGGAGTTTGGGGCCGACGTAGCTCGCGTGGTTCATCTTGCACATCCTGCGGCTCCTGACAGCGAGTTGGAGTGCCTGGGCACGCAAACACTCATCTACGCAGTTCGAGACAGTAAAACTCAGCAAGCACTGCACTTAGCTCGGCCAAAAACGATTGATGAAGCAATGTCATACGTATTCGATCATGAAGCTGCCAAACAAGCTTCACGCAACCCATTGCGAGTGCGAAATTATTATGCTGAGCGAAATAAAAACACCGAAGTCATAGAAGAGAAAGTGCAACAAACTACAGGCAGTCTTTATTAGAAGAAAGAAACCCCGCTGTTACAAAAGACGACGAAAGAGGAAAAGGAAGAGAGCGAGAGAGAGAACGAGAGTGCGTAAAGTAAGTGACCAAAAAGAAATTTAAGACGAAATTCTAGAGATAAAGGAAGAATATAAAGATAGTATGAACAATGAAGATCAGTTGGAAATAAAGAAGGACCCTGAAGATGAAGAAGAAGAGGCGGAAGAAAAGAGAAGCCAACTAGAAATAAATAGTCCCAGACGAGCAGCTGCAATCACAATCTAAGTAACTTTAAAACAGAGTTAGAAGACAGCAAGGAAGACGCGTGTGAAAAAAAAATTAAAACTAGAATCAGATGACGACAATGACGTTATCTCCCGTCGCAAGGAGGAAAGTCAAGAAGAAGAAGCCCAAGAGGAACAGGACGTGTGGAAATGGTGGTAGGAAGAATGCGCTTGTCTCAAGACGCTGAAGAAATCGCTGGTTTATACGCTAAGACGCTCGACCTTACAACCAAGGACGTATTCAACAACATCATCTTCAAGAACTGGCGCAAGTGCATGACAGAGAAAGAGAGATCCACCATCACTGATCTGAAGAAGTGTAACTTCAATTAGATGCACACGTTCTTCAGGGAAGTTCCATAGAAGAATGGGAACAGGACCAAGGAAGAGAATTTTGAGTTAAAGATGAAGAATAAAGAGCTTCAAAACAAGTATAGGTTCTGTATCACTGATGGGCTTAAAGAGAAGACTGGTAGCTTGAAGTATCTCCTGGCCAGAAATGGATTAAAATCCGCGACGATCCCATCGTCACTACTTGGTTCGCTTCCTGGTCTGAAAACAACAAGTGATGTTGAACATAGGCAAAAAGGCTTGACAGTAGTATGAAACTGCCTGCAAAATGGCCGTACGTTTCGGTAGGTGCCGGAAGAAGGTACAAGGAAGACTTGAAGAGCTAGGAGAAGTAAATTAGACAGAAAGAGGGGGCGTCGTACTTCATTGTTGAGTTGACGCTCAGGGCTTGTAATGAAAAAGCAAGACCAGGCGGATACTATGGGTTGTTGCTCACTGAGAGTGGAATATATAGAGCTACACGAACAGGAGGATGAGAAGTATTATGTCGTCGTGTTTGATTTCTCGGAAAGGACACTATCCGGTGTTACAAGGAGGTTCCACTAGAAAAGCGCGTTTTTAAGAATCTACAGCTGTTCATGGAGAATGAAGCACTAGGTGACGATTTATTCGACCGGTTGAACACAAATCTTGCAAAAACATCTGAAGGAATATGGATAGTCTCAAGACTAAGATGTTCTGTTACCTACAACGCTTCGCGGCCAACGATAATAACTCAAACTGACCATCGATTGCAACGTCTTTAAGACTTCTAAACAAACTTTTCCGGAACGAAACAGTCTTAAGGAGGGGGCAGTGTAACATGGTACGCCCGCCGTCGCCACCACTGTAAGCGAGTATCTATTTATAGCGGTGACGTAATCGCGCTAGTAGCCGGCCGATGTAAACAGACTGGTCGCGACGTGTTTAATTACTTCCGGTCGCCTGAACCTTTTGTGTTCATTGTTATTATGTGTTCGAATATTCTAGACTGTTCTAGAAAATAATGGCAGCTGTATATAAGGGACGTAGCTATGCTCGAGAGACAGTTAGTTAGTTCAGTTGAGTCTGTATGTTTGTATGTATGTATGTATGTATGTATGTATGTATGTATGTATGTATGTATGTATGTATGTATGTATGTATGTATGTATGTATGCATGTATGTATGTATGTATGTATGTATGCATGTATGTATGTGTATGTATGTATGCATGTATGCATGTATGCATGTATGCATGTATGCATGTATGCATTTATGCATGTATGCATATATGCATGCATGAATGTATGCATGTATGCATGTATGCATGTATGCATGTATGCATGTATGCATGTATGCATGTATGCATGTATGCATGTATGCATGTATGCATGTATGCATGTATGCATGTATGCATGTATGCATGTATGCATGGATGCATGTATGTATGTTTGTATGCATGTATGTATGTATGTATGTATGTATGTATGCATGTATGCATGTATGTATGTATGTATGTATGTATGCATGTATGCATGTATGCAAGTATGCATGTATGCATGTATGCATGTATGCGTGTATGCATGTATGCATGTATGCATGTATGCATGTATGCATGGATGCATGTATGCATGGGTGCATGTATGTATGTTTGTATGCATGTATGCATGTATGTATGCATGTATGTATGTATGTATGCATGTATGTATATATGTATGCATGTATGCATGTATGCATGTATGCATGCATGCATGTATGTATGTATGTATGTATGTATGTATGTATGTATCTATGTATGTATGTATGTATGTATGTATGTGTCTATGTATGTATGTATGTATGTATGTATGTATGTATGTATGTATGTATGTATGTATGTATGTATGTATGTATGTATGTATGTATGTATGTTTGTGTGTTTGTGTGTGTATTTGTGTGTGTGTGTGTGTGTGTGTGTGTGTGTGTGTGTGTGTGCGGGTGCGTGTGTGTGTGAGGATTTTTTCGGATCCGATAACTCAAATACTACACTTAAAAATATATAATTCTATCGATTTTTTTTTCTTTACATCCATGTGAAAAGATGATTAGATTTTGGTTTGCTCAAACGGAAGTACCCTAATTTTAAGTTTTTAACAGTTTTTCCTAAAGAAACACTGTTAAATATCATTTTTCCATATTTAATGTTATTATAAATATTAAAGAATATTTTATTCTCTATACGATTTGATTACATTTTATACTTCATATTCAGTCGATATAGAGTTAAAAATTATAAAAGAATTAAATATCATAAAGCAGCTAGCTATGCTATAACCATGGAAACCGCTACTATATTAAGAAAATGCTGATTAACAGATGTCAGTGTCGAGTGCAATTAACATGTTTGTATTATGATTTTACTGGAAATATAGAATCTCTTAGGAACATTAAACTTTCTGTATGGAATTTGTACAAAATACATAGAACTGACAAAAGGTACTTGAAATATGGAATCTTGTGCAAAAACTATCTGTATGGAATTTGTACAAAATATATGGAATTGACGGAAGGTAATGTGCTGGCTACATCAAATTTTTTATAATATCTATTACCTTTATATACTGTAGCATACTATCTATCGGTTACAGAAAAAAATATTTTAGGCCAAAATTACAGAAAATTTCGTCTTCTACAAAGTAATTCATAACTCTTTTCTCCTAATACCTACTGTTGAAGAGATATTTGTAGGTAACGATTTTTTAAGATGACGGACAATCTACAGTGCACCAAGGACAAAAATCTGAATATTTTATTAGGACCCCTAAATATAAAAATACGGAAATCAAAAATACTCGACTTTTAGCTTTATAAACATAACCAGCTACATTTTTGACATTAAATTACCTATGTAATAGATGCCAATTAGTGTAAACTTGCGTATGCCAATTACTATGCTTTTTCACGGTTTTTCAAAATTAATTTTCTCTTACAGTTTGTACCAATATAATTGTGAATATATTTAATTATTCTATACATTTCATACTTTTAAACTAATATATCAATAATAATGATAACATAATACAATGTGAAATATCATATTTGAAAATAGACAAATACTCTTAAGGTGCTAATTACTATATCGCTTACCCTATTCGCCCTATTCAGGTACAATTTAAGCTTAGAAAGACAATAAAAGTATGGAAAATGGCAAAACTAGTGTATTTTTGGCTTTTTATGTAGAAATAACTACTTATTAAAAGTAATTTTTTTGTACTCTTTAGAAGGTAGGATTTGAATTTGACAACGATTGAATAATATTATTCCATCGAACTGTCAATATTATTCAATGAGCAACAGTAACGAAGGTCATTAATAGGTAAAAATCGGTTGAATTATAGATTTGTAATATATATATATATATATATATATATATATATATATATATATAATTAATTATTTAAAAACTAAGGTTGTTTATTGATTTAAACAGGAGGGTATACGCCTGGGCTGTATAAGCCATACAGTCTTTTTGTTAGTGAAACGCTCATGTACTTGTATGAGATCCGCGTCACATGTAGGTGTGGGGTATTCTAACCACTACATTTAAACACTTATGAATTGTCAGACAATTGAACAAACTTGTCAGGAGTGTCTTGTAAATAATAGATAAATGTGGTATTTTTAAATGATCAAGAAAAGAAAATTTTTCATTTGTCAGTTTGTTGATGTGAACCAACGAACACACATTTTTCTAAAATATAGGGATTCATCGTAATTTCCGACTCAACAATAATTAGGAATCATTCACAGAACTGTCTCCATGTTAATACTTATTTATAATTGTCGTCGATGTGAATAAGCTCTTCATCGCAGAGAGATTGTCGGCCATTTTAAAATGATTTATTCGCCTATAAATCTGGTTTTTAATTAGACTACACCCATCATATTTCTGTTTCATTCTGTGTATAATCTCTTAGAAAAACGCTCTAATTTCTTCTTGATGGGTGCTGTTTAACAACGAAATATTCCTACTGAATTAACATGAACTTGAATTCACTTTCACATTATGATTAATTCAGTAGAGTTAACATCTAATAGAGAAAACAAACCGTCCTATAACCTCTAATTTCAAAATTCATATATTTTTAAGCAAGTATTTGTTGTTTTGTACATACCAGAAACTTGAATCTCATAACAGATTTAAACGCGTTAAATTTTTTAACAATTTTTATTCTAAGAGTATAAAATTAAGGTTTATAAATTTTGCAATATATGTATGCTATAAGAAAAACGGTTGAGTCAACCAATAAATATCAGTATCAAGTACCTACGTTCCTAATATTATTTTATTGGCAATAGTTACATACAATCACATACTCGTAATCTCTTAGCAAGGAATGTTGTATTTATATGAATAAATATATATATCATCACGGCATATTACTCAATGCTCGCGTTTACCAAGCGTCACCTCACGGGCACTCTTTGCTTGGAAAGTGCACCGCAGGAGTAATTTTTGTGCCACTTAAAATAAATTATATTATTATTATTATTATTATTATTATTATTATTATTATTATTATTATTATTATTATTATTATTATTATTATTATTATTATTATTATTATTATTATTATTATTATTATTATTATTATTATTATTATTATTATTATTATTATTATTATTATTATTATTATTATTATTATTATTATTATTATTATTATTATTATTATTATTATTATTATTATTATTATTATTATTATTATTATTATTATTATTATTATTATTATTATTATTATTATTATTATTATTATTATTATTATTATTATTATTATTATTATTATTATTATTATTATTATTATTATTATTATTATTATTATTATTATTATTATTATTATTATTATTATTATTATTATTATTATTATTATTATTATTATTATTATTATTATTATTATTATTATTATTATTATTATTATTATTATTATTATTATTATTATTATTATTATTATTATTATTATTATTATTATTATTATTATTATTATTATTATTATTATTATTATTATTATTATTATTATTATTATTATTATTATTACTATCATTATTATTATATTTATACTACATGATCTTATTTTGTTTTTCTAAGGCTAATTAATTGAGAAAACTATTTGTTAAACTTTATTTTTTAAATGGCGTTTATTTATAAACACAATAACTTAGAGGACACAAACGATACAAAATAATATTTTATATATTTTACACTCAATAACTGACGTTTTACATTTACACGTCAAAATATACGTAATTTGTCAGTGTCCCAAGAACACTTCATAACAATATTCCCTCCTTAGGCCTAATATGCAGCCAGTCTATCCAGATGAACTATCTTCATCTGTGTTCGCGGTATTCTTTGAATGCGATACACGACATCACTAATACGTGTAACTATCTTATACAGTCCTTCCCAGGCCTGTTGAAGCATTGGCGATTTTTTCTTCACTCGTGTTGTGTTGTACAACCATACAGCATCATCTTCATGAAATCCAGATGTATTGCAACGAAAATCTCAACGTGTCTTCATTTTCGCACTACCAACTGCTAACTTTGACGTGCACATTATATACCAAAATGAGTCACTTCTCTAACTCTTCTGCTTTATCATTTCTAGATTTAGGTTAGTCTGACAGTATATCAAATAAAAGGTTGCCAGGATGACCCAGTTCTCTGTCTAAAACAGAGTTGCCGCGACCTCTTTCATTAACGTACTGAACTTTCGAAGAAACATTAAAATAGGAATACAAATGAATAACGAAGTTTTAAAGTTGCTATATAGCCTACAACCTACTTTATATTTACTTAAAGTCATGGTGTAGTATTAGGTGAGAGCACGAGATGCGTTGACATGGCTAAGTAACTGGGAAACAAAATGGCGCTAACGCGACCCGTTACCATTTGACAAAAACTCTTTTGCTACAAGATGCACAACAGGGTATGGATCAAATAAAGAGAAATATAGTCTTTTTAAGGTGCCAAAAAGTGTAATTTAGCGGCAGCCAGCTACCTATAATCACAGAAACAGGTACTAAAATAAATTTCTGATTGATAGGTATCAATGTCAAGTGCATTTGACATATGTTGTTTTATAATTTTACTGGAAGTATAGAAACGTTTTTGTATGGAATTTGTACAAAATACATACATAGAACTGACAAAATATAAAAGGTAATGATTGAAAATATAGAATATTATGCGTTATATATGAATAATTTAATATTTTAAATATTTTGTGTAAAAACCGGGTCGCAACAAAACCTGACATCTAACGGCAAACTGTATGAACTAGCCCAGTTAGTTAGCCATTTTTCGTAATGCATTGGAATACGTCGTGCACTCACCTATAGATACTATACCGTGCTTAAAGTTAATTAATTCTTCATTGAGCTCCAATTGATGGCACGTATTATTAGCAAGTAACACTTTGGCAAATAGTAAATTATCTACAGTAGAGACATTTAAATTATTACGATATTTATTTTTGATTATTGGTAAAGCTGAAAAATTTGTTCAGCACTGGCAGTTCCATGTGGCAGTGAAAACTACACAATGTGGAAAATTGTGCTTGTCCTAACGCATTTTGTTGCTTGTTTAAAAATACAATTAAATCCTTTATATTTGAAAATTGCTTGTCAGCTTTAAAATCAGTCAGCAAACGTCATTCGTCGTTCGTTTTTATCATAATTGGAAACATTTTTGCTAATTTGACTATTGAAGGTTTTTCATCTCTAAAATTTTTGGTTAAATCTAGCGCACTTACAATGTCATTTAGGACTTAATTTTTTAAATCTATTCTGGATCTTATTTCAGAACATAAAGTAGCATAAAAATTTAGGCAATTAATTCTTATCGCACGGAGCTGTTTTATAGGTTTCATTAAGTGTCGATTCAAACGAAGCTCCCAAATATACTCGTATGTCCTCTTCTTGTCAAAAACAAGTTGGATTGCGCGGATTAATATTTTCTACTGGCATTTTATCGAATATTTCACTTTGCATATAAAATTTACTGATCATTTGAAAGTACATTGTAATAGTTGGTAAAATGGTATGAATCCTAGGTTTGTCGCTTTAAAATTCTACATTTATTTTACATATTATTTAAAAAATGTTACAGAAAATTAAAATATAATTTACTTTTAATATTATTGAGCCGATCCAAAATCTGACGAGCACCATAAATATTTTCGAGCAATGATTCGCTCTGAAAATATAATATAAGAGTGTTCCATTGTTTTAATATTCTGTTCGCCACAGCGTTCAATTAGAGCCATCTTGTTTGAGAAGGCCTTAATAATTTATAAGGTTCAGTATTTACAAATTCCTGAAGCTCCGTAAATTGATGCTGCTTTTTTACACTATGTGAAAAATAAATGTAAATGTCCCTAATCAAATTTTCTACATGATCTGGCAGAAGGCTACACGCTTTAGATGCACATGATGAAGTGAATGTGATAAGCATCCTATAACAAATATGTTGAGTACTCTTTCCTGAAATTTTGTTTTTACGCCATTTAAATGGCCCATCATCACGGATGCATTATCGAAAGCGAACCTTATTATAATTTTTATAAGAATGTTGTACTTTTTAAAAGTATCCACAACTGTATTGAAAATTGCGTCGGCTGTTGCAGCTGAAAATTCATAAGGCTAAAAAATTATTTTAAAATACGCTTTTCCATTTTTTTAAATAGCGAACAATTATTACTAAACATTTTGAAGTAAGTAGTTTTGTCTATGATGATCGAAATTATGTTTTTTTTAAATGAAAGCCAATTTCATTTGGGCAAAAGTCCTACTTTATTATTAAATAGACTAGTTACCTTAGACCTTGAACATTTAACTTATTTCATTACCTCTCGATCGGGAAGTGAACAAATAAATTTAGGAAGATGTTCAAAAATTAAAAAAGGAAGATTATGTTCCGCAGCCAATATTACTAACTTAAATGCAGCTGCGTTTATCTGTTTAGCTAGTTTTGTTGTACATTTTCTAAAGCTACATTAATTGCCGCTGTTCCATGAATCTTGCTTGTATTTTACATATGAAATATTGAATTTTCATGACGCTCCAAATATTTCTACCACCAGCTAGCGTTTTCTCTCAGGAAACACAATATGCTTTCCCCTTCACATTTTTCAGCCATCTGAATTCCTGAATTAAGAATCCAAAATAAAAATGTTATCGATTAAAAAAGTTATTTATACCTGTGTCCAATTTGATCTATACTTGACATCGTACAATTTTCGTATCTTTTTGGGTTGAATCTCCTTGTCGCCGTGTTTTTGTAATTCCAGGGAAACCGAAGAGAACTCTTTGGTTAATTCAGGTTCATTTTGTGTTTCAGTCACAGTTGGCAGAGTTGGTACAGTTTCAGCATATTCAATTGGATCAACGCTGGATAATGTACAGAAATGTGGAGACCTTTCTTTATTTTTCCTAATCTTAAAGCTAAATAGTAAAAATCAACATATAACTATTTGCACCTGCTACAGTACTGAATATCTTAAATAATTCCTTTTTGTAACTTGTGTCAGTGTTCTAAAAAACTGAATTAATTAATCATTAAATTTATACTTACTTATCCATTTCCTTAATAACAATGAATATTTGTTTAAATTTGTGCACTAAATGGCACAGTATAGCACTAGTCAAACCTTTGCGAATTTTAATGTAATTTTCTCTATGAATTCGCACGAATACATTTTATAAACAAAATGACGCTCAGTGAATCGTCGACTAACTACGCATTAAAAAAAACTCATCTACTTACCAACAGAGGGCAGGTCGCAGTTGCAGCTAACTTTCCGACTTACAAATTTGCAGCAATATTTGTACTTAAATTCGGGCTTTTTGCAAAAAGTAGTACTGGCGTATTGAATTTAGAAAAAAGGACTGCGTATTTTTGAAGTTTCTGTCTGAAGTCGAATTTTGTACTGAAATTGGGGCTTTTTGCAAAAAGTAATACTGGCGAAATTGAATTTAGAAAAAAAGACTGTACCGAAACGGCAACGCTGGCCGAAAACCAGACATGCTGGTGACGTGTTTGTGCTACGTATATATTGCCGAGCGGTAAGCCATTAAGAACAGCGGTAGATGGCGATCCCAGCTTGTTTGATTTGGACCGGCGAAGATACTTGCAATGTTTTATTTAACCTGTCTACCATATCATCTGATTGGGGATGGAGAGCTGTAGTACCAGAAACAGGCGAACTTCTTGAAATAATTGTAACTCAAAGTTTCTACTCTGATCTGAATGAAGTTCCATTAGTACTCTGAAACGAAAGAACATTCTTGAAACCAGATCTTCTGAAACAGTCGAATTCAGGCCGCTTTGTAAAATAGTTCATGAAAATATATACACCGATTTTTCTCACACGACCCTCACGTCATTGATTTCTGAACCACGTAATAACAAGAAATTGTATATTGGTCTCTGTCTTACTTATGGTTTCCGACATTCTATCTTCGATATGTATGTCTACCAGCTTCATCTTTCTCTTACTAACGCATTTAAAAAAAGATAGTTATACATGTAAAAATGTTATAAATGTAATCAGTGCTGTTTGTTCTGTGCGCTAAAATTTTCAAATTTAACTAATATTAGTAAACTAAAATATTTCATAGTGACCTAATTATTACTATAAAGCACAATAAACTCAAGCAAAGTATAAAAATCGGTGATAGTGTGTACATTGCTGGTAATATTAACTAAAAACTGGTGTTCGTGAAGTGGCCTTGCATGTGAGACAACAATTTACGCGCAAGATTGGATTCGTTTTTTAACGATAAAATCAGTGTTCTCAACTGTACTGGAAATAAAAATATTTGAATATGGCAACAATTGAACAAATAGAAGCCCTTCTAGCCTCTATTAAAGCGCAAACTACTGAACTAATCAGGAAATTTGAAACTCTTCAACTAACACTTCATGCTTTTAATGAAATCAATGAAGAAAACACTAAGAAAATAAAAAACTTAGAAGAACAGCTAATGGAAAAAGATAAAATTATAAATAGTCTAGACATAAGAGCTAGAAATAAAAATCTTCTATTTTTTGGCCTAAATGAAGAAAATAATGAACGTACAGAGAAACTTATCATCAATTTTTTGCATACTCATTGTAAACTTTCATATATAAATGAAAATCACATTGAAGAAGCTCGTAGAATTGGAAAACTTATGAATAAGCCCTCTACTAGACCCATACTCGTAGAATTCGCTTCTAAAAAAGTAAAAATAGATGCTTTAAGTAAATCTCGTCTCCTGAAAGGATCCAAAGCGTACATAGAAGAAGATTTCCCAAGATCGATTGTTAAGGAGCGAAAACTTCTAAAGCCGCAACTAATGAAAGCAAGAGAGTATGGCCTTAGGGCTTTCCTTATAAAAGACAAATTAATTGTTAATGGGCAAAGCTATTCTTCCTTGGACCTACAAGAAATAGACTTTTTGGCCATCAAAGAAACTAGCAAACTAGCAACTAATGTTAACACCAACAACGTAAGTACTTCTAACTTACGTACTGAACTGATTAATCCAGGACCTTATTCTCATATACAAGATAAAGAAGCAAAGGGTACACCCACTAATATAAAAGGACCACTCGACAGACACATCATCACAAGATCTAGAACAGTCTCTCAGTCAAAAAACGGGACTCCAAAAAACTAATAAAAACCACTAATTCAACCCACATCATTTTCTGGAATGTCTAAGGACTAAAAAATTTATATAACCTAAATATCAAAGAAGAAGAATTACTGCTAGAAAACAAAATTATTTGCCTTACTGAAACTTGGGCTAACTTTGAAATCGACAAACTACCGCTATTTCTAAATGACTACACAATACACCAACACAGAGCCATAAAAGATGCTAGCGTAGGAAGAGCAAAAGGTGGATTGCTGATTTTAATCAAACAAGGAAAAATAAATATTAAAACAATAGAAAGCGAACCACATTGGATCTTCATGGAAATATGTACCCCAACTCAAAAACTAATACGTTGCAACGTTTACTTTTCCCCTTCATATAACTACCAAACATTACTAGAACTTTTTGCTAACAGTTTAAAAGAAATCAAGGAGCTACATCCAACTCACGCACTAATTATAGGAGGTGACTTCAATTGCCGAATAGGAAACTTAAATCAAGAAGAATTTTACAATTATTTCAACTCTAATCTAATTAATACACGCAACAGTAAAGACACCACAATTAATAAGAATGGACGTGACTACATTGATGTCATGGAGACTGAAAACCTATGCTTATTAAATGGCAGAATGCCCAATGATTACCCAGGTAATTACACATACGTAGGACCTAGAGGTAAATCTGTAATAGATCATACGTGGATTGACTCACATGCATTTCATCTCGTCCAGAACTTCACAGTGGAGAATGAAATCCTCTTATCAGACCATATGGTTTGCAAGGTACCGTTAATAAATCTATGGAACGATGAAAAACTAATTCCTATACATACTGGAAAAACTATAAAATATGTGTGGGACAACAATAAAATAATTGATTATAAGAATGGAATAGAAACAATCTTCGCTGCAAACAGTGAAGAAAACAACTCAGCGAGTGATGAATATACTAACCTAATAACTACAATAAAAACAACGTCCAATAACATAGGAATTACCAAGGAAATCAGAGCTGGTATCTATCACACGCAATCGAAACCGTGGTACTCTAATGACTGCAGAGCACTGAAACAACAAATGAGAAAATCACTGAGAATAGCAAAAGCTTATAATTTTGAACAAGAATATCTACATAACTACATACAAGCAAAGAAAAATTATAACTGCACAGTTCAACGTGAAAAATGCAAATACAAATCTGAACTGAACAATAAATTAACAAATAACATAACACAAAAGAATTCTGGGCTACAATAAAATATCTTCTCCCTAAGAACCATCAAACCAACAAAATAACCCCAGAAGAATGGTTTCAACACTACACTAATTGGTTTGGAAGTAAAATTACAATTGCAACTAATTATTTAGACGTTCGCCACCCCTACTTGGATTCCGAAATTACGCAATATGAACTAAATCTTGCACTGAGTAAACTAAAATCAAATAAAGCCCCAGGTTTGGATAATATCATTAATGAACAACTAAAATACCTACCAGAGACAGGAAAGAACCACTTAAAAAACCTATTAAATCTCTTTCTAAGTGAAGAAACAATACCCGCTACACTCATCAAAATAAAACTTCATACGATCCATAAAAAAGGTGATCCAGCTAACCCTAATAATTATAGAGGACTTGCTTTAATAAACACTATTACCAAAGTATTAACTTTTATCGTAAACTATAGACTTCAAATCTGGACCGAAAACTATGACATCCTTCCAGAAGCACAGGCGGGATTCCGGAAAAAGCGATCGTGCATAGACAACATTTTTGTCTTCAACTCAATTGTACAATCAAGGATGTTAACAACTAAGGAAGGCACCTATGCTATATATGTAGATTTTCAAAAAGCGTTCGATACCGTCCCCCATGATAAACTTTGGAACAAGATATTTTATTTAGGAGTAAGTGGCAAGATCACGCGACTACTGAAAAACATCTACAATCAAGCCACAATTCAAGTCAAATCGAACCTTGCACTCTCTGAAGAAATTGAAGTATCAAAAGGGGTGTTGCAAGGGGAGTGCACTAGCCCGCTCCTCTTTGCTCTGTTTATTTCTGACCTGGAACAGTCTTTCCGTACACAAAACTTAGAAGGTATCTACATCACTCCTAATACGGATAGCCTAACCCTGCAGTACGCACACGATATCGTGATATTTGCGCACTCGCCTGCCGATGTGCAAAGAAAACTAAAGATGTTACAATCATACTGCAACTCACTAGACCTAAAAATAAATTCCGATAAAACTAAAATCATGCATTTTCACCAAGGTAGACACCGTAAACAAAAAATCAAATTCACCTGCCAAAACTGCGAAATAAAACACACAAACACGTATACATATCTGGGCATCAAATATCCTACATCTGGCGTATTCCACCAAAACGCCGAATACCTCCTTAATAGATCCAAGAAAATCACAGTGTGTATTAAAAACACTTTAATGAAAACAAAAATCTTTAACTGGAACACCATAATTAAGCTCTTTGAAACTAGTTATACCAACCCAACTATATGCTTGCGAAACATGGGCGCATAATTATTCCGAAATTATTGAAAAAGGACAGTTACATTTTTTCAAAACTATCCATGGATGGCATAGAAACACTCCGAACTATATAGTTAGAAATGAAGCTAACCGATACAAATTAGAATTGGTTGTAGTGAAAAGTACACTCAATTGGTGGTATAAAATACTCCTAATGTCTGAAAAGCGATACGTGAAGACTTGTTACAACAAACTCACAATTCTGAACAACAAACCAACCATACCTTCCACCAAACAAGAAAAATTTAATTGGGTGAGAAGTATACAAAGTATATTAGAGAAGGCTAACTTCATTTGGCTCTGGGAAGATCCAAATTTCCTAACAGTTAAAAAAGAAATCCCTAACATTATAAACTCCTACTCCCAATACCTATACAATTCCGACATTACACATATAAAAAACTCTACCTACAACCCTGAGTACAAAACATACCTATTCAATAATCCTTTCCAAACCATCGAAGTTCCTTATAAAACCCTCAAACTCGTAGGTCAGGCTCGTACAGCAAACTTAAAGAAATTTCAGATTTACCATGATGGCGTAATTCTCAACTTCAATGAGGAAGACACCTGTACCATCTGTAACGCCCAGCAGGAAGATACCCTGTACCACTTTCTGTTCGCCTGCCCCATCTACAAGCCCATTAGAAAGGCACACATATCAAAATACGTCACCAATGTCAATCCAGGAGAACACTTCAGAGCACTGTTTTCTAAATTGCCCCTAACGAAAATGTATGATATATATATAACTATATGATTAATGCCCTAAAATTAAAATGTTTCATACTTAATTTCTGTTATATTTACTGTGTTTTACATAATTATCAACAAATGTGTAATAGCCAATCCTTTGTATAAGATCAATCTTGAACAAATATATATTATTATTATTATTATTATTATTATTATTATTATTATTATTATTATTATTATTATTACATGTAAAAATGAACAAAATTTTATTCCAACTACGTACCAAATTTCAGCTCTGTAGTTCCTTAGAAAGTCGGTTAAAATGGTTTGTAAAATGTTGGAACAAACATACAAACAGACAGTCAACGCAAGTTATAAAAGGATAAAAAATCTGTGATCAGTGATTAAATAACTACAGGTGTATTAATACGTACACAAGTAGGTAAAACGCAATTAAGGTTAAATATATAATTTTAATAATGTTATATTATTTTGGAAAATTTAAAGGTCAATACAATCATATATTTTATAAGTGTATCCATGGCTAGTCTATGTCGTATTATATGACGTAATTACACAAAATTATTTGAGATCTGCTGGCAATCACGTTTCCATCACTACCAATACCATTTGATTCATATGAACGTCAAACTATGACGTGAAGCTCAAGTGAGAAAAATCGGTGTTATATTTATTTCCGCCTGTAGCTAATAGGAACGACCCAACAATGTCTACAGCAATTCGCTATAATGTTTCTCTTACTTTAGAGATAGTTTTAGTTACATCTAGATGACCGCTAGATGAATCTCATTTATGACCTCATTTATTTTACCTTTTCGCAAAACTATTTGTAATTGAATAGTTTTCCCATCCGGAGGCTTCCACCGCTGTTTTAGCATTGTCAACAATAAGTGTGTCTCATTATACCCAGTAACTTTTATACGGTACACTTTGTTAAACAATGTCCTTCCATGCTAAACGTTTCTCAAGCTTGACGTCATTACGTACTTGGCCAAGGCCAACATCAGCAAGCAGATTTTTTATATTCCAACTACTTACTCCATCGATTACCTGAACTCATCTTACAGACATCGTAGCCTTACGACGTTTTTGATTGTTGAAGTACCGGCAATCAATCCGAGTATTACCAGGCGATTTTCCGCTACGATGTTCGGTAGTGAAATTGTATTCCTGTAGTGACAGCATGTACTTTAGAATTCTATCAATTGAAGCATTTGTTCTCGCAAAGCGAATATTTGGTAGCATGCCTGTGTCAAAATATTCGCCTGCGAGTGTACGGCTTGAGGTGGAAGTATTAAACTGACGTTAGTATTTTATAACAATTCTATTCAAAGCCAATTTATATATGTATTACAACTGACATAATATTTTCCATTTTAATGGTATAAAACTCGAAAATTCCAAAAATAAAAAGCGAATATAGAATTCTAAAATGCGCGCTACCAAGATTCTTAAAAGTAAAATCGCATTCGCCTATTTCCTATTATAGTATTCTAAAATGTGTGCTAACACTAGTACAGATTTTGTAAAAACAAGCACCTTGTCCCTCTGGTTCGTTAAAATTAAAAACCATTTTAATGCCGCATGATTAGTTCGCAGTGGGAACCGTTGTCAACAAAGATATTGATGAAAATGTTCCAAAGTCTTCACAACAACCAATAACTCATGACATGTAACACAATAATTTCTTTGTGGCTAAAACAGTTTTATTGTAGTAAGCTACCACTGCTTTTTGCCCATCGTGCATTTGTGAGAGAAGTTCACAAGTCCAGAATTGCTGGTAGCATCATTTACAATTCTGTCAAACTGCCATAAACCCCTACCTACTAAAAATGTTATTTTTCTCTGTCCTGTGGGTGCAACACAACATGCTAATAACCATATTTAAGGTCTAATGTGGAGAACCACTTCGAACTCGACAACATATCTAGTGTCTCGTCAATGCGTGGAAGAGGATAACTGTCTTTTCTGGTCACGTCAACTTTCTGTAAATCTCTAAAAACTCCAGGTTCCGAAATGATGTGTCTAAGATAGTGAAAAACATGCATTTCTTCGGATGTAACTTTAAATTTGCGCTTCTCATATATATATCATAGTAATATTACTTAAATCGGCAGAAACTCCAGTTCCGACATGATGTGTCCAAGATAGTGAACTTCTTTCTGGATTTAATTTCAAATTTGCGATTCTCGGCCTTTAGACAGTTTCTGTCAGATTTTTAAAATGTTCTTGAACAGATTTGCCAATTCCAGTCCAAGTATATCTGACATATCTTCCAAGATACTCCCCGTAAAACAATCCCCATCAACATTTCAAAAGTTGCAGGGGCATTACACATCCCAAAATGCAATCTTTCAAACTGCCACAAACCCCCACCTACTGAACAAGAAACTTATATTACTAAAATCAATACACAAAATGAATGCGTAGAAAACTCCATACCGATAGCAAATTGTTTCAACGTCCACTTTAAGAACGCACTGATTACTTATTCCAAAGTCCAATAATAGTGATTTAAACATATCATTTAATAATAATAGTTTGTTTCTCTCTCAAATATGTGAATAGGAAATAATCAGTATAATCCACAATAAACTTAAAAACAAAAAGTCCGCAGGTCCGGATGAGGTACCTAGTTTTATAATATAATTAGCATGTGATTTTATAGATGAACCTTTATCGTACCTAATAAATTTATCATTTAGCACTTGTATTATTCCTGAATCACTTAAATTAAGTAAGATAATTCCGGTACATAAAAAGAATGATAAAGAAAATTTAAATAATTTTAGACCTAATGCAGTAGCCTCAATATTTTCAAAAATTTTTGAATATTCTAATTTAACCAAACTTAATGATGTTTTAAAAACTAATCATACCTTGATCCCAAATCAATTTGGTTTCAGATCCAATTTATCTACATTAGATAGGAGTTTTTTGTGATACAACAAAAGCTTTTGATTGTTTAAATCACAGCAGACTTCTGAATAAGTTAGAAGCTTATGGTATAAGAGGTATACCTCTTTATTGGATTAAAAGTTATTTAAGTAATAGACAACAATTTGTTTTTGTTTACAAAGACAATGAGACACTTTTCAATATTCACTTTGATATTGTTAACATTAATATTGGAACCCCACAGGGGACCGTGTTAGCTCCTGTATTATTCATTTTATATGTCAAATGATATTAGTGAGTATTGCAAAATGGATGGGGTAACCCTAACTCTGTATGCCGATGACACTTCTATCATCATTTCAGCCAATGATGAGACTCAGTTACAACATAAATGTGATACTAACATGCAATTATTATCACAGTGGTTTATTGATAATTATCTTTATTTAAATGGATACAAAACAACATATTTACAGTTTCATAATTCTCAAAGTATAAATTATGGTAATCTAAATATAAATCTGAATGGCAGCCATTTTTACAAATCTAAAGAAACCAAGTTTCTAGGCATGTCTATTGACGAGATAATGTGTTAGCGTCCACATTGTGAAACTGTCATTACAGCTGTGAATCGAGCATGTTATCAGAATCGCCATCTTCGTAACTGCCTTGGGCCCTCACACCTATTAGTGTTTCATCACGCATCAGTAGAATCTCATTTGAGATATGGCATATATATCTGGGGCTCCTAACCCCCTGCTAAACAAGTATTCATAGCACAAAAACGCGCAGTTAGAAATATTTTTAGTAGTCCTTCTACTTGCTCTTGTAGAGATTTATTTGTAAAACACAAAATATTGACTTTGACATCTCTTTTTAAATTTGAAATATGCAATTACATATATAGCAATAAAACTACCTTCACCTTGAACAGTGATATTCATAAATTTAACATACGACAGAAAAATAATTTCCCTACACTAAATATACCACAAATATGAGAGCAGCTAATATACTTGGTAAGAAGATCTTTAACAATCTTCCTGCATCTTTAACAACATTACAAAACTATAATACATTTAATACAAAATTTAAAAAAATATTTAATAGAATTTTTTTTTACAATTTAGAAGAATTTTTCAATACAAATGACCAAGGAAAATGACTATTTCGTACGTCCTTCCTATCCTCATCCTAAATTTGTATTCTTGCCTTTTTTCCATATGTATTAATTATATCGCTGGAAATAAAGTATTAATAATAATAATAATAATAATAATAATAATAATAATAATAATAATAATAATAATAATAATAATATGTCGTTTTCTTTGTCCTCTGGGTGTATCACAACCTGCCAATAACCATATTTAAGGTCTAATGCGCAGAACCACTTTGAACCCGACAACATATCTAGAGTATCATCAATGCGTGGAAGAGGATAATTATCTTTTCTGGTCACATCAACTTTCTGTAGTCTACATCGAATCTTAGGCTATCGCCTTTCTTTCGTACGAGGACTATGGGTGACTTCCACGGGCTTGTTGATTCTTCAATTACGCCTCTCTGTTGCATATATTGTTATCATGTTGACTGCTTCCTCTCGTTTAGCAAAAGGTGGTCGTCGCAAAAGCTGTCGAATTGGTTGATAATCGTCTTCAAAATTCTTCTTCAGCAACTGCAAACACATCTCCATATTTGCACAACAGATGTTGCAACATTTTACTTTCTGCTGCATCCAGATGTTTACACTGATTTTACCATTGCTTGAAGAATTTCAGGTAGTTCATATTCACTATTTAATCTTTTAACAAATACTTTGTTTTCATTTGCCAACCAAGTAGCTGGTTCTCATTGAATTCTTTTGGTTCCAATTTTATCGTCCTTGCGTGTCTATATAAATTTGCTATTCAAACAGAAACATGTTGATTCATACTAACTAACGTTCTTGCAATGACGAGTCCCGTACATTCAAAGAAGTTTAAATTTGTTTCGACGTCGGCAGTTTTTAATTCCAATTGTAAAGATTTTATAACTTTGGTATTCACCATGTCGTGCTTGATGAATGAATTTGATGCGCCGGTGTCAATCGTCTTTGTGTTTAATTTGCCTAAACACTACTAATTTATTTGTACTGAGACTTAATCTGGACAGAGTGATTATAGACTTGAGATCTTGCTTCCATCCAGCCGACATTGACGTTAACTTGGCAGATATTTATAACATATCTGGAAACTTGTTTGGCAGCCTCAATTTCTAAAACACGTACGAGTACTTCCCTGATTGTTTTTTTTTTTTTAAAGCAACCGTAGAGCGTATTGGGTTTCGATGTCGCTAATACCATAAACAAAGCTTTCTGCTGATATTTGACACAGAAATTCTTCAGGAGCATCAGGGTATTAAAAACCGTGTCAATTACTCAATATCCGCTTCAAAATCTTGAAGCGTATCTTTCTGTTTTTGCACTCTTCTTTTAATTGTGCCTTTTGGACACTTCACTGGCTGGAATTTTTTAAAACAATTCAAGAGCTTGGCCTCTTAAAACAATAATGAGTGCAGTTACTTTCTCATCTCTCGACTGATTCATTTTCGCCACAACTTCAAACTGCTTGCGATACATGGACCAAGCATTAGTGCCATCGATAGTTGGTGGTTTTACTTAGGAGATACTAGGTGATGTCTCTCAATAAGGTACATGGCTAAAATTTCCTTCATTTCCAATACACTTTTCTGTTATCTTTTTTCTAGACCTTGTAATTTCACTTCAAATTTTGCTTGTACGTAATCAATTTTTTTGTCAATTTCGTTTTGTTTTTCCTGCAGTTATTCTACTGGTTTAAAATTTTCTTCATGTCTATAAGATGCTTTTATAATTTCCTGGAATTTCCTTCCTCTTAAAATTTTCTTGTGTTCTCTTTGCATTTTGTTCATTGCTGAGTACTATATCCTAAAATTTTCTCGGTAGTGTATTTAAGTTTTCTTCTAGATTTTAGAATTCTCTTTTAACGAGCTCTATTAAGGTGGCATAGCCATCACAGCTCAACAAGAAAAGATATACATAATAATTATTTGCGCTAATTAAACAATATTGCTTGATTTTTTTAAAAAAAAGTATGGCTGAGCTGGCGTAAATCATATGCTGGCTCAGCCAAAAAAAATACGGGCACTTTCGGTGTGAATTTACCTTGCCAAATTAATTGCTATTTAATTGCTCATTGTAAACCATATTTCTATTACAAAAATCATAACATATGCCCAAAAGTAATCCCTAATTAAAACTTGGTATACAAATATGCACGTACGAAATAGCTCAACATTAATTACTCCATATTTGAACCTAGAAAAATGAATTGAGAGCTTATATCTAATAATATAATAATTGTGGGCTCCAGTGACTCAATAGTTAGAGAGTTAGAGCAACGGCTCTTACTCATGAGAACGCTTGACGTTTCGGTTCCCGGGTTTGAAAACCACTGATCTATAAGATTTTTTTTTCCATTTTGATCATTGATGCAAATAAAATAAACTAAAAGGATTAATATCATTATGAGAGAACAGCATTAATACAGCAAAGTGCGCGTAAAATTAAAAATGGGCTATTAGAATTAATTGCTTTAGCTCAACCTAATAAAAAGGAGTGCACTATTTAGTATAACCCCTACTCTTAATGATACAAGGGATTTTTAATTAATTGTTGCAAATAAAGTGAACTAGAAGCATTAATACAGCAGCATAGTGCGCGTACATCAAAAATAGGGTATTAGAATTAATTGCTCTAGCTCAGCATAATGAAAAGGGTTGCACTATTTAGTATAACCCCTGCTCTTATTGATGCAAGGGATTTTTAATTAATTGCTGCAAATAAAGTGAAGTAGAAGCATTAATACAGCAGCATAGTGCGCGTAGATCAAAAATAGGGTATTAGAATTAATTGCTCTAGCTCAGCCTAATGAAAAGGGTTGCACTATTTAGTATAACCCCTGCTCTTATTGATACAAGAGATTTTTAATTAATTGCTGCAAATAAAGTGAACTAGAAGCATTAATACAACAGCATAGTGCGAGTAGATCAAAAATAGGGCATTAGAATTAATTGCTCTAGCTCAACCTAATGAAAAGGGTTGCACTATTTAGTATAACCCCTGCTCTTATTGATACAAGGGATTTCTAATTAATTGATGCAAATAAAGTGAACTAGAAGCATTAACACAGCAGCATAGTGCGCGTGGATCAAAAATAGGGTATTAGAATTAATTGCTATAGCTCAGCCTAATGAAAAGGGTTGCACTATTTAGTATAACCCCTGCTCTTATTGATACAAGGGATTTCTAATTAATTGCTACAAATAAAGTGAACTAGAAGCATTAATACAACAGCATAGTGCGCGTAGATCAAAAATAGGGTATTAGAATTAACTGCTTTAGCTCAGTATAATGAAAAGGGTATCAGTACTTTTCCCTTATTGATCATAGGAATATTTTATTTATTGCGTAAATGAGCTGCACTAAACGCTATATAATAACTAATAAGAATATTTGTAATTTGTTAATGTGTCCAGTTCAGTTTATTAGCAGCAAAAATTAAAAATCCCTTGTATCATTCAGAGTAGGGGTTATACTAAATAGGTCAACTCTTTTTATTATGTTGAGCTAGAGCAATTAATTCTAATACGACCCTATTTTTTATTTTATGCGCACTATGCTGCTGTATTAATGTTTCTAGTTCAGTTTATTTGCATCAATTAATCAAAAATCCCTTGTATAATTAAGAGTAGGGGTTATACTAAATAGTGCACTCCTTTTTATTAGGTTAAGATAGAGCAATTAATTCTAACACTCCATTTTTTTTTATCTACGCGCACTATGCTGCTGTATTAATGCTTCTAGTTCAGTTTATTTGCAGCAATTAATTAAAAATACCTTGTATAATTAAGGGTAGGGGTTATACTAAATAGTGCAACCCATTTTTTTATGTTGAGCTAGAGCAATTAATTCTAATACCCTATTTTTGATCTACGCGCAGTATGTTGCTGTATTAATGCTTCTAGGTCAGTTTATTTGCAGCAATTAATTAAAAATTCCTTGTATAATTAAGAGTAGGGGTTATACTAAATAATGCAACTCTTTTCATTAGGTAAAACTAGAGCAATTAATTCTAATACCCTATTTTTAATTCTATACGCACTATGTTGCTGTATTTGCAGCAATTAATTAAAAATTCCTTGTATAATTAAGGGTAGGGGTTATACTAAATAGTGCAACCCATTTTATTAGGTTGAGCTAGAGCAATTAATTCTAATACCCTATTTTTGACCTACGCACGCTATGTTGCTGTATTAATGCTTCTAGGTCAGTTTATTTGCAGCAATTAATTAAAAATTCATTGTATAATTCAGAGTAGGGGTTATACTAAATAATGCAACTCTTTTTATTAGGTAAAACTAGAGCAATTAATTCTAGTAACCTATTTTTTATTCTATACGCACTATGCTGCTGTATTAATGCTTCTAGTTCAGTTTATTTGCAGCAATTAATTAAAAATCCCTTGTATCAATAAGAGTAAGGGTTCTACTAAATAGTGCAACCTTTTTCATTAGGTTGAGCTAGAGCAATTAATTTTAATACCCTATTTTTTATTCTATGCGCACTATGCTGCTGTATTAATGCTTCTAGTTCAGTTTATTTGCAGCAATTAATTTAAAATCCCTTGTATCATTAAGAGTAGGGGTTATACTAAACAGTGCAACCCTTTTTATTAGGTTGAGCTAGCGCAATTAATTCTAATACCCTATTTTTTATTCTATGCGCACTATGCTGCTGTATTAATGCTTCTAGTTCAGTTTATTTGCAACAATTAATTAAAAACCCCTTGTATAATTAAGGGTAGGGGTTATACTAAATAGTGCAACCCTTTTTATTAGGTTGAGCTAGAGCAATTAATTCTAATACCCTATTTTTTATTCTATGCGCACTATGCTGCTGTATGAATGCTTCTAGGTCAGTTTATTTGCAGCAATTAATTAAAAATCCCTTGTATAATTAAGAGTAGGGGTTATACTAAATATTGCAGCCCTTTTCATTAGATTGAACTAGAGCAATTAATTCTAATACCCTATTTATTATTCTATGCGCACTATGCTGTTGTATGAATGCTTCTAGTTCAGTTTATTTGCAGCAATTAATTAAAAATCCCTTGTATCAATAAGAGTAAAAGTTCTTCTAAACAGTGCAACCCTTTTTATTAGTTGAGCTAAAGCAATTAATTCTAATAGCCCATTTTTAAATCTACGCACACTTTGCTGTATCAATGCTGTTCTCTCATAATGATATTAATCCTTTTAGTTTATTTTATTTGCATCATTATCAAAATGTAAAAAAAAATTCTCACCATGAGTAAATCCTGATTATAGATTAGGTTCACTTATGCCTTAGTGGTATTCAAACCCGGGAACCGAAACGTCAAGCGTTCTTATGAGTAAGAGCCGTTGCTCTAACTCTCTAACTATTAAGTCACTGGAGCCCACAATTATTATATTATTATATTTGTATACCAAGTTTTAATTAGGGATTACTTTTGGGCATATGTTATGATTTTTGTAATATAAATATGGTTTACAATGAGCAATTAAATAGCAATTAATTTGGCAAGGTAAATTCACACCGAAAGTGCCCGTATTTTGTTTGGCTGAGCCAGCATATGATTTACGCCAGCTCAGCCATACTTTTTTTTAAAAAAATCAAGCAATAAATTTTTAATTAGCGCAATTAATTAGCAATTAATTAGCTCTAAATTATTATGTATATCTTTTCTTGTTGAGCTGTGATGGCTATGCCACCTTAATAGAGCTCTTCTAACGTTTGCATGATGCAGATGGTACCGTGATCCTTAGCAGCTATACTCCTGGTTAATTCCACATCCGACATCAAATATATATTTAAAAGGGGTTTATTTATGAAAACAATAACCTAGACGATATAAACTATACAAAATATTTAATATAATATCCTACACCCGTGCGCAAAGAGTACTTTTCACGCACTCTTTCTTTACAGTTAGAGATTCAAGGGCTTGGCTTGAAGCTTAAAAGCTTGGCTTGCCTTGGTTTAAAAAGCTTAAAAAATCAAGTCAAGCCTGCCCTTTAAAAAGCTTGACTTTTCAAGCCAAGCCAAGCTTCTGTTCCATCAAACCCAATCCAAACCAAGCCTGACATTAAAAAAAGCTTGAATTTTCAAGCCAAGCCAAGCCTTCGACTGTCAAGTAGCTTGGTTGAAAACAATCTTTTTCAAGATTTTCTTAAGAAATGGTGACGAGGCCGACAAAACCCTAATTTTACGGTGGTAACGTACTTTCACATTGCTTCGGCACATTTTTGCGAACTTCTAAGAATTGGAGTTCCCAAAAGGACGAGTCTTCATTACCTGCCAGTCTAGTAAGCTTCATCATTCATATTTTCTCAATCTGGACCAACTAATCGCACATTGAAGTTCGGGCACACAATCAAGTACAAAATAAATTTATAACATATTGAAAAAGTTTTTAAATGATACTATTTTGTTTTATCCTTTACCTACATTAATATAAAATGTATGATGAAAAAGATAATACAAAATTTATTGCAAATGCCATTACATAAAGAACTATTTAATTTTTTTAATACTTAGTGTTAAGATAAACGTATTTTGTTAAAAAAATAATTAATTAAATACTTACATTTTGAAGTAACTGGAATTAATTATAAGCTTAAAGCTTTAAGGAATTAGATTTGATTTTCAAACAAAAAAAAATATTAAATTTATCTGATTAGATTTCACATAAATCTAATCAATATTTATTTAAATTTCAACTAACTTGATTTTAAATACCAAGCATTAGCTTCAACACAATATTTATTACTCGTATTTATTGGAATGCTACAAATAGATAATTTTGCTGCAGAATAAAAATTATAAGAAATAATAATATACTCAACACCGCAAGATAAATTGAGTGACAGACTGCGTATGATGATAATTATTGCATTTTATAGTTTCATTTTATCAATGTTTTGTTATTCTGGTATTTCCGAATCATAGAGAAGAGACAATTTCTGTTTGTGGATATGTATATTTATTTACAAAGATTTTAATACTATTTTAGCTCAACCCCTTATGTATCCCTAATAAACCGATCTTGTCTGTGACAGGTATAATAGACAATATCAATGTACCGACAAAGAGAGTATTCTCTTTTAAATATTACATTTTCATTATTTCCATCCATATGAGTTAATAAATCAGAAAATACATATATAATCATGGCTTATTACCTAGTGCTGGGGGTTTTTAATTTGCTTTTATTCACAAATTTCGGTAATAACGACATATCTGTATCGTTGAGAGTATTTACTTTTGTGCTATTTGAATGTGGACATAATTACTGTAATTATATTTATGTATTTAACTTACATGATTCCGTACTCAAAAATCAGTACAAATTTCATAGGAAGAGGTGGGCAGGTATTTGTTACGAACAAACAAAATTTTGGGGAAATATCCGTCTGTAGGTTTTAATGATTTCTAGATGTATTTGAAGTAGGTATAAAAGATCAGTCTCAGGTCAGTTTCATCCCATACATTCCAAAATACTTATGTATTTAATTTTAACACTGTTCTTGCGTTTTTGGAGTCTTGAGTTTTATATATTTATACAGGGTGAATATCACTATATAGTATGACAAACTTTAACAGTTTGTGGGGAAGTCATTTCGAATAAAAATAACATTATGAACTTAAGTCCTATTCATTTTAGTTATTAAAGTATAATAAAGTTTAACTAATGCATATGCCTACTTGAATGAATGCAATGCAGTCAACAAAAATAATAAAAGAAACATAAAAATTGAAGGGTAAATATTTAATAAAAAAAATAATAAATTTGTGTTGATTGTTTACTCCCAAACTAAATTAAATGAATAAAATATACATTTAATATTTTTATATTTTAATACTTACGAAGAAAAAACACTGTAAGTTTCATAAATTTTATTTTACGTTTTGTTTATCTTTACGCATAAGAAGATATTTTCAATTGTACCACAATAAATTTATGTAAAACTAAACGTGATTTATACATCGTTACGATACAATGATACATCGACATAACATATAGATATATTGATACATCAATATTCCAATACATCGATATATTGGATTTATCGGTGAATCGATATATTTAATTTAATTCACATCGAATATTTATATTAAAATCTTGATACCGAACAGCTACTACGGGCTTTCAAGACCCATATACCTACTGTGCGCATGAGCATGTGTAAAGCTTAAAAGCTTGAAAAAGCTTTAAATAGCTTGAAAAAGCTTGAAAATCAAGCCAAGCCAAAAATATTTAAAGCTTGAAGTTTTCAAGCCAAGCCTAGCTTTGTTACCAACAAGCCCAAGCCAAGCCTAACATTAAAAAAGCTTAAAGTTTCAAGCCAAGCCAAGCTTTTTTATTTCAAGCCAAGTAGCTTGGCTTGGTGAATCTCTATTTACAGTGTGTAAAAAATTTACCTGTGAAGTAGATAATTGGATAGTAAAAAATAATTAAAGTAATAAAATTTATTAATTAATATTAATGTGCACTGTAAATGAAACAAGTAATAATTTTTCAATATATTGCGTACTAATCTAACTTTTAAGAACATTACCATTTTTCTGCATGAATTCTAACCTAACCTAATTTTTAATATTAAATTTACAATTATAGAAAACTAATCTACTTTTGTCTGAAATTCTTCCAAGTGTTTAAATTACATTTTGTACAGTTTTATGAGAAAGAACACTATTTCAAGATGCTGGATTCCTGTACACTTAGTATTATGAGAAACATCACCAATATTTCGGTTGTAGGAAAAATGTTGTATATAAAACGAGTGTAAAATAGTGTTTTATTTATCTTGTGCTACAATTTCTCCATTTGGCTGCGGCTCAATAGTAAAAAATCGCACTACACCAAAAAAGTACTGCTTTACACACTTAATGCATAAATGTTTTACGGACAGCCTACTAGCACGTTATATGTGTCATGTTGTAACACGCATGTGCGTTATATTTATTCAAACGCACAGCTTTGTAGGAAATATCAAATGTCACTATTTCAATTACTTAACTACATAATCAGTCTTTAATATAATTATTTTTTATTCTATATTTGACATATTTCATAAAATAGTTAATTTAATGAAAAAATACTAAGCGACTGGTAGAAATGATGAGGAATCAAATATACAGGAATGCAGTTAATATAGATGGTATCTCTTATTTTTTGAAAATAGGCCTTTCGTGACTTCTTTCTGAAGAATGCTATTTATATTGACTGAATTAGGTAATTTTATATAAATATTTAATTTTATTGTCAATGAAAGCGACATGGAGAATTTCTATTTCATTAGGTTGGTATAATATTGACATTCTAAATATCTAGAGAAGAAATTGACAAGTATTATAATAACAATAAAATGTAATATAACTTGATTGTAAAACACTTGTATGTATATTAAAAATTAATAACGGGGTCTTCCACTGTACCAAGAAAATAATAAAATGTACACTTCATCCTCCAAGTACTACTCAATAAATAATGAAAAATGTAAAATAAACATTTTTTAATAATTACTTTGCGAGATATTTGAATTTGATATCATTGCCACAATGATGTCACACTGTTGCAATTTTTCTTGCGCAGCCTATCACAGAAACTGGTGCGAGAAAGACAACTATAGGTTTTGCTACTTGTATTGTCTGTAACATTTATTTTATTATTTTTCCTTAACGGCAGAACTTTATTTTTCACTTAAATTTGTCGGACAATAATAGTACGGCTCCAGTAAGGTAAATAATAAATAAATAATAATGAATTCTATGCCGTAACCCTTGCGTCTTCATCAATATCAATTTTTCTTTACACAATATACAAATCAGGCAATAAATTCAAAATAAATGTTAGGGAATCCTAAATAAAAAAATAAAAAAAAAATGTGAATAATGTTGTTCGGTTTTCTTTTTCAATCCATGTTTATACTTTTTCAGCACAAAGGAATAATCATAGGAAACTTAGATTGTCAAACAGGCTGTATTACTTAAATATAGTCATATTTTAATCAAATTAAAATAAAACTTAATGTGGTAATTTTCTCAAAATGAAAGAGTATAAAAATCATTGAATTCTATAGTAAAAGTCTCTCTTGAATGAGCAAATAAAAAATATATGTCCTTTGTTCTTAAAAAAAAAAAAAAAAACGTTACGGGCGGCTATTATAAACGTCTAGTTACATATAGTTCCATAATAAATTCAATAAAATGAACAATTGCAACGCGAATTTTTCACAGCAATGATTAAATATCATAAGAACATAAAAATAGATTCGAATTTTTTCAATACATTAAATTTACTATGTAAATAAAATTTAAGTGAACGTTTATAAAACCGGCCGTACGTCTATTATTTTGATAACCACTGATCAACGCATTACGAAAAATGGCTAACTAACTGGGCTAGTTTATACTGTGTGCCGCTAGGTGGCAGGTTTTGTTGGGACCCGGTTTTTACACAAAATATTTAAATATTAAATTATTCATATATAATGCATAATATTCTATATTTTCAATACATTACCTTTTACTTTTGTTAGTTCTATGTATGTATTTTGTACAAATTCCAAACAAAAGGTTTCTATATTTCCAGTAAAATTATAAAACAAAAATATTATGTCAAATGCACTTGACACTGACATCTTTCAATCAAAATTTTCTTTATCTTAATACCTGTTTCTACGGTTATAGTATGGCTAGCTGCCACAAAATCGCACATTTTGACATCATAAAACGACTATATTTCTATATTTGATCCATACCTTGTTATAAATCCTGTAGCAAAACATTTTCTATTTAAACGTGAACTCATTTTAACCTGTAACCACAACAGGCACACTGCGGCACATCAACTGTCAAACACCTGTCAAATGGTAACGGGTCTCGTTAGCGCCATTTTCTTTCTCAATTGCTTAGCCATGTTAACACATCTCGTGCTCTCACCTATAAATACTACACCGTGCTATAAACACACTCGTATATTTGGAATTTTTATTTTATTAGTAATTATTATACTTGTATTATGTATATTTGTCATAAATTGATTTAACAAAAGAAAATAATAGTAAAGATAGTTTTATTTTTTTGTAAATATTGATTTGGAAGTGAATTGCACATAAGCGGCTGGAGCAGCGTAGTATAGCCGTAAGCTGGGTCTTATTGGGCACATAAAGTATGTAGATTCCAAGTAATTAGATTAGGAACAACTGTATGTAGGACGTAATGCTGCAGTAAAGCCACGAGTACGGGGTTCGTAACGGGTAACGGTAACGTAAGTTGCCTAAGCCACCCAGGCCCGTCTTAAGTTTCTGCCAAATTTAGCTTTCGATTCGCTGTGTCTCGGGCTCGTCTCAAACACAAAGCTCGTCAACCGACTTTGCCTTATTAACTTACCGGATTATATTGATCGGCGTATACGAATATACCATCATGACTAACGCAATATAAAATCTTATAAAAATGAACATTTTTGTTCATCTTTTTTGTACTTTCTACCTACAAAGTGAATAATATGTTTTTAATATCTACACAAGCACTTTCTAAGTATTCTGCTTCATTCAGTAATGTGTACTATACTATTTAGCATAAATGTAAAATAAACAGAATTTTATGTATTTCTTGATAAGTTTTGAAATTTGAATTGACATTGAAAATGTAATACTGGACGCGAAGTTTAAGTAATAGTATATTACATATCAGACTATTCTCGCTACTAGTCTGCTAGTAAACTTGCTAGATATTAGGCGAAGGCGAGCAGATAGTAAGCAATTACTTAGCAAGTTTACTAGCTGGTGTAAGAATACTAAACTTATTTTTAAATCATTTTCATATCTTCGTTCGCTAATTCTTCTGACAGAGTGGCAAATGTAAAGTAAAAGAGTACTACTTAATACAAAAAGTGTCTCTATGTAAAATAGTTATTTATGCAACAAGTGTGTAAAGTAATACTTTTTTGAGTGCGATGTTGTAGCGCGAGACAAAAAATACTATTTTACGCGTTTTGCATATAAAATTTTTTTTACAACCGAAATATTAGTGATGTTTCTCATAATACTGACTGTATAGGCATCCAGCATTTTCAAGTACTGTTAGTGACCCTTTCTCATAATACTGTACAAAATGTAATTTAAACATTTGGATGAATTTCAGACAGAAGTGGATTAGTCTTCTATAATTCAAATTGTACAATTAATATTATTATTAAAAATTAGGTTAGAATACATGCCCAAAAAAAATGTTCTTAAAAATTAGATTAGTACTCAAGCTGTTAAAAAAATATTACATTTGTTTCATTTACCGTGTATATTAATATTTTTTAATAAATTTTATTCCTATTATTATTATTTCCTACTTAATTTTCTACTTGACAGATAAGTTAACCGAATTTTAATGTTGCCTAGCAACGCCTATTTACTTTTCAAGCACTAGTGCGTGAATTATTTTCACGCACTAGTGCTTGAAAAGTGACTCTTTACACACTGCGTAGAGTGCATGAAAAGCACTTTTCACGCACGGTTGTAGGAAAAATATATTTACACTAGGACCATAGTTTCAGTTTCAGCACATGCAAGTTAAAATCATGTATGCGTGAAGAAATAAACCGATAACCAGTGAAATCTAAATAAAAATACTCCTCTGCTATAATAAGGCTAAATATACAAATTACATAAATATGTACCTGTTTAACAGGAACGCTCTTTCATATTTCATAACAGTTTCTGTATTATTGTAAATTGATTTGTATTATTAAATTTATATTTTTTTTCTATTTTAGCAAATAAACAATTGAATTTATTATAGGAATCTAACAGTATGTTACAAACAAGTGTTATAAGGTGTGAGTCCTTATACAATTTTTTATATTTTGTCTTTTATATACTAACATATTTAAAAAAAAAATCTGATGTGGCCAGCACATTACCTTCCGTCAGTTCTATGTATTTTGTACAAATTTCATACGGAAAGTTCCTTGCTAAATTAAATATTCTATTTCTTGTACATTACCTTCCCGCAGTTGCATGTATTTTATGCAAATTTCATACAGAAAATTATTATTTTGTGACGTTTTCTATATACAGTGTAATGTATCTGCAGAAATAAAAGATTTATTATTATTATTATTTCTTGTACATTACCTTAAAGCAGTTGTATGTATTTTATACAAATTCCGTACAGAAAGCAAAAGATCCTATATTTCCAGTAAAAATTATAAGACAAACACACTATGTCAATTTCACTTGACACTGACATCTTTCAATCAGAATTTTCTTAATATAGTAGCTGTTTCCATAGCTATGGCTACTTTATGAAATTTAATTTCTTTATAATTTTTTAACTCTATATCCATTTATTATTAAGTATAAAATGCGGTCAAATCGTATACAGAATAAAATATTCTTTAATATTTATAATAACATCAAATGTGAAAAAATTATATTTAACATAGTTTTTTCAAGAAAAACTGTTAAAATCTTCAAATGATGGTACTTCCGGTTGACCAATTGTAACCAAAATCTAATCAGCTCTTCATCTGGATGTAACTAAGAAGTGCACGAAAAAATTATAATTTTTGTAACTGTAGTATTAGAGTTATCGCAGACGAAAATTTTGTTACACACACACACACACATCCACACACACACACACACACACACACACACACACACACACGCACACACACACACACACACACACACACACACACACACACACACACACACACACACATACAGACATCATCGTAAAAATAGTAAATTCGTATTCTAGGGACCCTAAAACGTGCTTATTGATTAAAAACTCATCATCGAATTTTTTGACCAAAGACAATACCTTCCTTACCTAAAGGTGACGGAAGGTAAAAATGCTATATTAAACCAAGTTGATTTCGAGAAATTTTGTATATGTAATGTTGTTGGTAACACTGGATATATATTTATTCAATTATTTGAAAGTACTGTCAATTTGATTTATGAATAAAAGTAAATGTCACCTTGTAAACCTTCTAAAACAAAAAATTGAGTATCGAAATGATGGATCTTTTAATACGCAATTGGGTTTCGTAATGACTTCATTATGAAAACAAAATATAAAAACTAATTTTAACATTAATAAATTTATACCATCAACCCTGAACGAATTTTACTTTATTGAGTTAAGCACTTAAAAAGAAATTTCGCTTATTTATGGAATGAGTTCTTTTTATAAAAAAGATGTTGGCAACCGTACTGGGTATTATTTGCTATATTTGCATAATAATGATTAATCTGATTCTTGTTAGTTAATTTCTGTGGTATAGAAATAATCACTTTTTATTAATATTGAATTAAAACCAGGTTTTAAGATATCAAATAAATCTTTTTATACATTGTAACTCTTAAAATTTTGACTAAATATAATTAACATCATCTGACTTGATAATGGCTTTAACCAAGGCCAAACGTCGTCAAAAATTGTATCCACAACAATAAACAACTAAAAATTACGTACGAAGCTTTAATCCAAAAAAATCTATAAAATAAATTTTATATTCCACTTATCTTTCCGCTTTTCACGGGGTATAACACAAGTTACCAAAAGATTTAAAATACTTTCATTGATCCATTACTATAGCTTTATTCTTTAATTGGTAATGGTCATGAAATTTAAGGAGTAATTATCCATGGTATCTGTAGTTATTTAATTGTTATTCCTTAATATGGACACTAAGTCAAATTTTTTAACACTGCCGTTTTCCCATTAATTACTTATATTTTTCATGCAATAAAAAGGTTTCCAGTTCAAGGTCGTTGAAAAGTACAGAAAATTATGTACATTTAGATTTACCAGATTACAACTGAAAATAGTTTTACCTGCACAATCAGGAAGACATACTTGCATTATTACAGTCATAGTTCTAAGTTAGTCATTTCGCAAATTGGACTGGTTAGATTAGGTTTGATTTGGTATTTTTACTAGTAGCGACCATGACCAATACGCCTAATGATAGGAGTGGCCGTAGCCAACATGCAAAATGACTGAATTCGGGTTTTGGCCGTCGAATATATGTATTATATAATTTTCATTTATTTATTTATTAAATTATTATTTTTAATAATCTTTTTTCACATGTAAACTTGTGAAATTATAAAGATTGGTTTGGTTTACGTATAGCTGTAAATCGAAAAACGGGACATGTGCGTTTAACACTGGAAAGCAGTTTTTTTGCGCAAGCGTTATCATATTATTTTATGCAAAGCTACTTCGAATTAAAATTGTAAAGATTTAAATTCTGCATCCAAACTATGTAAAATGACTATTCCAGCATTTCATGCAAGTCTTTATGAACTTTTAATCAAGTCAATTATGCGAAAAACACAAACAATTACGTCAATTCATATTTAAAAATCTGATGTGGCCAGCACATAACCTCTCGCCAGATATTTTACCTGGTTGTACGCATAAAATGAAAAATGTTTTAAATACAAATACATATATTCATGTCCCACTACAAAATAATTCTCACATATATTTGCAAAATCTATGATATATTTTAATATAAATTATGTACAATACATAAATTTTCTTTATATATTCAATATCCTAAAATTTTCTTTTTCTACTTTCCTTTTCTTTTTCTTTATATTCGTCATTTTTTCGCAAATTCCTTTTATATTCTTTTTTACGTATATTCTTTTGCGTTGTTGATTTTTTTATTTTCATAATCTTCATAATGATATAGAAATATTTTTGACAGTGGCATACAAATATTTTTGACAGTGGCATACAAATATTTTTGACAGTGACTTTTATGTGTCAATTACAAATATTTGAATTTCTTCCCTTGAAGTAGTTTGATCTGAGAATTTTTACATCAAATTATTTTATATGCATTTCTTTATCTCTAAATCTATAGAAGATATAATAATGAATTTATATTTATCGAATAAAGAATTTAACGTTCTTTAATATAAGTATTTACATAAATTTTCGATAAATAATATTTAGATTTTTTTCTTGTAACTACTACTTCCGGTTATCCAATTGTTACCAAAACTTAATCAACTTTTCCCATTATTGTTAGATTGAGGAATCCGTAGCTAAAAATGTCTTAAGTCTTATAGTATTTGAGATATCGTGAATGCAACATCCACACATCCACACACACACACGCACGCACGCACGCACGCACGCACACGCACACGCACACGCAGACGCGCACACACACACACACACACACACACACACACACACACACACATACGGACATCATCGTAAAAATGTTGTAATCGGATTCCAGTGACCTTAAAACGTGCTTATTCACTAAAATCTGGATATGCGATTTTTAGCATGAATACTATATCATTCTCTCTTAGCGAGAGGTAAAAATTTGAGTAGTAAAATAATACAAAACATAAAAAGGTAAACTGTGTTATTTACTGACAGTTTAAAATAACAATTCTTTATTTTTTGTCAAAATCCATGTTTATGCCCACCTAGACAAGAATCTCATAAAACCAGTAACTATTATTAATTTTTTCGCTTTTATAAAGAGCTAGAATAATCGTTTTATATGATTTAGATACAAATTTTAAATCTCTATAACTTTAATTTGAAGAATTTTTGCATGAAATAATTTGGTAACGCTTGCGCCAGAAAAACTAATTTCCTCTGTTAAACGCCTATGTTCCGCTTTTTCACTTTATACCCAGTACATGTCCGATTATATATTTAATCCCCGTAATTTACATCTTCCATGCAGTGCGAAAAATTTAAACTTTCAGTTAAAATATAAATGTCATTTCAATTTTTCCTAAACTGGCTTTACGACGGAAAAATTAGCAAAACATTGTTTTTAACAAAATGTTAATAACAAATTAATTATTTAAGTATTAAGGGCGGTAACTGCAGTTTACCGCTAGACTATAATATTTGGATACTGAGACGTAGTGACGAAATCGAAGTAAATAATACTATCCGAAAGCGATATAAATGCACTTAACGTCTGTAACTCTTATTATATTTTATACAATTGATCAAATTAGTTACTTGTTATTTGTATCCGCGATATCTGACTTTTAGCGTACCGAGAGAAAAATTGTGGCAGTGGGCGCATGCGGCCTAGGCAGGACAATCACTAGGGCGCTAAAGGATTTCGCGGACAAGGTGTACAAAAATATATTTTTCTTCAAGCGTATTATAATATTCATATTATGCTATTGTACACACACTATAGAAGTTGTTCATTGTCTTACTAGTACAAAAATGTTGTTATTGTTATACTAGTAAAAAAATGTTAGTATCTTAGTTCACCGCTGGCGGCGGTAGTTGTCATGGCAACACAGATTATATTGAAAATTGTTATTTAACAGTTGTATCTTTTTTGTTTTGTGGTGTACACAGCCAGCTTTGGCTGAAATTGCAAATACTACAATTAAAAAATTCCAAAAAAAAGTCAAAAAATTATTTGAAACACTTGAAGAAAAAATAGTATACGTCATTCGGAGTAGAACGCCCTTTTTGTGTTTTACCCAGCTTGCCTAGCCTCGGCTAGCGCCTCGGCCGCAATAGCTGGGTTCAACACAAAAAGACCGCTTTCTACTCCTTATAACATAATATACTATTTTCCTATTTCGGTTCACAAAGTGAATTTTGTATAATTGTTGTTATTGGGTATTTTTATATTTGTGAAGTTGAATATCAAATACCTGCCTATCTTTCATTTAGTTATCATTACTTGGCATTATTGGAATTATGGAAAATCACTGCTATTAGACTTTTTTGTAGTAAAGTAAAGTCAAACAAAAAGTATTTATTTGTAGGTTCATTACATAATATATGTATATACGAGTATATATAACTCTAACCTAACTTCTCAATGTCAAATGTCAAAATAAATGAAATATGAATTATTTATTAAAACTTTCAGTGTTACCAACCATGATATTTTAATATTTCTTTCAATAATAATTTTGAAATAGAAATAAATTAATTCGAAATACGAAAAATATAAAACACGTATTACAATGTCCATTTTAAATACTCGTACCTACGGCTCGATTACGCAAACTGTACTTGTCTTGAGAGACTAATTCTTTTTCAAGTTGCTGGGCCGTGGTCTGTTAGTTAAAATACTACCTTACGTTTCGCTTAACATTGTGTTAGACATTTTCAGAGGTTTATGCTCGTTTGCTAAATTTTAACACTTTATTAAATGATTTTGCACTGTGTTAAGTACCAAATGTTGTTTCACCAACGGGTGTGAAATTTAACAACATGTTTACTCTTATGTAAATATAAAAGTAGCTTCGAGGTGCTTCTAAATTTTTAAGTAATTGTTAATCTTGACATGTGATAATTTTTTTACAAATGTTATTACGAATATTTGGTTTGATGAAAATTTTATAAGTTGATTTGTGTAATATTAATAATTACATTGTGAGTATACTAATTTCCATATTATGTTAGATGAAATTTATAGAACATATTTAATTGTTAAAAAAAAATATAGAATAAACACTTAAAAATGTTATTTGATTCAAACTCAGAAGAAGAATTTCTTGAAAATGCTATTATCTGGACACGGAGAACAAGGCATTTTAGAAATCATACAAATCTACAAATTTACAAAGGAAACTCTTAGAATAATATTAGACTATATTAGCGACAATTTGATTTGTTTACGAAGTATGTAAAATCAATGGTTTTACTAACAAATCATCCTATCAGTCCAATGAATATACTTCTAATCTCACTTCTTCAAATGGTCAAGCTGAAAAAATGGTATAAACAGCCAAGAATGCAATTAAGAAGATGGAAAATCGAAATCTCGGTTTAGAAATTGTGCGATACTTTCTTACACAACATGTTTCTCACAACTGCACTACTAAAGACTTCTGCTGAACTTTTGATGAATCGGCACCTGAAATCTATTCTAGATCGTCTCCGACCAGATTTGACAGACGAAATTCATGAAACAAACAGATTTTGTAAAACAGAAACAGACTACAAATGTACGTAGAAAAGATCGCTTTTACCTTCCGTCACCTTTAGGTAAGGAAGGTATTGTCTTTGGTCAAAAAATTCGGTGGTGAGTTTTTGATGAATAAGCACGTTTTAGGGTTCCTACAATACGATTTTACTATTTTTACGATGATGTCTGTATGTGTATGTGTGTGTGTTTGTATGTATGTGTGTGTGTGTGTCTGTGTGTGACAAAATTTTCTAATGCGAAAACTCTAATACTACAATTCCAAAAATTATAATTCTTTCGTATTCCTCTTCGTTACAGTCATGGAAGAGCTGATTAGATTTTGGTTATAATTGGTCAACCGGAAGTACCCTCATTTGAAGATTTTAACAGTTTTTCTTGAAAAAAACGATGTTAAATATAATTTTTTCACATTTAATGTTATTATAAATATTAAAGAATTATTTATTCTCTATACAATTTGAATACATTTTATACTTCATATTAAATAGACATAGAGTTAAAAAATTATAAAGACATTAAATATCATGTATATTAGTCAGCTTTGCTATAACTCTGGAAACAGCTGCTACATTAAGAAAATAGAAAATTCTGATTGAAAGGTGTCAGTGTCAAGTGCAGTTGACAGTATGTTTATGTTATAATTTTACTGGCAATATAGAAACTTTCTCTTTGGAATTTGTTTAAAATACATACAACTGCCTTAAGGTAATGTACAAGAAATATAATCTTTTTCTAGGAACTTTCTGTATGACATTTATACAAAATACATGGACTGACGCAGGCACCGGACAGCTAAATGAATGTGCCAAAACAGTATCATAGTTCCAGGAAGCAAACTGTAGAGGCGCGGCAGGGCTAAAATGGATTAAGTCACCTTTGAGTTCAAAACATTTTGCAATATTTTGTATTGTAAAGTCACATAAGTCATCACACATGTCATTGAACGTACAATTTAACATCTTTAATTATTTGATAATTCAATTTGTATGTTTATGGTTTTAGCTATAGTGCCAGTAGTGTTTTATTTCGTGAATCTCCAGTTTGCAAGTGTATTAACTGTGTTTATTTTTGACGTAATATAGACTTGAAATTCAATAAGCTGATGAACATTCGTTGTGCTGTTTGATATAAAGTGCAGTGCAAAGAAGCAGATAGACGTTTACTTTTATATTTAATGATGAAATGTCATACCATTTCCAATACCCTTTTCTTACATATAGACAAATATTAAATTAGGAGTGTATGCCTATGTGACAAGTAATTTTAAATTTATTTAGAAATGAATATATAGTTATTTTTCTGTGATTATTTAAAATATATGTATGTATATATTCAATTCTCTTATTATCTCTTTTATTTTTAATATTCAAAATTTAATCTATGTATACGAGTACAATGAGATGTCACCTATGTCACAGACTACCAAGCCGACCAAGCCATCACAATGTGCGTTAGTTCATGGAAGCAATCTGTACATGTCACTATTTCGTATTTCGAAAAATACATTGTGTGTCCTATCTGTAGTTGAGGTGTACCGGGGACTGACGCGACTAACGGAAGGTAATGTGCTGGCCACATCAGATTTTTTTATTACAGCTGATACAGTTTTAGCGCGGAATTATAACCGAAGTTACAAGTGGGTTAAAGCTCGCAAAACCGACATCATTGGCCCACTATCTTACAAGATCGTCACCGAGTTATGAAGACACATCGATCAACTTCGAGAGTTGCTCACCCTTCAAATTCTCTTTTGCTCTTGGCCGTTCTATTCTACTGTTGTAATCTTCTGTATTTTTTCTTCAGCATTTTTGCTTTTCTTTAATAATAATACTATCTGTTCTTTTATTCTCAATTATATCTTTATATTTTGTACGGTAATTAATTCTTGTTTTTTTCTTTCCGTATAAATATATTCTCTATTTTTCGACATATTTTCTTCAATGTCACTATTTTAAAAGTAATATCTGAATGAAATACATAGTGTGTGTTATATTAATCACACATTATATCATTGAAATACTTACATATCTGTAATATGTAAATTTACAATTTAAAATAATCTTCTTGCATCTGTATTCTTCTGTACCACGGCGTAACACGATCAATTTTGACGTTTTACTGAGCGGTTTTTATAAGAAAACAAAGGAATATATAGCTGTTATATTAGTTTAATATAATACCAACATAAATCATAATTTCCTATCAATAATTTAAAACTTATGTTAACCAACAAATTGTTAAAAATGGAATGTTAATTTTGTTAAACACTGTCAAAATTTAACAATTTACTATTTTGAAACATGTGTTAACTAACATGAGATTTAGCAATGTTTATGACATCGGGCATTAGGGCCTTAATAAGAACCGTAGGTAGTATTTCAACTATCAGACCAAGGCCCAGAAACCCAAAAAAGTAGGTACCAGCCTATCATAGACGCCGGCCGTGAAGGTAATTATACAAATTTTAATATTTTACAGTAAAATACACTGTATATAGACACGTAGTTTTCATCTGATTGACATTTGAAAAACAAAATAATTAGTTTTGCAATGAGATTATATAATTTCTAAAATAATTATTTTACATTGTTTATTGTATTTATTTTAAAAAACAAATCATAAATTGTCATATTTTAAAGACCACACTGTCATGGTCCTACTATTATTTGTCATCTCAACTCTTAAGTGACTTAAGATTAACGTGCCGCGAAATCCACTTTCGTGGCCTGTATTGCGTCCACAAAATATTAAAGACTGTGTCCGGTTGTACAAAATAAAATAAAAATAAAACATTACGAATAGTTGTTTCACTAAAGACAACTATGATTCTAATGTTGTTGCGAAGGTGATGATCCTATCGGTAAACATATAGATATAAAAAACCCGATCGTGCAAAAAATTTACTACAATTTGTTTGACTATCTTGGAAATTACTAAACAAAGGGTAAATAACAAAAATGTTAGTAATAAATTTTCAGAAAAAAAAAGTTAAGAGTAATGTAATATAGGTTTGTTCCAACATATAATGAAATGAATACGCAACTGTCCAACGCATGCGCAGTATTAACCCTCCGTCTGTAGGGTGCCCTTTCTGAAACACTTTCGATCGGGTGCAGTCAGTTAATTGTGAATAGTATATCCCCAGTGCAAAATATTAATTTGAAATTTTGTATGCTTATCCGGGGGTACTAATTCTATAGATTACGGTTCAAATCAGACAATTTACATATGTAATAATAGAAGAAATTGAGAAAAACTGTCGAATTTTTAGAATTGCCGGTATATATATATATATATATATATATATATATATATATATATATATATATATATATATATACCGTGTGTCTATCTTAAAGGTGTACATAGGAGATTAGCATGGGAAATCAGTTTTTTGCAATTTCCTGCTCGCCTAATTATTTTAAGCAAAAACGCGTCAAATAAAAGTTTTAGGGCATGGCATAAAATTCTGCATCTAGATCAATAAACATAATTACCTTTACATGCTTTGTAACGATAGAAATTAATTACGAAAATGTCCAAAATTAGGTTGAAAATATCAACAGCCATGGAATTGAACAAAAAATAAATAAATGCTTGACGTTTTACCTGTCACAACGTAAGTTAAATTATTTGACGTATCTGACAATTTGATAAATCGTCAAGCATTTATTTATTTTTTGTTCATTTCCATGGCTGTCAATATTTTCAACGTAATTTTCGAAATTTTCATATTTAATTTCTGTCGTTACAAAGCATGTAAAGGTAATTCTGTTTATTGATTCAGATGCAGAATTTTATGTCCTAAAACTTTTATTTGACGCGTTTGTGCTTAAAATAATTGGACGAGCAGGAAATTGCAAAAAACTGATTTCCCATGTTAATCTCCTATGTACACCTTTAAGACAGACACACGGTATATATATATATATATATATATATATATATATATATATATAGTAACATTTTTATATATTTGGGTGAAGTGTAAATATTAGACAATTATTAATTATCTGTTTATATCCCCAACTTTTAACACGCAACGCTTATTTATATCAGACTCAGTGGCGTGCGGTGAAATTTTAGACGGGTATGCGCCAAGGATAGGAAATAATTTATAATTTTTGTAATTACGATATTTATTGCATACTTTAATATATCAGAAAAAAATCAATATTAATTAATATAACTATTCGTAAATAAATTCCATTCTTCTTTCCTTTTTACAAAATTCTTGAATTATTGCAGAATGAAAATTATCTTTAGTTTGCATTTCGCTTAGTTGAGATTTTTCAATGGACAACAGTCCTAAGCTTGATAATCTTTCTTGTCCCTGGGATGATCGTTTGTATGATTTTATGCGCTTCAAAGCCGAAAATGAGCGTTCAACCAAAGCTGTAGTGTCAGATATCGCGAATGTTTTTGAATTGCTACTAATTAACAATTTAAATTTTCAAATCCTTGTTTGTTCCAAACAGTTATATCAAAATAATTTTCCAAATGATGCTGATCCACATAACCATATTTTGTTACATGAAAATGTCGCGTAAATCTTTTACCTTTGTCTTTATGAATCGTTTTTAAATTATTTAAATCAGAAGTAGGTTTTCCACTTTTGATAATTTCATTTTTCTCGTTAAATGCTCTTCTCAAAAATGACTTTTATATTAATTGTTTTATAATGCAATCCATAGTTATCCAAAAATATGCTCTATATTATAATATTGTAGAAGATAATCATTAAAAGCAAAATAAATAACAATACCTATGTTCATGTGCCTGTAGTATAACAAAACAAATATTTAATTCTGTAATTCTGTATGGTGGATGAATGCTTATACAAAAATTACTACATCAAAATATACTCGGGTAAGCGATGAATCTAGCGCTTACCAACTCACCTATAGCGCGCACTTCCCTCTGCTTATTTCTCGCAGTTCCTCAAGCGTCGCCCTGCCCCGATCCGTCTACAAGTCATGCGGCAGATCCTAGCGCTACCCACTAGCTTTTTCCAGTGTTATTCAGTTATTCATATTATACAAGTAGAACTAAATAAAATTTAAAAGTAATAGAATTTATCTTAAATATAATTTAAAGTATTTACATGTATTATGTAAAAAAATAACATTATAAAATCTAATTAATTTTTAAATACGAATGGGTATGCGCCGCATGCCCCGCATACACTGACCGCACGCCACTGATCAGACTGTCCAATGCCTTCGCTAACAGTGCTAATATACTCCGCCATTTTATTCGAGAACTTTCTAGAGCACTATTCTAGATAAAAACTCAAACAATAGATTTCATCAACCGCGTAATTAAGCAGGTTCCGACAAGTCTATTGCGTCATCGCTAAAAATAGGCACTCGCTCGTCCCTGCGACAGTGGCGGGGACAGCGGCGGTGACAGTGGCGGCGACGGCGGGCGCTACACACTACACTGCCCCCTCCTTAAGATTGTTTCGTCCCCAAACAGTTCGTGATGACGAAATCTGCATGCATTACCCTTGCTGCATTTCGAAGTTTTGAAGAAATGACAGTCGATGGTTTGCTCGACTTCTTGTTTATGTTCGTTAGGGTTAAAGCTACAAACGAGAATTTCAACGCCGGTAAAACGGAAGAGGATTTCTAGCATGTTCCTAACAATCCTCCAATCTAAACCATCTAGACCGCAGCCTAACTTCGATACGGCTAGCTTCAAAATGTTCTGATACGAGCGTGGTTTTGTAACCAAGTAATAGATGTACCGCTGATGTTCTGCATTGCTATCCCTCAGGCGCAGCGTTTTTCCAACAGTTGGACGTTGGTTGGCCAGTTCTTGTAGTCGCCCAAATTTCGCCTTAAAGGATGAAGCTATGCCGCGGGACATCTTTAAGTCTTCTGGTACTCAGTGACCGAGGGAATAATCTGAAGACACGGTGAATAGATCTCGGTGTTCTTTTTTCGTCGTGCCGAACCGCGCCTTGCGGCCAAGAGAATAGTCCTCAATAAAGTATTTAAAAGTTGGTTCTTGTACTATGATCCGACGAACCGTTGTTCCATTATGGTCTTCATGATTGTCTCCGGCAAAAATGGCTAGCCGATTAAAGTGCACTACTCTCGGCTTCTCGCTAGGTCGTTTCTTAATTCTGTATACCACGTCCTATATCCTTTTGACTATTTCATAGGGGCCTTCCAAATTCTTTTGCAGGTTTGGTGACAAACCGCGACATCTTTGTGGTTTGTAAAGCCACACTAAATCCCCAGGTTGATACCCACCCTTTTAGGTCTTGATGTCATACCGGTCCTTCATTCGGTCGCTGGCAGCTCGAATGTTCGTACGGACTTGTTCATTAATATAATCTATTCTTCTCCGTAAGTCCGTAACGTAATCTTCCCCGGCCAGATCTTACCCAGGTTTACTGTCGAACACCAAGTCGCATAATAATCGCAACTCACGCCCGAATAAGATGTTCGCAGGAATTTGCCCTGTTGTTTGATGCACGGATGAACGATAACCCATCAGGAACAGATGGAGATGTCGGTCCCAGTCTCTTTGGTGGTTGGAGACTACCGACGACAAATATCGGTTGATCGTTCTGTTCATTCGTTCAACCATGCCATCAGACTGCGGATGTAATGCAGTTGTTCTAGTTTTATTAATTCCTAATAACTTACAGACATTTTGAAAAACGACAGACTCAAAATTTCTTCCCTGGTCTGAGTAGAGTTTACATGATACTCCGAATCGGCTAATACATTCTTTAACTAAAGATTCAGCGACCGTGGTGGCTTTCTGGTTGGGTAATGGATACGCATCAACCCATTTGGTGAAGTAGTCTATGACAACCACCATGTATTTATTTCTTTCGTCACTTTCTGGGAATAGTCCAGACACATCAATTGCAATACGCTCAAATGGACTGCCAACGTTGTATTGACGCACTGGAGCTTTTTGTCGTTTATGCGGACCGTTACTTCCAGCGCAAACCACACACTTCTTGCACCACTCTTTAACATCTTCCGTGAAGTTTACCCAGTAAAACCGCTGGCACAATCTTTCTAGCGTTTTGATGACTCCAAAATGGCCTCCAGATCCGTCATGAATCTCTTTCAATACGTCTGGTACTCTACTCTTAGGAATAACTAACTGAGTTCTCTTCTCAGTTCAGTTCCATCAGCATCTTCTACCACACGCTTTAACAGGCCATCCTCAATCACCATGGAGTCCCATTGCGCCCAGTACAATTTTACACTCGGTGAGTGCGGTGCAACATCTTCCCATACTGGTTTGCTCTCCCCTGCTTTCCATTGCAACATAATTTTCAAAGTCGGGTCTTTTTCTTGATCTTCGCGTAGTCCATCGAGCTGCCAATTATCGTCGACTACTTTTGTCCTGGCGACGACTGAAAATTTTTCTATTCGACTCCAATGCTTGCAATGATCCTAGTAGGGCCTTCTGGACAATGCGTCGGCATTACGATGGCTGGTACCTGTCTTATGCTCGATTTTGAAATCGTATTCCTGTAGTCTTTCAATCCATCTAGCCACCTGACCTTCAAGATTCTTGAATTGTAGCAGCCATTTTAATGCAGCATGGTTAGTTCTAATCAAAAATATCCTTCTGTACAAATATTTGTAGAAATGTTCCACGGATTTATGTTTACCACTCGTTGACTATCTGTTTATATCCCCAACTTTTAACACGCAACGCATATTTATATCAGTCTATCCAATGCCTTCGCTAACAGTGCTTATATACTCCGGCATTTTTATTCGAGAACTTTCTAGAGCACTATTCTAGATAAAAACTCAAACACAATATATTTCATCAACCGCGTAATTAAGCAGGTTACGACAAGTCTGTTGCGTCATCGCTAAAAATAGACACTCGCTCGTCCCTGCGACAGTGGTGGTGACAGTGGCGGCGACGGCGGGCGCTGCACACTACAATATATATATATATATATATATATATATATATATATATATATATATATATACAGGTTTCCCAAATTAATTGAGATACATTTGGATCTCGGAAACTATAAGAGCTACGTCGGTTAAATGGGCATTGTTGTGCTGTTTTGAGTGCTCATTTAGATCCCTCTGAGGGAAACTGGGAATCTTCTTTTATTACTGCGCATGCGTCGCACAGTTCCGGACTGATTTGATTCTTTGTTGGAACAAACCTATTGTAATTAGTAAAAACGTTAATTACAAATGTTATAAATGACGATTAAATGTTAGCGCTAAAAATAAGAATATTAAAACACATTTATCACCCAAACCGGTATATACAGTATTAATACAAAAATAATAACAAATCTAGATGACCGTCGCCTGGCCGAATCCGGTCACGCGGAATCCTCCTTCACACCGTGATTATTTCTGCAAAAGAATTAACACATGAGAAATACTCAGTGAGGAGGCAATCATTTACAAAAGGTTCAGGCATTCACACACTGTACACACATGTTGGCAACTACGGGCAGTACCGCTAGTTACTACGGACCCTCTGCCGCTTCGGTGGTGATCCGGAGACAATCCTCTTAACCAACTGGATCAGATCACTACAGCCCTAACTGCTGCTACCGTTGGCGACCACAGAATGTGGGTCACTACAGCCTTCCCTGCTGCTACGCTGGCGACCCTTGGGTTCACACGAGCGGCCACTACGGAACCACTGCCGCTTCGGTGGTGATCCGGAGACATTCCTCTTAACCAACTGGATCAGATCACTACAGCCCTAATTGCTGCTACCGTTGGCGACACCAGAATGTGGGTCACTACAGCCTTCCCTGCTGCTACCGTTGGCGACCCTCGGGTTCACACGAGCGGCCACTACGGAACCACTGCCGCTTCGGTGGTGATCCGGAGACATTCCTCTTAACCAACTGGATCAGATCACTACAGCCCTAACTGCTGCTGCCGTTGGCGACACCAGATGCGGGTCACTACAGCCTTCCCTGCTGCTACCGTTGGCGACCCTCGGGTTCACACGATGCGGCCACTACAGTACCCAGTACTGCTCACACGCACACCCACAATCATACACATGCTAGATTAACTATCTCACCTGAACCACTATAATATCGATGTTCTCACACTGAAATCTAGAAATAAACTGAAATAAAATACGTGAATACCAGTATCATTAAATGTAGCTCTTATCCAACAGCATCGGTTACGTACCTAAATAGCTAATTAGAGACAAAACATAAAAAATTTAATAAAAATAATCTTACGCAAAATAATATCTGTGACAGTTCGGCCATCCTGAAAAGTTCCTCGTCCTCGAGGAATCAATCCCAAATTCCTGCAGCGTCAGCATCAACATCCGAAGCGCTGTTGTCTTCCGACAGTTCACGTGTACTTAATGGTCCTTCATATGGATGGTGTGAAATGGAATTGATAGTTTCTCAATTGGATTCAATAGTTCTGGCTGCTTTCTTATCTGGTGTTTATGGTAAAAACATCTGATACACAAGTCAGTGTACTTCGCGAATTTTCTCACTCCAGGAAACCAGTAAATTCCAAAATGTCCAAACTCATCAAAACAAGAACATACTACCTGCAGCCGCTGTCCTCTAGGTACAACCTACTAATTTCCGGATGCGGTAATTTGGTAAACCCGTTCGTCTTGTAAACAGTAATTTTTATAAATATTCGTTTCGTAGTTAGTTTCCGGTGGTTTACTTAAAATGTTCTTGATAATTTTCAACTTGTCATTTGTCCGGCGAGTATCCAGTCAGCTTGTTATATGAAAAAATTTCAAATTCTGCAGAAAGTCCTTCTCCTGACACGGGGTTTCGACTTGGCGCATCGACGTGACACATTCGTAATCCTGGGCGATATTCTATATCGAATGAATATTCCTGCAGTTCCAGCCAGCATTATCCATTCTATTTAAAATGTATTCCCAGCAGATGTACTCTAAATTACTTTAACGTTTCGACTGCTGCTAAAGTCCCTAGATTATACGAATGCTACTTCATTTCCGTTGGTGAATTTTGGCGACTGAAATAAGCAACTGGGTGGAATTTACCTGTGTCCAATATCTGCAGCAGGATTCCCTAATCCTAACTTGCTGGCGTTCATGTGCACCTCTGTTTCGGCTTTCGAATCGTATAGTCGCAAAAGTGGTCGTTCCGTAAGCTGTTCCTTTAGGTCTTCAAATGCTTTCTGTTGTTTCGCTTCCCAACACCACCGTGTATCTTTTCTCGTTAAAATAGTAATAGGTCGCACAATCTTAGCTAATCTTTAATGAAGTGTCGAAAATAACTTGTAAGTCCTACAAACTGTCTTACTTGATGCACATTCCTCGGTGCCTGAAATCCGGTGACGGCTTTTATTTTCTTCTTTCCAGGTCGAACTCCATCTCGACCAATCTCAAATCCTTAATTGATGCTGCTCTGAAAAAGAAACATTTCTTCATATCCAGTGTAAAGTTGTTTGCCCTATATAAAATGTCAAATAGTGTCGTCAGTCGCTGAATTCCCTCTGTAAATGATGATGGGCAGATGATGTCATCTAAATAAGCCATGGCGATGGTGTTACGACATGATCCTAGAACTTTGTTGACCAGCCTCTGAAAAACTGATGGTCTATTAGGTGATCTAAAAGGGACACGATTAAACTCGTAATGTCCGTCCGGTGTTACAAATGCAGATTTGTACTTCGAGCTCTGCGCGATAGGCACCTGGCAATATCCTGACGTCATATCTAAAGTTGTGACGTACTTCGCTCCTTGTAATTGATCTAGTTGGTCATCAATTCTTGGAAAGGGGTATCGGTCTTTTACTGTTACTTTGTTTAAATGCCTGTAGTCTATACACATTCGCAATTCTCCGTTCTTTTTCTTCACTAGAAGAATTGGTGCTGTAAAGGGTGACGTAGATTCGAGTATAATGGCGCCATCAAGAAGCTCTTGTACTATTCCATGAACGTGTTTTCTCTCTGGAAATCTGTACGGCCTGTAAGTAATGTGTGTATCATCAGTCAGTAAAATATCTACTTCGGTCGCGTTCGTGATCGAATATCCTTCACAGTTTTTACAAAACATTCCCAATATTCCTTCAGCAGACGTATTAGTTGTTCGCGTTGATCCACACTTATATCCGTTCCCACGTGTAGTCCATCCTACGTAAAGTATATTCCTTCATTTTCTGCGCTTCTGTATTATCAGCTTGACACTTCCATTTTCTTGTTATAATTTTATCCTTCTGAATTGTTAATTCCGCATCAGTTCAAGACTGGTAGAACACATTCCATATCTTTGTCTGCTACTACATTGTTCGCGGGAATACGTTTTCGTTTCCTTCATGGTTATGCAAGTGGACCCCATATCGAAGTACGCTTAGACAATTACCGCTTACCTCCGCAGAAGTTGTTAAGATGTTCCTTTCTGGCAGTTGTGGTTGTGGCTCTTGTTGACGTTGAACATGCTGATGTTGACGTTGTTGTGGTCGCTGGTTCCTACTTCCACTGAATTCGCCTCCCTTTCGTTCTGCACAATTCGATACTCGTTGCCGTTTTTTTGTTATAATGTGAGCGTGTATGTCCCAATTTCTACAAATAAAACAACAAATGTTCTCCATTCCATCGTCGTGCTGCTGCGTAGTATAGTAAGGCCACTTGTTCTTCTGAAAAGTACGATGTAAATCGCGTTTAACGGGAATAGAAAGGATCGTCTTCAAAAATAATAAAAGAGACTGCGGCTTCTTGCATTCTATGAAAAGAACAAGTGTTGAGTAGCGGCAGCTTCTCATAATAGTATTGCAACACGGGTTCATCCAGTTTCTTGTTGCGAGAAATCATTTCTTGAAGCAACTGAAAATAGTTTTCCTGTACCGGAAATGCCTTCAACAACATAGCCTTCTATGACTCCCAAGAATGATTTAATCCTTGCAGCGCTTTATACTATATTTCTGCATACCCTCTCCAGCGAGTTCTCACATACATGATGGTAGTTATTTCGTCCCATTTATGCATAGCGCGTAAAGTGAACGTACGTACTGAAATTGAGGACTGTTGTTAGGTAAAGTTATGTTGTAATGTTGTTCCAGTTTCGTAATCCAGCTAACCATAAACGTAATCAATATCCGCACTGTTCCAAAAGCTTTGTTGGTGTGATCCCAAAAGCTGAAGTTAAAAATGTTCTCATCCCACTTCTGAAATGTTATAAATGACGATTAAATGTTAGCGCTAAAAATAAGAATATTAAAACACATTTATCACCCAAACCGGTATATACAGTATTAATACAAAAATAATAACAAATCTAGATGACCGTCGCCTGGCCGAATCCGGTCACGCGGAATCCTCCTTCACACCGTGATTATTTCTGTAAAAGAATTAACACATGAGAAATACTCAGTGAGGAGGCAATCATTTACAAAAGGTTCAGGCATTCACACACCGTACACACATGTTGGCAACTACGGGCAGTACCGCTAGTTACTACGGACCCTCTGCCGCTTCGGTGGTGATCCGGAGACAATCCTCTTAACCAACTGGATCAGATCACTACAGCCCTAACTGCTGCTACCGTTGGCGACCACAGAATGTGGGTCACTACAGCCTTCCCTGCTGCTACGCTGGCGACCCTCGGGTTCACACGAGCGGCCACTACGGAACCACTGCCGCTTCGGTGGTGATCCGGAGACATTCCTCTTAACCAACTGGATCAGATCACTACAGCCCTAACTGCTGCTACCGTTGGCGACACCAGAATGTGGGTCACTACAGTCTTCCCTGCTGCTACCGTTGGCGACCCTCGGGTTCACACGAGCGGCCACTACGGAACCACTGCCGCTTCGGTGGTGATCCGGAGACATTCCTCTTAACCAACTGGATCAGATCACTACAGCCCTAACTGCTGCTGCCGTTGGCGACACCAGATGCGGGTCATTACAGCCTTCCCTGCTGCTACCGTTGGCGACCCTCGGGTTCACACGATGCGGCCACTACAGTACCCAGTACTGCTCACACGCACACCCACAATCATACACATGCTAGATTAACTCTCTCACCTGAACCACTATAATATCGATGTTCTCACACTGAAATCTAGAAATAAACTGAAATAAAATACGTGAATACCAGTATCATTAAATGTAGCTCTTATCCAACAGCATCGGTTACGTACCTAAATAGCTAATTAGAGACAAAACATAATAAATTTAATAAAAATAATCTTACGCAAAATAATATCTGCGACACAAATATTTAGAATAAATTATACATTAATGAAGGTAGTACTAACCTGTTAACAACAAGTATATAACGGCACTAAGTTTGTTATCAATAATGTTACTGGCATCTTCTCAAGTGAGGCGGATAGGGATCCGCGAGTAGAATAAACTCAACGCTGCTGACTGTTGCCACCAAAAATAACTTGTTAATAACTTTATTTGTTATCAACATCATTTGATCTAGACCGCATCCAGAGTGATCACAAAATTTGTTATTAACAAAATTAGAAACAATTTTCTCAATATGTTAACGGAGAAAGTAACAAATGTTTAACATTTTTAGCAGGGGCGTAGCTAGCGCCATATCCGCCGTATCAATGATATGGGGCCCACCGACCTCTACTATCTTTCAAGAAATGTTTTTTATCGAGTATTTAGTTAGTCTATAATTATTTGGTAACTTATCGAAAATGCGAGAATAATGACTGTGTTTGTGTAACCTAGAATACGCTCGCGATAAGAGGGAGGCACGAGCAGATACGTGACTGACAAGTCCTTGTAGGGCCCAACAAGGGTGCCAAGTATACAGCTCGTGTAACTTGCATGTGTTGCCAAATCAATTTAAGTGTAAAATTAATAAATAAAATTGGAAAACTAGTTATTATTAACGAATATCATATTGTTTTATTTTCTGACACATTAAACTTAATTTTTATAAAAATAGAGCATTCAACATAAACTGATGGTTTCCTCAAATTTAGCGCGCCAAGAAATCTTTGTATAGTAGATAGCAGCACTAATCGCTCTATTTTTATATAAATTATTTTAAAAATTAAGTTCATGTGTTACAAAATAAAACAACGTGATATTCATTAATAATGACTAGCTTTACATTTTTATTTATTAATTTTACGCTGTAATTGATTTGGCAACACAGGCAAGTTACACAAGCTGTATGCTTGGCAACCTTGTGGGGCCCTACAAGCACTTGTCAAAGTCATGTGTCTGCCCGCGCCTTATAGAGCACGGAAGATCACATGACCTATCATATGTTTTGTCCCTTTCTCACTTCGACTCGATCTTCAGCTCTGTCCCATGCTAACTTCAGACCGTACTTTCGCAGAAAGAAAACTAAAAAAACTGTTGTCATACGGAACTGATTTATCTAAATGTAGAGGGCAGGGCTACGATGGTGCTAATATGATGTCGGGTGTATATGGTGGTGTACAAACACTTTTGAAGCAATATGCTTTAAATACCGACTACATTCACTGTGCCGCACATTCGCTAAATTTAATCTTAAACGATGCAGCCAAAGATATTTCAGAGGTGGCACAATTTTTTGACGATTTGCAAAAAATATACACATTTTTCGGAAATAGTATAAAACGGTGGGCTCTACTAAATGATACTACAAACTCTGCATTAGAAAAATATAAAACAACTCTTAAAAAGGTGTGCCCTACTAAATGGGCTTTCAGGAATGACGCTTTATTTGCAATTAAAACAAAGTACACAAGAATAATGAAAGCTTTAAATGCAATAAAACTGACTTCAGACAAGAAAGATGAACGTGACGATTGTAAGAAAAAATATAACAAAAATTCTAGAATAATTGCGCATTCCTTAAAAAAATTAATGAAACTGAAAATTAAATTTGTTCATGATAATTAATGGGTATGATACAAATATAAATATTGTATGTTGTATTTGATGTGAACTTTGTAATTAAGTAACTAGTTTTCGTGGTGTAAATGTGTTATTTCTTTCAAAAATGTGTATAAGCCAGTAATAATACTGTTAGGATAACACAAAAATTTGAACCAAACGAGAAGGTTATTCAATCTCGACTATGTAAAAAAACAATTGCAAATAAAAATTTGTCATCTTAGTTACTAGGATATTATGTCTAATTACATAAATTGTAGTTTTAAAATATTTTTTGAAAATATTAGGGCGTGAGCCGCTTCTGAAGCATGACAATATTTTTTATCACTAAAAATATCTTATACATGTTTTCCGGTAAAACGAAAATGAAATGTAGGAAAATAATTGCACCAAAAATTAAAGTAACTGTGTAGATGTGAAATCAGATATCCGAAGCATTTAAAAGTAAATCCAGTAGACAGTCCCGGCCGTGATCCTTGACGCAGCCGTTTCTAATTCAGTACGATAAGAAGCCAAAGCAGAGCGATCTTTCGCGTCTCGCTAGATAATAGTACTGTAATCTCAAGACAAATATCTGTTTCGTGTTGCCGGGTTAGATGTCGCCGGTTTGTTCTTTACCGTCGCTGCTCAAATTAAATCAATGGAGGAAAATGAGGACAAATTGTTTTCGCGCGTGCCGAGCCAAAGCCCCTGAGACTGTTCGGTGTTCGGGTTAGAGTGAGATTGTGAGGCTGTAAGGTGCAAATGGATGTCTACGAACCAATGTGAACACAAACGATTTTTTTCTTTTTGTTTCACGTTCATGTCACTATTTTCGCCTTCGAGAACTGACGTTAGATGTTTTATTTCCAATTTTGCAGACAATTCTCTAATGAAAAGTACTTTAAAACGGAAAGCCATGTTCTACACCTATACTTGTACAAAGTAAAATTGTTTTTATTTAATTCCGTTTAAAAAGTTAAATTTATGAAACGTCACATTTTACATACTTAATGACAAATTAGTTTTGTACAAATCCTTACGTAACTGAATTACGTAATAATTATTTATGTTATAAAAATCGTAACGTCAATTATTATCGTAGTAGTCGTGAAGATCATCAAGCGAGGCGAAGCCGAGTTTGATAACACGACGTGTACCCGTATGATTAGGTACCATCCGTATCACATATAAAATTTTATTTGCTGGGGTATATCAATGAAAGAGTAAAATAAAGTATTTGGTATTGAACAAAAAAGTTAATCTGCGAAATCAGGTATTCTGTTTTTGATTTGTTTGTAAACAAGTAGGTACCCCGTTACCATAGCTCATTATGATACTGAGTACTCTAATGGGTTTATTATTGTCCAAGGCCTATAATAATAGTATATTAAGATACAAGTTCCTGCGAGGTTTCTAAGAGGAAAAGTGCAGTGAAATGTCTTATGAAACGTGTATTTTATACTATTTTGGTCCTTTGTTAAAAAATATACGTTATTTCATTTTGAGGAATTTCTATTTTGGTTGTTTAATAAAGTATATAAAAGACACAAGAATATATAAATATTGATTCTTTTGTACCTATCAATGTATGAATTGACTCACACTTAATTCCTTTACATACGAAGGAAGATCTATATCGGTTTCAGAACTCATTTTCTATGATATAACGCATGCAAGAAAAGCGCTAAATTTAAAAAAATATGGTGTGGCCAACACAATACATCTCGCCATTTACAGTCCGAGTCACAAAAAAAATTAAGTTAATCCTTATTTTTGGATTAGTTAATTTTACCCTAATTTTGACAGTTTATTTCTTAAAATATAGTCTAATATAATACAGGTAACTACCTTTTTTTAAACGTCTCAACAGGATTAATTCCCGGGGTTCACATACATACACATCCATGCCTTAGTGGGATTCGAGCCCAAAGCTCCGAGGGCACTCATGACATGAGGCGTTGCTCTAACTATTGAGCTACAGGTGCTATAATAAAATGAATATTAAATTTTAAATACCGGGATACAATAGAATTCACCCGTGGAATTCACTAATCCAAAAATGAGGATTAGCTTAAACATTTTTGTGAATCGTTAATTTTTATTAATCTAAATACATACCTACATATTCAGTTATGCTGGAAACTGTATTGAATTCCTTTTCTATTGTTCTATTTACTTTTTTCTTTTTAAAACATTACTAATATTATTTTGAAATGATCAGTTCTTTGATAGTGACATTTATCTGTCAGTTATATACATTTGAAAAACTGCGTTTTGTTTGTTCAAAGCGTAGGCTCTCGGATTTACATTATAGATAATTTTATAAATTTATCCATAAAATATATAGAAAAAGTATTAATGCAAATCTATAGAAAATTTAATAAGCTTTAATTTTTATAATAACATTAATCTCGAAAAAAAAAACATTTAAAGGTATTTTTGGAAGAAAACTATTTTGAGCTTCTAGTAAAGTGCCATTTCTGGTTGTCCGATTTTCACCAAAATCTAATGGGCTCTTTCCATTACAGAAAAAGTTCGAAATACAGGGTTTCAATATTTTCTGAATGATAGTATTTGAGTTAGAGTGGAGGATCCACGCACACAAACACACATACACAGAGACATCATCGTGAAAATGTTAAAATTGGACTCTAGAGACCTTAAAACGTGGTCATTTACCAAAATCTCGATATGCGATTTTTAGCACAATCCGTATATCTCCCTTACCAAGGGTAGCGGGAGGTAAAAACTAAATTAATTTATTTTCACGTCAACTTTTTGGTAAATTGATTTTCAAATTTGTATATTAAGCTGTCAGATAAATAACCTAACATTTTGTGTACATTTAAATTATTTTAGCTGAATTACATAAAATTTTGTACAAGTTATGAAAACGAGATATTGTTTGACTCACATATTGTAGGTATTCATCAAACAATATCACTCTTATCATAACTGATTATGTATATAACTATTATTCAATCATTATAGTAATATGTCAATTCCTAATCATTTCGAGGTTGGGAAATACGTCATTCCTCAATGTAATAACAATCTCTTAGGTTAAAAATAACATATTTCATTTCCACACCACGGATTGGAAATGTTTATATAGGGGTTGCCTAGCAACATTGTCACAGATCCCTATAATAAAATAGGCTAAACAAATTTTAATAAAATATTAATAAAATTAAAGGTTATAACACATTGATTTATTATTGATTTAAAAAGAGGATGATTGTGAATAAATAGTATACATACCTCGGTGGGAATTTCAACACACCCTTTCGGTAATATACATAAGCCCTCGGTTGTACTGAAACATATCCCACCTCAGATGTAAAAATACTATTACATATTCGCACAGTTTTTAGACAGAATCAGGTAAGTGCTGCAATGCATTTGCATCGGACATCGAGATAATTGAGGCTTACCAGCTTCATATACGGGTTGTACTCCCGAACGTAGATCTTCATTTCAAATAAAAAAGCTTCAAAATAAAGGTCGTAGGGCATAAAACTCTGAATCTCAATATGCAAAATAAATTCTACATGTTTTATAACAGTAAAAATTTGGTATGGGTGGAAAATCGCTCCAAAAATAGCGATAGCCAAATTGAAACAATTTGGTGCGATAACGGGCCTTATAGAACATGTTTTTATACTACTTTTTTCTTCTTCTTTAGTTTTATAATACTAAATCTATTTAAAAATTGCAGCTTGTCTAAAATGTTTTTACCTCCCGTCATACCGTAGGCAAGGGAGGTAATGTAATCGTGCCAAAGATTAGATGGTAAGTTTTCAATAAATAAGCACGAATTAGGGTCCCCACAACACGTTTTTACTATTTTTACGATGATTGTGTGTGTGTGTGTGTGTGTGTGTGTGTGTGTGTGTGTTTGCGTGTGTGTGTGTGTGTGTGTGTGTGTGTGAGTGTGTGTGACGATTTTTCGTCCACGATAATCTTATAAGAAACTTCCAAATATATCTATTTTCCGTATTTAAGCTTCCTGCATTCATATAACGAGTTAGTTAGATTTTGGGTAAAATGGATAAAGTGAAGTGATACTTTACTTAAAGCCCATAACAGTTTTTTTTTATAAAATACTATATTAAAATATAATCCAAAACATTTAAATTTTAGTATTTAAGACTTTTATATCATGGGAAATAGATTTTTACTAAAATTAATCAACCAGAAGTGATACTTTACTTGAAGTTCTGAACAGATTCTCGTGAAAAATATATTAAGATATTTTCCGAGATATTTTCCAAAACTTATCAAATTGATTTATTTACGACTTTTATATGAAAAGGAACAACATTAGATTTTGGATACAATTGATAAACCGGAAGATAATATTTAATAAGAAAGGCATGTTAGATTGTTATAAAATTGATAATTCGGAAGTGATACTTTACTTGAAGCTCTGAACAGATTTTTGTGAAAAATATATTATGATATATTACAAAACTTGTCAAATTTAGTATTTAAGACTGTTATATAACGAGAAGCAACATATTAGATTTTGGCTAAAATTGATAAACTGGAAGTGATACTTTATTTGAAGCTCGGAACAGATTTTCGTGAAAAATAAATTGATACAATCCAAAACGTTTCAAATTTGGTATTTAAGACTTTTATATTAATGAGAACGACATAAAATATGTTTTTTAAAATTGATTAACCGTAAGTACTACTTTACAGCAAGCTATAAACAGATTTTCTTGAAAAAATGTATTAAAACATGATCTAAAACTTCTCAAATTTGGTATTTAAAACACGTATATAATTTGAAAGAACATTAGATTTTGACTATTGGTACCTATATGATAAACTGGAAGTGGTACTTAATTTGGAGTTCTTAACAGATTTTCGAGGAAAAACTTAATGAAATATAATTCAAAATTTGGTATTACAGACTTTTCTAATTATTGGAACAACAAATTAGATTTTGTTTCCGAACGATCAACCGGAAGTGATACTTTACTTAAAGTTCATTGCTATTTCAAACATGGAATTGACGGGAGGTCATGTGTTGGCCACATCAGATTTTTTATCAGTTTTATGTTAGAAGCGCTTCCCACTAAATGTTTTAACTTCACAAATATGTCATCATCATTACCGAAATCTGTGTAAAAAGCAGATTGGTATACCTAGCAATGGGTAATATGCCGTGATGATATATTTACATTTATTTATTATATTTTATTTAATTTAAGAAATTACATTGTTGATTGACAGAAATTGGAGGTTATGTCATTCATCCGTCAGTTTAGAAAGCACTCATACCGCTTCTAAAAAACGAAAAGCGCCAAAAAATCGTATAAAGGAGATCAAAAACTGAGAGGAATCAGCCATAGCCTCATATTGGAGAGACATTCCGGGGCTTAGACAGTCGAAGAACTGTTCATTGTTCGCTGAAATACTATCTACTAAAACAGTATCTGTCGACTCTGCGAAGAGGACGAAGAAACTTCGGAACACATTGGCTCGTACCATGATCACGGTTTTAAGTAAAACGCTGTTTTAAGAAATGTCAAATTTCATTATTTAATTATAAATAATATATAATTTATCAAAATATGATTTTAAAGCAGAACATAGTTTGTATTCAAACAAATATTTAATAAACGTTCTTTAAACAAAAGAAAGATATTAAATATTGAAATTTGAATTTGACATTTCTTAAAACTGTGTTTTAGTTAAAATCATGCTCGTAATACGGCCCATTGTATCTGAATGTCCAGCTGTGTCCGTAAGTAGACTTAACCATCCAGGTAAAAGGTATCTTACAAATGAGATCGGGAAACTGACACCTGTACCAGTAACTGGCTTCATGAGAACTCTAGGACTGCTTCCAGTAAACGGAGATACGGCCGTGATACAATAGTGACAAAAGTGGCTACCGCGTTTATAGCCCTCATCTAATTAATAACTAATATATCGACTGGGTGTATAGTATTTGTCTATGTCAAGTTAAGTTGATCATGAATATTTTCTTATATTTTCTGTTAACTTCGTATTTTGCATTTAATATGATTGTAGGTAATTCGTAAAAATTTATGAAAATAATAAATAGGTACTAAACATAATTTTCTTCTTTTTCCACCTTGGCCTACTTAAATTAAACTTAATAACTAATGTAAATAAATGCAATTTAAATATTTTCCATTTTACTAAAAATCTATCAATTTTCATTATAGGGCATACTATACAAACTACCCCTATTTCTTTTTATAAAAAATTAATTCAAATAATTGAGTTTTCTATTTAAGAAGCTTGAGTTTTTAGAATTTTTTAACGTAGAATTTACATTTTTCAAAAATTGTTCTTTATACAATTATTCTTAAAGATTTTAGGCATTCGATTCCATTCTCCTGACACAGAATAATAAAGAAGTGGCCGTTTTTAGAGAAGAAACCAAAAAAGTTAAATTATGCCGGACGTGGTTTTATATGTAAATTTTTCTGTTCAATTCAATGGTAAAATTAAAAATATAGTACTCTATTTAAAATAAGAAAGTTGTGTCTACTTCCGGTTGACCCGGAAATGCTACTTCTATGAAAAGATTTTAGTTGAAACGGGCATGCCGGAAAACTCCTAGATACCAAATTTCATAAAGTAATATTTTTCAGCTTTTAAAATAATGATAGCCTAAACTCGTCCTGGAACACCTGTATACACACGCTTGGGTGTGCGAACCCAAGTCGGAAAATCTGATTTTAAATAATTTTTTGTATAAATCAATTAAAAGTTGGCTTTTTAGTGTTTGCTTTTAGGGTTAAAATGTCTTCTTATGATACTAGTGTTAAAAAGTGGCAGAACATTGTTACTTTTATCACTAATAATGGCACTGACGAATGGAACTACAAATCTACATTTTTAGCATATGTTAATGTTAATAAATTATCGGAAATACAAATTTAAATGAAAAAATAGGGTTTGTAGAAAAAATAGTTTATGATATACGTGTTAAAAGTGATTTTATTTTGTTCAAAGGTTTGGAACATACATTATGTTATGGTTACTTTTTATACCGTGGCATCATTCTAAAATTTATTGTATTATTCGACGTGAAATTAAATGGTACTTAACATATTAATAGCTATTAATCCTGTTTATAGTTTTATGAAACATAAAGCTGCGTTCAGAACTACCGAATTATAAATTACAATTAGCACTTACACTTAATACAAGCACTTTGACTTACGGCAAACAACGCTAGCGTTCACAGCGACAAAATTAAGACCGTAAGTATAAGTCATAAGTGGTTAGTATAAGTATATACGAACCCCAATTTTTTCACTTACAATTAATGCGACAGATATATCATCTTGTCTCATTTTGTCAGAAACGTCAAACGGCATAGCGCATATATATATATATATATATATATATATATATATATATATATATATATATATATATATATATATATATTTAAATGTGGTATATGATGCAGGATATTGTAATAAATAAGAATAAAGAAAGGCGAAGAATCACATATACCTATACTTGTCACTTTTTACAGAATGTCTCATTTGTAACCCTATTTTTATCACAATAGAAAATACTATGATTCGAAATATTGTCCGTCAATTATAGTGTTCAGACAACAAATACTACTCTATTTACAATTGCATAATAAAAATCATTTAATTGTTTTATTTATATAGATTGCTTCATCGATTTTTCAATAGATGTCACTTTCACTAAGTGGTAATTCTAAACGCTATTTCAGATTTAAAACCGGTAGTTTTAAGACGCTCTAACCGATTACTATTTGTAATTACTAATTGTAATTTATAATTCAGTAGCCCTGAACGCAGCTTTAGCATAACGTTTCTGCCGCTTTGTGTTACTGACCTACAAATAAACTGTCAGGTGTGTAACCGATTACTATTTGTAATTTATAATTCAGTAGCTCTGAACGCAGCTTTAGGATTGAATATTTTGTAAGAAGGTAATTGGAAAACCAAAGTTTGATATGGTCTCCTTTTCATGCATGTCAGATAATGTATATATTGGTTATCCAATTTTACCCATAATCTTATCAACTCTTTATATGAATGCAGAAAGCTAACATACGAAAAATAGATTATATTTTAATATAATTTTTCATTACAAACTGTTATAGGCTTCATGTAAAGTATCACTTCCGGTTATCCAATTTTATCTAAAATCTTGTCAACTCTTTATATGAATGCAGAAACCTTACATACGGAAAATAGAAATATTTGGAAGTTTGTTATAAGAGTTATCGTGGAGGAAAAAATCGCCATGCACACATACACAGACCCATACGCGCACGCACACACACACACGCACGCAAGCACACCAGCACGCACGCACGAACGCACGCACGAACGCACGCACACACACCCGCATACACCCACGCCCGTACGCACACACACACGCACGCTCGCCCGCCCGCCAGACGAAGTTATTTGAAAATTAAAAATTGACCATGGTCGCCGCAACATTTAACTTATTATTTGATTTTTAAAAAAAACAAAAGCACATGTAAGATTATCTCTGAAAGGTAAACAAAAAATCTCGAATAATCAAAGTCGTAACTCTTATAGTTTTCGAGATAGCAGAGGTAAATATTTCGGAAGCTATTGTAGATCGAATTCATGGTGATTGAAACTTTTTTACTCATTTTGGTCAATACTATACGCTCTTTCATTTTTTTTTTCCGAAGTATGATTACACCCTGTATGTATGTATGTATATATGTATGTGTATATATATATATATATATATATATATATATATATATATATATATATATATATATATATATATATATATATATATATATAAATAATGTATATACTGGTTATCCAATTTTACACAATCTTATCAACTGTTTATATGAATGCAGAAAGCTTACATACGGAAAATATTAAACATAGCAGTCATAATAACTAAATAAAATGAATATATTATCACGGCATATTACCTATTGCTGGGTATACTAATCTTTAGTTTGTAACATTTTAAATTTAAATACAAATTAATAAGAGAACTTAGTTAATATATGTGTAACGATGGGCAGCGATTTAGAACAGATGATGTGAAAACGATAAAACATCACTATGGTTTTGACATCATCTGTTCTAACTTAGGAACTAAACTATTTCTATGTTTTAGTGGTTTTTGATAGCTCTTGCAAAATTTTCAGAAATTTTAACAAAATTGTCTAGTTTTTTGTTTTTTTTTTTATTAACATTGCTGTGTTAACCATTTTAGCAAAAAAAAAATTAAATGTAACTAAATTACTTTGTTTTATCATTTCACTTTCCCATGTGCATGTGTTAAAAAACATGTTTGTAAATGTTGTGAATTTTACACAAAATCTCAACTAGTGTGAAAATCAAATTTCATAATATTGTACATATTCATTATTGTATTACAGAGCCAGCCGGCCCGGTATATATAACCAAAATTGCTTGATTACAATAATAAAAAATAAAGAGAATTATTTACAACAATGTAAAGGACTAATCAAATCGGCTTTATAAGCATCGACATACCGTGTAATTCTATATACATACGTCGAATGATATCCTTTCAATGCTAATTTTGAATACTGTTCGTATTTTGCATAGCTCTTTAATTTCCAAAAATTATGAGAAAATCAATAACGGATGATATTTCATTGTTTTCCAAATGTAGAAAGGGGTGAAATAGATGTGGAACGCTAATATTGGAGAGTTGACGTGCTGTGTCTGTGTCCGTACACCTCTTGAACTCTAGCTGGATGAATAATTCCCCAGCGGAACAAAGCATTATCTGCCTACAAATCACAGCGTCCAGTGCTAAATTTAAAGTGTCATAGGGCTCGTCGTGCCGTTCGTCTTCCTATAATGGCCGCAGCTTTTTGCAACCGAGTTCGTCCATTGAAAAGCAATTATTGATTCGTTAATTGCCCCGGATGGCTTTCAATTTTTCGGTCGACTGCTGTTTATAATGTAAGCACTTCCGAGCCAGCCGCTAATATAGAGATTGCAATGGCGCAATTAATGTACTAGACGTAATTAACTCTACAAGTAATCGCATTTCGGCCTTCTTACTTTACGAAGGAATGTTTTTATCCAATTTCTAACTATAGGCACTAATTTATTTTCGGTACAGGCACAGGGCATTTTTTTGTATGACAAATATTTTGTTGGCACAGTATATTGTATATGAATTTCTTATTGTAATATCTCAGGCAATTGTTAATGTACCAATTTATAAAAAATAACAAGTGTTAATCCAATCACAATAATGCTTCAAAATACGTCATTGGTGTACAAATAGAATTTAATGATTACGGAATCCCACGAGTTCTTACATTTATACGAAAGTCTCATTGCTCATATTGGTTTATTTATTAAAATATACAGAATAAAGTTTACAAAAATATTTATTGATAGGTAAAAAGGGACAAAAACACCAAAATTTTAAATTACTACTACATATACGTATACAATTACATTATATTTTTCCTATAACCGTGCGTAAAGTACAAACTTTACGCACCCTTTACACAGTGTATGTAAAGAGTCACTTATCAAGTAGTAGTGTGTGACAAGTAAACAGGCATTGCTAGACAACAGGGGCGTAGCTAGCGCCATATCCGCCGTATCAATGATATGGGGCCTACCGACCTCTACTACCTTTCAAGAATTTTTTTATCAAGAATTTAATTAGTCTATAATTATTAGGTGACTTATCGAAAATGCGAGAATAATGACTGTGTTTGTGTAACCTAGATTACGCTCGCGATAAGAGGGAGGCGCGGGCAGATACATGACTGACTGACAAGTGCTTGTAGGGCCCAACAAGGGTGCCAAGTATACAGCTTGTGTAACTTGCATATGTTGCCAAATCAATTTAAGCGTAAAATTAAAAAAAAACTAAACTTAATTTTTATAAAAATAGAGCATTCAACATAAACTGATGGTTTCCTCAAATTTAGCGCGCCAAGAAATCTTTGTATAGTAGATAGCAGCACTAATCGCTCTATTTATATATAAAATATTTCAAAAATTAAGTTTATGTGTTAGAAAATAAAACAACGTGATATTCATTAATAATAACTAGTTTTACATTTTTATTTATTAGTTTTACGCTGAAATTGATTTGGCAACACAGGCAAGTTACACAAGCTGTATACTTGGCAACCTTGTGGGGCTCTACAAGCACTTGTCAAAGTCATGTGTCTGCCCGCGCCTCATAGGGCACGGAAGATCACGTGACCTATCATATGTTTTGTCCCTTCCTCACTTCAGACTCGATCTTCACCTCTGTCCCATGCTAACTTCAGACCGTACTTTCGCAGAAAAGAAAATTAAAAAAACTGTTACGTCATACGGAATTGATTTATCTAAATGTAGAGGGCAGGGCTACGATGGTGCTAATATGATGTCGGGTGTATATGGTGGTGTACAAACACTTTTGAAGCAATATGCTCTAAATGCCGACTACATTTACTGTGCTGCACGTTCGTTAAATTTAATCTTAAACGATGCAGCCAAAGATATTTCAGAGGTATAGTTATATACACATTTTTCGGAAATAGTATAAAACGTTGGGCTCTACTAAATGATACTGCAAGCTCTGCATTAGAAAAATATGAAACAACTCTTAAAAAGGTGTGCCCTACTAGATGGGCTTCCAGGAATGACGCTTTATTTGCAATTAAAACAAATTACACAACAATAACGAAAGCTTTAAATGCAATAAAACTGACTTTAGACAAAAAAGATGAACGTAACGATTGTCAGAATATAACAAAAATTCTAGAACGATATGAATTTATAGTGCTAATCAATATATTTACGAATTTTTTTTTCTATTATTAATCCCGTATCGAAAGCTCTTCAAAGTATTAATATTAATTTGCAAGAGGCCAGTAGTTTGCTCAAAAATCTGCACTGCAATTTAATTAATTTAAGATATGAGAAATCATTTATATCTATGTTAAATGATTCAAAACTTCTAGCGCAAAAATGGAATATTGTACCAGATTTTAAAAACAAAAGGCAGAGGAGAGTAAAACGCTTTTTCGATGAAATGGCGTCAGATGAAAGAATTTCTTTTCCAGAATCTTACATAAGAGTAATTGTGTATTATCGTTGTTTACACATTTTTATTCCACAAAGTACAAAAATATTTGAAAGTTTGCGTCGTTTAAACAATGTGTTTGAAATTTGAGAACCGGCTAAATTGATTTCATTACGAAGAAATTAAAATAAAAGCAATAGAATTTGTGAGCAAATACAAGGATGATTTAACTGGATTTTTTTTAAAACAATTAATTACATTGAAAACATGTATGAAATTAAAAATTCAGCACATACATCCCATTAAAGAATTAGTAGAATATAAATAAATAAATATATCATCACGGCATATTACCCATTGCTGGGTGTGCCAATCCGCTTTGTATGCAGATATCGGTAATGATGATGACATATTTGTACCGTGCGGGCGTTTACCAGGCGTCACCTCACGGGCACTCATTGCTGGCGTAAAGAGTGCACCACAGGGGTCAATTAGTAGAATTATTCTTAATAAAATATATAAAAACGTTAGATTTTAACTTATTAAGCTGGTTCGTAATTGGTCGACTTAACAGTCCCATAACTTCTACAGCTTGACTGTGCGGAATATATTGCAAATTATAACTACTTTCAGTTCTCTTTTTTATAACATGAACTATGGCACAATACTTACATAACCATAACATTAAACAAAAGACAGAGGAGAGTAAAACGCTTTTTCGATGAAATGGCGTCAGATGAAAGAATTTCTTTTCCAGAATCTTACATAAGAGTAATTGTGTATTATCGTTGTTTGTTTTTTTTTATGTTTTTTATATAACAGTGTGAGTTCTAATTTTCCTGAGGTAATAACTGCTTGTATGTTATTTTTAACACTTCCTGTTACGGTTGCAACAGCAGAAAGAAGTTTTTGTAATTTAGTTCAATTTTGTTTTGTATCAGTACCTCTTAATCTATATAAGCTGTTAGTTGAAATTCATGAGAATGTAATTTTTATTTGTTGTGTTTTTTGATTTAAATTACTAACTGTTTCTCATAATTTAAATTACTAAAATTGTTAAAAAGTTAGTTGTTATTACAGAGAGAGAGGGACCTCCTTAGCAATCCTTGATACAGGGCCCACCGAATGCTAGCTACGCCACTGCTAGGCAACATACACATTCTGTTAATTTATCTGTCAAGTACATAATTAGGTAGTAAATAATAATGAAAGTAATAAAATTTATTGAGAAATATTATTGTACACTGCAAATGGAACAAGTGTAATAATTTTAATTAACAGTTTGAGTACAAACACTGACCTATTTATTTTAGAACATTAATATTATTTTTACATAATGAGTTCTAACATAAACTAATTTTTAATGTCAATATTAAATATACAATTTGTACAATTCTAGAAGACTAATCCACCTGCCTCTGAGATTCGTTCGAATGTTTGTACATACACTCACACTCAGTATTATGAGAAACAGCTCTAACATTTCGGTTGTAGGAAAAATATTGTATACAACATGTGTGTAAAGTTTTTTTATCTCATGCTATACCGAACTCGAGCAAAAAAGTACTATTTTACACACTTGTTGCTTAATTATCTATTAACAGACTAATGGGTGTATTCTAAACACATACCGTTAAAATACAGGATGTTATGGTTATGTAAGTATTGTGCCATAGTTCATGTTATAAAAAAGAGAACTGGAAGTAGTTATAATTTGCAATATATTCCGCACAGTCAAGCTGTAGAAGTTATGGGACTGTTAAGTCGACCAATTACGAACCAGCTTAATAAGTTAAAATCTAAAAATAAAATTGTTCTAAAAATAACAATTTTCAATAAGTAGCGTAGTACTTATTGCCTATTGCTTTCACTAATCAAGAACACGCAGACATGCATTTGATTTACAAAGAAGTGCGCCAAAACAGTGGCCGTTAATAAAAAGTGTCATCCATATTCCGTCTCTGACTTCAAATCTTCAAAAATGACAAGCGTTGTTGGTTTCACACAAACTAATATGATTTTTAAACAATTCTTTATTCAAATAAATAATTGTTACTGGTCCATTTTGAAGTGCCTTTACAACTGCAACAAGCACATTAGAAAATAAAATTATTTATTTATTAAGTGGTAACGTATAGAACATTACTTACATAACACGCGGTATATTATGTAAATGGATTTCGTTAAAATATTTCTTATTTACGAATTCCGCTAAAAATTCTACTCACAGCATGACATTTCAACGGATCCGTTTAAATTAATATAATAAACAGATCAATTTACTACTGCAGGGCAGTATTGGCAAATTGTAACTGTCAACATTATATATATATATATATATATATATATATATATATATATATATATATATATATATATATATATATATATATATATATATATATATATTTTGATAATAACAGAATGTATTAAGATCTAAACATATATTTATAACATATAAATTTGGAGATATTATTTAGTAACACATTTATATTAGGATATGATCGCAAAAATGTTTATTTTATTGAAAATAGTCTATCGAAACGATATAAATATCTTAACTTATACAGAAGATATAAGAAGTAAAAGTGAAAAACGTTAAAAATCGAAATTACAATTTAAGAAAAATATTAATATTTGAATTTTCGCAATGAGATAGGATATTGCAAATAACACCATTAAATTTGTTGGGAAGTATCTTATAAGAATATGTAACATTTAACTTTAGGGGCAAAACACGGTGTTCGACTTATAATATGCGAGATAAGAGAGCAAGGTTCTCTGACTAATTGGTTAAAATTGATAAACCGGAAGTGGTACTTTACTGGAAGCTCTGAACAGATTTTCTTGAAAAAGTATAATAAAACATGATCCAAAACATCTCAAATTTGGTATTTAAACGCCAAATTTTATTCCGAAATTTAGTTGGCACAAGAGTAAGCTCTGTGGTGTACTATCTACGCCATTGAGGTGACGCCTCGTAAACATCCTCATGATACGTTTATGTCATCATCATTACCGACATCTGTGTACAATGCAGATTGGCACACCGAGCAATGGGTAATATGCCGTACCATGATGATATATTTTTTATGTGGAATATTTAAAAATGATAAAATAATAATATTTCATTTTGCATATATCTCTATAACGCTGAACTGGATGATCCAAAATTGACTTTTTATAATGTACTTGAAATTAATTTTTCAACATTCACTTTTGAAGTGTCCTTTTTTAAGGCAATCATATTTACTATCCTAGTAATTTAAACTATTATTTTGATTTTTTTTTTCATTACAGATGCTATAAACATTTCATTTTTTATATAGTGTAATGTGCAGTGCCCGCCCTCGCCGCCACTGTTACCGCCTCTGTCCCCGTCGGTGTCGCCGCTGCTGTCGCAGGGACGAGCGAGCGTCTATTGTTAGCGATGACGCAACCGACTGGCCGGCGCCTGCTTAATTACGCGGTTGATGTAACCTATCGTGTTGTATCGAGAAGTATTCTCGTTAGTTCTCGAATTTTCGGCTACGGTATATAAGCACCGTTGGCGAAGGCACTGGACAGTCTGATATAAATAAGTGTTGCGTGTAGAACAGTTGGTGATATAAACAGATAGTCGACGAGTGCTAAATATAAATAAATACAGTTGTATAAATAAATAAGTGATCTATATATTGTTTAAATAAATAATCTTAGTGTTTAAGTGTTTTATAATATTCTTAGTCTTAATTAGTGTTTAATATTTGTTTAATCGTAGTGTTCGTTATATTTATCATCTTTTAATTATATTTAATATCTATTTATCATTATAATAAACTTTTATTTTCATTAATAACAATTGTCTAATATTTACACTTCACCCAAATAAATAAAAACGTTACAATTGGTGTCAGGTGTGGGGTTAATAAACTGTGAAGTGTTAAATAAAAATAAATAAAATGGCTAAATTATTAAAATTATGTGAATTAAAAGTAAGTGATCTGAAGACAGAACTGGAAGAACGAGAGTTAGATACGACAGGAAAGAAGTCTCTGCTTCAGGAAAGACTGCGGCAAGCATTAATCGATTCTGGTGAAAGTCCTGAAGATTACTTATTCCACATATCCAACATAAGAACATTAAAAGAAGAAATGACTGAAACATTTGAACAAAAATTGACAGAAAATTCTAGAACATTAGAAGAAAAATTAATGGAAAGTTCTAGAAAATCAGAAGAAAGTTCTAGAACATTAGAAGAAAAATTAATGGAAAGTTCTAGAAAATCAGAAGAAAGTTCTAGAAGTTTAGAAGAAAAATTAATGGAAAGTTCTAGAAAAGCGGAAGAAAATTCTAGAACACAAGAACAAAAACTAGAAGAAAATTCCAGAACATTAAAAGAAGAATTATTGGAACAGTCTAAAACATTAGAACAAAAAATGGAAGAAAATTCTAGAATTCTGGAGCAGACATTAGAACAAAAGTTAGAAGAAAATTCCAGCAGTTTAGAACAAAAATTAGAGGAGAATTCTAGAAAAACTGAAGAAGAACTGAAGAATTTAAAAGTTGACTATGACAAGAAGATTGAAGAATTACGAGAAAAATTCACTGAAATTACATCGTCGTCAATGTCGAATTCCGATGTAGTGAAGTCAGGTTTACACGAAGAAAAGAAAGTAGTAAAACCTGATACTAGTACAACAATGCACATCAAAACACCGGAATTTGATGGAAAATCTTCGTGGCCAAATTATTTAAAACAATTTGAAGCGGCTGCGAAAGCAAATAACTGGACGTCTACAGAGAAGGCTACAGCGTTGACTGTCTCGTTGCGTGGGGAAGCCATCGACATCCTACAAACACTGAAGGAAGAAGAACAAGAGGACTACGACCAACTAGTCAAGCGATTGGACATGCGGTACGGCAATGCGCACTTGGAGCAGGTATACCAGACGCAACTGAGGAATCGTTATCAGAGTTCAAAAGAAAGCCTCCAAGAGTTTGAAGTCGACGTAGCTCGTTTGGTTCGTCTCGCACATCCTGCAGCTCCTGACAGCGTTTTGGAGTGCCTGGCTGTTCAAGCATTCATCTACGGAGTTCGAGATAGCGAAACGCAGCAAGCACTGCGATTGGCCCGCCCAAAAACATTAATTGACGCACTCTCATATGCACTAGAACATGAAGCTGCCAAACAAGCTTCACGTAATCAATCTCGAGTGCGAAATATTGATGCCGAGAGAAAAGAAGACACGGAAGACCTAGAAGAGAAAATGCGACGAATTGTAAATGAAGTGTTTGCCGGAAGAAAGAAACTCCTCTGTTGGTATTGCGGTAAACAAGGTCATCCGCAGAGACTTTGCAGAAAAATGCAAAGAGAGACAGAATCGGTAAAAGAAGAAAAGGAGTCGGAAAACTAAGTCGGGTTGATGCGAAGGGGCAATCGTCGACCCGTAATCTAGTAGCCCCACAATCCATCAGTTATGTCGCATCCCTTCATCATCAAGCCAGCAGCATCTACGTGAATGGCTCTGTTAATGGAAGGCCACTAAAAATGTTATTAGATACGGGTGCGACAAAAACTATAATTAGACCCGATTTAGTAAAGAACACAGGCAAGACGCATCTTCAACCAACCAAATGGAGATTACGCACAGCGACGGGAGAACAAGCTACCACATTAGGAGAAATAGATATGACCATCACTATTGGAAATACATCCTTTAAACATCGTGCGCTGGTAGCTGACGTTGAAGATGAATTAATACTCGGTATGGACGTAATGAAAAAGCACGGTTTCAAACTTGACCTGAAGAATGGAGTAATGATGGTCAATGAAGAAGAACTTGTTTTAAACCCACGAGAAGACAAGGCTGTGCGCGTACTAATGGCTGAAGATGTTACCCTTCCAGAACGAAGTGAATCTATTGTACAAGCACAATTAGATGGTAGTTTCTGTGAGGGGAATATTGTTATGCTTGAGCCAAAGAATGATGATGTGAAGACTGGTACTGGAGTTGTTGTAGGAAAATCATTGATCAAAGCCAGTCAAGTAATACCAGTTCGAATAATGAACGTAAATTTTTATCCAGTTGTTCTTAAGAGCGGAACAATTGTAGGAGAATGCTTGACTGTATCCTCGATTATTCGAACTGTTAAGGCCAAAGGAAACACATCTCAGGAAGTTCCGGATACGTTAATTAATGAATTATCAACATCCTTCCAAGAACTGACCGCCGACCAGAGAACCAAGGCGAAGAAATTAATTGGAAGTTTTCAAGATGTGTTCCAATTTGACAACACCAACGGGAGAACAAATGTGGTTCACCATAAGATAGACACCGGCGACGCAAGACCCATCCGCCAACCAGCAAGAAGACTACCATTGGCGAAGCGTGAGGAAGCGGAAAGAATTATTGAAGACATGAAAAAGGAAGGTGTGATCGAACCTTCAAGCAGTCCGTGGGCTTCACCAGTGGTGTTAGTAAAGAAGAAGGATGGCTCTACACGATTTTGCGTCGATTACCGTCAACTTAACAACGTCACCAAGAAGGATAGCTACCCGCTACCTCGAATAGACGATACACTAGACACTTTGGTTGGCTCGAAGATTTTCTCCACTCTGGATCTAAAGAGCGGATACTGGCAAGTCGATTTGGATCCAAAAGATAAGGAAAAAACGGCCTTCACAATTGGTACCGGACTGTGGCAATTTACTGTAATGCCATTTGGGCTCTGCAATGCCCCTGCAACGTTTGAACGACTCATGGAAACAGTATTGGCTGGACTATCATGGAAAACTTGTTTAGTCTATCTCGACGACATTATTGTGGTAGGTAAGACATTCGAGGACCACATGAAGAATTTGGAAGAGGTTTTCCAGAGATTGCGGAAGGCTAACCTGAAGCTCAGCCCCAAGAAGTGTCACCTGTTCCAAAAGGAAGTTCATTATCTTGGACACGTGGTTTCTGATAAGGGTATTGCAGTTGACCCGGAAAAGATAAAGGCCGTGAGAGATTGGCCAGCGTCTAGAGACAAACACGAACTTAGAAGTTTTCTTGGTTTGTGTACCTATTATCGGCGATATGTACCTGGATTTGCTAACATAGCCAAGCCACTGACAAAGCTTACTGAAGAAGGTCGAAGATTTATCTGGGAAATGGACTGCAAAGTTGCGTTCAAAGAACTTAAACATGCTTTGACAAGCGCACCTGTCCTGAGTTATCCGTTACCTGCAGGAGAATTCATACTAGACACAGATGCAAGCAACGTGGGAATTGGTGGTGTTCTTTCCCAGATACAAGACGGACATGAGAAGGTTATTGCCTATTTTAGTAAGACTTTGTCAAAACCAGAGAGGAATTATTGTGTTACTAGAAAAGAACTCTTGGCAGTCGTGAAATCCGTGGAACATTTCTACAAATATTTATACGGAAGGAAATTTTTGATTAGAACTGACCATGCTGCATTAAAATGGCTGCTACAATTTAAGAATCCTGAAGGTCAGGTGGCTAGATGGATTGAAAGACTACAGGAATACGATTTCAAAATCGAACATAGGACAGGTACCAGCCATCGTAATGCCGACGCATTGTCCAGAAGGCCATGCCAAGATGAATGCAAGCATTGTAGTCGACTAGAAGAGAAATTTTCTATTGTCGCCAGGACAACAGTAGTTGACGATAATTGGCAGCCCGATGGACTACGTGAAGACCAAGAAAAAGACCCGACTTTGAAAATTATACTGGAATGGAAAGCAGAGGAGAACAAACCAGTATGGGAAGATGTTGCACCGCACTCACCGAGTGTAAAATCGTACTGGGCGCAATGGGACTCCATGGTGATTGAGGATGGCCTGTTGAAGCGTGTGGTAGAAAATGCTGATGGAACTGAGAAGAGAACTCAGTTAGTTATTCCTAAGAGTAGAGTACCAGACGTGTTGAGAGAGATCCATGACGGATCTGGAGGCCATTTCGGAGTCATTAAAACGTTAGAAAGATTGCGCCAGCGGTTTTACTGGGTTAACTTCACGGAAGATGTTAAAGATTGGTGCAAGAAATGTGTGGTTTGCGCTGGAAGTAACGGTCCGCATAAACGACGAAAAGCTCCAATGCGTCAATACAACGTTGGCAGCCCATTTGAGCGTATTGCGATTGATGTGGCTGGACCATTCCCAGAAAGTGACGAAGGAAATAAATACATCGTGGTTGTTATGGACTACTTCACCAAGTGGGTTGAAGCATATCCATTACCCAACCAGGAAGCCACCACGGTCGCTGAAACATTAGTTAAGGAATGTATATGCCGATTCGGAGTACCGCGTGAACTCCACTCCGACCAGGGAAGAAATTTTGAGTCTGCCGTTTTCCAAAATGTCTGTAAGATATTAGGAATTAATAAAACTAGAACAACTGCATTACATCCGCAGTCTGATGGCATGGTTGAACGAATGAACAGAACGATCAACCGATATTTGTCGAAGGTAGTCTCCAACCACCAAAGAGACTGGGACCGACACCTCCATCTGTTCCTGTTGGCTTATCGTTCATCCGTGCATGAAACAACGGGGCAAACTCCTGCGAACATCTTATTCGGGCGCGAGTTGCGCTTACCATGTGACTTGGTGTTCGGCAGTAAACCTGGGGAAGATCTGGCCGGGGAAGATTACGTTACGGACTTACGGAGAAGAATGGATGACATTCATGAACAAGTCCGTACAAACATTCAAGCTGCCAGCGATCGAATGAAGGACCGGTATGACATCAAGGTCGAAAAGGGTGGATATCAACCTGGGGATTTAGTGTGGCTTTACAACCCACAAAGACGTCGTGGGTTATCACCAAAGCTGCAAAATAATTGGGAAGGCCCCTATGAAGTAGTCAAAAGGATAAACGACGTGGTATACAGAATTAAGAAACAACCCAGCGGGATGCCGAGAGTAGTACACTTTAATCGGCTAGCCCCTTTCGCCGGAGACAACCACGAAGTCCATAACGGTGCAACGGTTCGTCGGATCATAACACAAGAACCAACTTTTGAAGACATCATGGAGAACTATTCCTTTGGTCGCAAGGCGCGGTTCGGCGTGACGAAAGAAGAACACCGAGATCTATTCACCGTGTCTTCAGATTATTCCCTCGGTCACTGCGTATCAGAAGACTTAAAGATGTCCCGTGGCATAGCTTCAGCCTTTAAGGCGAAATTTGGGCGACAACAAGAACTGGCCAACCAACGCCCAACTGTTGGGAAAACGCTGCGCCTGAGGGATAACAAGGCAGACCATCAGCGGTACATCTATTACATGGTTACAAAACCACGCTCATACCAGAAGCCGTCGTATCGTGACCTGTGGAACTCGTTGTGCGATTTGAGGGATCATCTGCTTAAGAATGACATTTTTAAGCTAGCCGTACCGAAGTTAGGCTGTGGTCTAGATGGTTTAGATTGGAGGATTGTTAGGAACATGATAGAAATCCTCTTCCGTTTTACCGGTGTTGAAATTCTCGTTTGCAGCTTTAACCCTAACGGGCATAAAGAAGAAGTCGAGCGGACCATCGACTGTCATTTCTTCAAAACTTCGAAATGCACCAAGGGTAATGCATGCAGATTTCGTCATCATGAACTGTTCCGGGACGAAACAGTCTTAAGGAGGGGGCAGTGTAATGTGCAGTGCCCGCCCTCGCCGCCACTGTTACCGCCTCTGTCCCCGTCGGTGTCGCCGCTGCTGTCGCAGGGACGAGCGAGCGTCTATTGTTAGCGATGACGCAACCGACTGGCCGGCGCCTGCTTAATTACGCGGTTGATGTAACCTATTGTGTTGTATCGAGAAGTATTCTCGTTAGTTCTCGAATTTTCGGCTACGGTATATAAGCACCGTTGGCGAAGGCACTGGACAGTCTGATATAAATAAGTGTTGCGTGTAGAACAGTTGGTGATATAAACAGATAGTCGACGAGTGCTAAATATAAATAAATACAGTTGTATAAATAAATAAGTGATCTATATATTGTTTAAATAAATAATCTTAGTGTTTAAGTGTTTTATAATATTCTTAGTCTTAATTAGTGTTTAATATTTGTTTAATCGTAGTGTTCGTTATATTTATCATCTTTTAATTATATTTAATATCTATTTATCATTATAAGAAACTTTTATTTTCATTAATAACAATTGTCTAATATTTACACTTCACCCAAATAAATAAAAACGTTACAATAGTATATCTTACATTTATTTGTCAGACATAACATAACAATGATACCATACACTTATATAAGCCGTAATAATAATGCTCGAGAAAATGATCTTGATCAGTACCTGCGTTTAATATACGTTCCTTTACCTTACAACGATATCTTGTTCAAATCAAATACATTTGGCCTTCAGAAATTTTGATTACCATCATACATTAGATGTGTTTCGCAGATGTGAATGGCATGGAAAATAATTTAATATCAATGACGTATGTTCTAATTTGATACTATAATGAAGAATCCCATTATTAGGACTGCGCTGTTATTGCGAGAAATTAAATTGAATGTATTAGGCGTAAGGATCAGGACATTGCTTCTTGCTGACCTGTCTGAATATGTTCATGGGTATTGAAGCATCTAGAATCCCTATAATGGTCATTTGTATATCAAATCTAAATTGTTGTAAGGTGTCGTCTGAAACTTCTTCGACAGTGTCTCTGTGATGAGCAATTTTTTTTTCTAACTAGAAACTAGATCATATATTCGTTCTATTATGAATTCAACAGATATGGCCAAGGAAGTACATTTAAAAGTCTGATGAGTTAAATAAATATTTTTTTTTATTTTCATCATTTGTTTGAACAGTAAATTACTCAGAATGGAATATCGACGCAAGGTGCTTCGACGAGAAATCTTATTTATCATCGTCCGAAATCAATGGTGTTATGATTGTTACTCGTTCACCGATGATGATTGAAGGCGAAGGCGCTATCAAGCACCATGTTTATATAAATAAGAAAATCTAAACAAAACTGGCCACAAAGGTTTTATAAGTTCCAGAACTCAATGCAAGTGCGACTTATGTCGCCGCTTGTGAAATAGTCAATACAGGCAAGAAAGTTAAATTTGATGAGAAAGGTTGTAGAATACAATATGAGAATGGTAAGTTTATATTAAATCGATTTAAAATCGACAGCAGTCCTAAACTGTCAACCGATCAAGAATATAGTTGATACGGTTACTGATAATATTTTGCTGTCCATTTTCCGTCACAACGACTCAATCATTTACCAGTATGAGCCATGTGTCAAGATAAATTGCACATTGACTTCGACTTCTTAGGCTCGCCCAACCCATCACCCCGGGGTATTTTCTTATCTGAACGCCAGGAGCGGGATATTAAATTTACAGCATTATTGTCGATTGTTAATTGATGCATATATTTTTAATGTTTGTAAACTTAAGAAATTAAAAATATATTAGTAGTAACTTTATTATGCATTTTAATACCTAATTTGTGCTTACTGTTTTATATTTGGTAATTGGCAAAATATGTTAATACTTCTCTGTTCTTTTACCCTTGCAAATACATGCTGAGATGGGAGGAGAAGACAATGTGTATTTATCTTGACACAAACTATAGCAAGACCAGCGGACCGCATATGACTAAAACAAGCCATCCTAGAGAAAAAATTAAAATCTTATAACACGCAAAATGGCATGCAAGGCGGAATTTCAGGGAAAAGTATGTGTATTTTTTATTGGTATTAAAAATTAAACAAACCGATAAAAGAAGGCGTATATCGAGCCAAATGGAAATAAGCATCAAATATGCGAACCCTATAAGACATTAAGAGAATCTTCAGCCAACAATAAAGTGAGTTTTGTGGGCTGTTTCCCATTGGCGTGAAGGAGGGCGACGCGTCTGGTCTAATTATTTATAAAAAAGATGCCTTAGTTCGAGTCAATCATACAAATAAGCTGACCCTCTAGTGACACTGTGTAAAAATGAATAATTTTTATACACGGCAGGAAACCTGTGCGCACCGCTTTCATTTGGCCGCAGTTGCAGCCGTGTTGCTGCCGTAATGCGGCCGTGAGTGCGTAATTTATTTTTAATTATTGCTTTACAACAATGCTGTGGCCACAGCGCAGCCAAATATCATTTGTTTTCGGGGCAGGAATAAACACAAAGAAAAAGAAGATGAATATAAATGAATTAAACATATTGGAGTTTTACGCCCAAAGACAGAAAGACTTCAGGTTAAGTAAATAGAATGGGAATGGGATATTGATAGTTAACATTCAGTAATTTGTACTAAAAGAAAACAATCATAACAATATATATCCTCTATTAAACCATGAAATTTCAATTTTATAGAAATAAAAAAAAATACTCAGATATCAAATTTTATTTTTAAATAATGCATAAAAGCATTTAGTCCATTATCTGATTCAAGCACTTGTAATGCTATTAAAAGTAACACTGCGATAACAACGCATAATTTAACCAGTAATTTCTATTTTGTTTGTTGATAACGTCTCACTCGTTCATTTGCATTTTTTCTGAATGACATTAACTTTGTCGTACAGTCGTAATTTTTGCATACATTAGATACACTTTAATGAAAATAAAACGTAAATTATCTTTGTATCCTTTGTTACAACTTTTGTGTTATGTATTGTTGGTTTAAATTATATCTGCTTTTTGAAATGTCTTTTAAAATACTAAATTTAGTTTCTTCAACACTTTGTGACACCTAGGACAAGTATAATATTTTCAATTTAGCTTAACTTAGCTGATGTATACCTTTTGCAGTATGATTTTACACGAAAACTAAATTCACATTAATTAATGAATGTTATATTAATAAATGAAAACTAATTTCACGCAAATGAAAACTAAATTCACTCAATCACGAAATATGATTTTACACAAAGGAAAACTGAATTCAAAAGAACTATCGACCTTTCAAACTATAGATTCAGTGCACATGCAACATCCTTGTTCCAAGATAACGGTGCAGATATATATATATAGTATTTAAGACTTCCATATCATGGGAAACAACACATTAGATTTTGGTTAAAATTAATCAACCAGAAGTGATACTTTACTTAAAGCTCTGAACAGATTCTCGTGAAAAATATATTATGATATACTCCACAACTTGTCAAATTTAGTATTTACGACTTTTATATAAAGGGGAACAATATACAGAGAATTTATTTTAAAATGCAACATATGGGTCATCACTTCCATGGTTAAACACATATATATATATATATATATATATATATATATATATATATATATATATATATACCGTGTGTCTGTCTTAAAGGTGTACATAGGAGATTAACATGGGAAATCAGTTTTTTGCAATTTCCTGCTCGCCTAATTATTTTAAGCAAAAACGCGTCAAATAAAAGTTTTAGGGCATAAAATTCTGCATCTAAATCAATAAACAGAATTACCTTTACATGCTATGTAACGACAGAAATTAATTATGAAAATGTCGAAAATTACGTTGAAAATATCGACAGCCATGGAATTGAACAAAATATAAATAAATGCTTGACGTTTTATCTGTCACAACGTAAGTTAACTCATTTGACGTTTCTGACAATTTGATAAAACGTCAAGCATTTATTTATTTTTTGTTCAATTCCATGGCTGTTGATATTTTCAACGTAATTTTCCACATTTTCATATTTAATTTCTGTCGTTACAAAGCATGCAAAGGTAGTTCTGTTTATTGATTTAGATGCAGAATTTTGTGCCCTAAAACTTTTATTTGACGCGTTTTTGCTTAAAATAATTAGGCGAGCAGGAAATTGCAAAAAACTGATTTCCTATGTTAATCTCCTATGAACACCTTTAAGATAGACACACGGTATATATAATATATATACCGTGTGTCTATCTTAAAGGTGTACATAGGAGATTAACATAGAAAATCAGTTTTTTGCAATTTCCTGGTCGCCTAATTATTTTAAGCAAAAACGTATCAAATAATAGTTTTAGGGCATAAAATTCTGCATCTAAATCAGTAAACAGAATTACCTTTACATGCTTTGTAACGACAGAAATTAAATATGGAAATATCGAAAATTACGTCGAAAATATCGACAGCCATGGAAAAATAAATAAATGCTTGACGTTTTATCAAGTTGTCAGAAACGTCAAATAGGTTAACTTACTTTGGGACAGATAAAACGTCAAGCATTTATTTATTTTTTTGTTCAATTCCATGGATGTCGATATTTTCAACGTAATTTTCAATATTTTCATAATTTAGATGCAGAATTTTATGCCCTATAACTGTTATTTGACGCTTTTTTGCTTAAAATAATTAGGCGAGCAGGAAATTGCAAAAAACTGATTTCTCATGTTAATTTCCTATGTACACCTTTAAGACAGACACACGGTATATATATATATATATATATATATATATATATATATATATATATATACATTAAAACCGTGACATAGGCGTTTAACATGAGAAAACAGTTTTTTACAAATATCATCTGTCCCGCAAAACTATAGTGGGAGATTTTGATATGGTTGGTTAGAATGTTTAATTTGGCATCGAAGAGTATCTAAATACTCCTAATTTAATGGCTTATTATTGAAATATTTGCGAAAGTATGACTTATAATTTATTAAAAACAGTAATCATGGAAAGTCATCTGCAGCTGAATTAGTTAGATCGGGGAATCATAATAATTATTTACGAGTTCAAATCCTGCCCGCCTCATATTTTTATTATTTTTTATTTTATTTTGTAAAATGTATTATTGAAAAAATTACAAAATTAAAACATAAATTGTTTAGTAAATCAAGTATTTTATAGAATTCACTATTTTTTTATTAATTTTAATTTTATAAGGTACTTTAGATACAATAGTTTTTTATTTCTCGTAGATTTATTCTATAAAATACTTGATTTACCAAACAATTTAGATTTTACTTTTATAACAATACATTATACAAAAGAAAAAAAAACATATGGCGGGCAGGATTTGAACTTGTAAATAATAATTACGGCGCCCCGATCTAACCAATTCAGCTACTGAATACGTTTCCATGATTACTGTTTTTAACAAATTATAAGTAATAACTGGCAAATTGCACTATACTTTTGTAAATATTTCAATAATAAGCCATAAAATTAAGAGTATTTAGATACTCTTCGATGCCAAATTAAATAATTTTTGTAACCATAAATTCCCACTATATAAACTAAAAAACCGAATTGCAAAAATTTCACACCCAAGGTTGCATGACCAAAATCTGGCACCACTGAGACATGTGTTATCACAAAATGGCTACCCAAAAAATTATCTTAACAGAATATTATTCAATGATCAGCCGCCTAGAGTAGAACCCAACATAAAAGCAGAGTCCAATAACAATAATAATATAAAATATTGTTCTTTACCATACATACAAAACATTACCCCTAAAATTATATACATAGTTTCAGACGTTTCAGTTAAAATAGCAAAAAAAGCTGCACGACTATTAAAACATTATTTACAAAACATAAAGAGCCAACACCTGCTAAACAATGCTCCAATGTCATCTATAGTGTACCGTGTAAAGATTGCAACCTAAATGATATAGGTCACACATCGAGACAATTCTCAGGCAGATTAACATCTCACAAAAATGACATAAAACACAAACCAGACTCGACATCCCTTGCCCAGTATTCCAAAGTCACAAAACACACTATAGATTTCAAAAATACTAAAATATTAGAGTCAGAAAAAAATTGTAGCAAACGCTCTTTCTTAGAAATGCATCATATAAAAACATCTAATAATACAATGAATAAAAATACAGACATTGATAATCTGAGCCCTATATATTGCAACCTGTTCAGTTTAATACAAAATATAAAGCACCGCGAAAGAAATCAAAGAGACAATAATAATGCCACAACTTGAGTATTGTTATGATGATTGCACCAATCTCAAAAAATCTGATGTGGCCAACACATTACCTTCCGTCAGTTCAATGTATTTTGTACAAATTTCATACGGAAAGTTCCTTGCTAAATTAAATATTCTATTTCTTGTACATTACCTTCCAGCAGTTGCATGTATTTTATGCAAATTTCATACAGAAAATTATTATTTTGTGACGTTTTCTATATACAGTGTAATGTATCTGCAGAAATAAAAGATTTATTATTATTATTTCTTGTACATTACCTTAAAGCAGTTGTATGTATTTTATACAAATTCCATACAGAAAGCAAAAGATCCTATACCTATTTCCAGTAAAATTATAAGACAAACACACTATGTCAATTTCACTTGACACTGACATCTTTCAATCAAAATTTTCTTAATAAAGTAGCTGTTTCCACAGCTATGGCTACTTTATGAAATTTAAGATCTTTATAATTTTTTAACTCTATATCCATTTAATATTAGGTATAAAATGCAATCAAATCGTATAGAAAATAAAATATTCTTTAATATTTATAATAACATTAAATGTGAAAAAATGATACTTAACATAGTTTTTTCAAGAAAAACTGTTAAAATCTTCAAATGAGGGTACTTCCGGTTGTCCAATTCTAACCAAAATCTAATCAGCTCTTCGCATGGATGTAACGAAGAGAAATACGAAAGAATTATAATTTTTAGAATTGTAGTATGGAAGTTATCGTAGACGAAAATTTTGTTACACACACACACACACACACACACACACACACACACACACACACACACACACACACACACACACATACGGACACACATACATACATACACACACACACACACATACAGACATCATCGTAAAAATAGTAAAATCGTATTCTAGGGACCCTAAAACGTGCTTATTCATCAAAAACTCACCACCGAATTTTTTGACCAAAGACAATACCTTCCTTACCTAAAGGTGACGGAAGGTAAAAAGAGTGGTTTTCAAAATTTAAATTTCAAAAGTTTTCCCGCTTTCACACACCAACACTAGTCCTTACAAGCATGCGCTACAAACAATAAAATTATAACCTGTATTTATAAACATCAAAAAACATGTGATTTTTTACACAAATTTTACTTTTTGACAAAATTTAAACAATCATCGAATTTTATCAGCATCATCATACAGTGAAACAACAAAAACAATGCAGTACCATTTACGACAAATATCTTTCTATGTTTAAGTATATTTATTTTCCAAAATTACTTCATGCTAATTGTAAGTAGAACAAAAAATACTTTTTAATTGTCAAAATTACTGTATTCCAAATTGTAATTTTACAGAGTCGTGAGGAAGCCTTAAATAAAAGGCGATTACACTTAACCTATACATTCCAGGAATGGGTTTTTTCCAACAAATACATCAACGCTACGGCTTACAAGCCATGAAGCTATACAAGAAATGGGCCCAAATCCACACCAAAATAGCTGCACATAAAAAAATCTGATGTGGCCAGCACATTACCTTCCGTCAGTTCTATGTATTTTATACAAATTTCATACGGAAAGTTCCTTGCTAAATTAAATATTCTATTTCTTGTACGTTACCTTCCGGCAGTTGCATGTATTTATGCAAATTTCATTCAGAAAATTATTATTTTGTGGCGTTTTCTATATACAGTGTAATGTATCTGCAGAAATAAAAGATTTATTATTATTATTATTATTTCTTGTACATTACCTTAAAGCAGTTATATGTATTTTATACAAATTCCATACAGAAAGCAAAAGATCCTATACCTATTTCCAGTAAAATTATAAGACAAACACACTATGTCAATTTCACTTGACACTGACATCTTTCAATCAAAATTTTCTTAATATAGTAGCTGTTTCCACAGCTATGGCTACTTTATGAAATTTAAGTTCTTTATAATTTTTTAACTCTATATCCATTTAATATTAGGTATAAAATGCAATCAAATCGTATAGAAAATAAAATATTCTTTAATATTTATAATAACATTAAATGTGAAAAAATGATACTTAACATAGTTTTTTCAAGAAAAACTGTTAAAATCTTCAAATGAGGGTACTTCCGGTTGTCCAATTCTAACCAAAATCTAATCAGCTCTTCACATGGATGTGGCGATGAGAAATACGAAAGAATTATAATTATTAGAATTGTAGTATGGAAGTTATCGTAGACGAAAATTTTGTTACACACACACACACACACACACACACACACACACACACACACACACACACACACACACACACACACACACACACACACACACACACACACACACACACACGGACACACATACATACATACACAAACACACATACAGACATCATCGTAAAAATAGTAAAATCGTATTCTAGGGACCCTAAAACGTGCTTATTTATCAAAAACTCACCACCGAATTTTTTGACCAAAGACAATACCTTCCTTACCTAAAGGTGACGGAAGGTAAAAAGGAAGATATTCTTACTAAAATGCCGCCAACACGGTATTGTACCTAAGCACATTACCATCAATCAAAAAGAACATCTAATCACGGTACAAAACGTCACCGGACGCAACTTAGAACAGCTGCACAACTGCTACACCACGTTAAGGAGAAAAATATTAAATTTGGAGATTGATGCGACCATAACAACATTCAAAAATTGGAAATAGAACTTGAACAATTATAAATCAAAATTAAACAAGCAACACCCCATTCTCCCGTTAATAATTTTAAACATTATCAAAATTTAACGTACAATAAAGTTTTCAATAAAATAAAAACTAACAATCAAAACAAATACAAGCTTTATTAACCAGTGAACAGAAGAGAATAAAAACACAACCCAAATGGTTCAAAAATATAAGTCTTGGCCTTAAATTCTGCATTACACCTACCCCTAAACAAATTAATATACCGAAACTACTTGGGGACATCGAATATATAATTAAACACTTTGATGAAAATAACAAAAATCTATGAAAAGCACAGGTTACCAATGTCTTTTAATCACGCCCTATCCCAATTTACATATGACACATTTTTATAATCAAACTAAAAAAATTCTAAAAGAAAACCCTGACCTTGTCGTAACGCAATTAGATAAAGGTAGTATTAATGGATAAAGAACAATATAAAATTAAATCTGAAGAAATATTAAATGATACCAATTCATTCACCCCACTCAATAGAGACACCACAAACACATTTCAATAAAAAACCAATCAAAAAAGCCTTAAAGAAAAGGCGAAAGCTTGATTAAATTTTCAAAAAATAAACATTTTAATTTAGTAACGGAATTCCTCGACTGGATAAATGAATTAGAAAGAAACTTGGAGAATAACAGTCTGATGATATTTGGACAATAATTTTATTACATAACCGACGTTTCAGCAGCCAATCTGCCTTCCTCAGGGGAAATGTAAATCTTAATTAAATGGATTTTGAACAATACAAGTTACATTTGTATTAATGTAACTTGTATTGTTCAAAATCCATTTAATTAAGATTTACATTTCCCCTGAGGAAGGCAGATTGGCTGCCGAAACGTCGGTTATGTAATAAAATTATTGTCCAAATATCATCAGACTGTTATTCTCCAAGTTTCTTTCTAATTTTAATTTAGGTCTAAATAAAACACTGAAATACCCACTAACATTTCTCTTTATATATATATATATATATATATATATATATATATATATATATATATATATATATATATATATATATATATATATATATATATATTAAACATGGAATTGGCGAGAGGTCATGTGCTGGCCACATCAAATTTTTTAAACTTATTTTAATAACTTATATAACGTCCCGGGTTTTACGGGCGCTTGGAACATACATTGTGTAGACTCTTCTGCTCTTTTACTCCTTTGGGGCAGGCAGGGCTTTGACGTCTAGACTCATCACACTTCTTCTTTCTCTTTCTTTGCTGTTGGCCTGCGTGCAGCAGAGTATTGCCGGTTGCCGACCTATTGTGTCATGGTCGCATACAAAATTAAGACTTTTTAATACTATAGGAATTGCTTCAGAATTAAATGATTTTCATTTAAAATATTTTTAAAAAATAAGTGGGGAGGATCCCATTGTGTTCGAATGGAATACGTACTCACAACTTTTCTCATCAGTAGCAAAAGAAAAACACGTGCCCACTTGCGTGTTATAGTTTGGACTTACAGCTGATCGTCTCAACCTCCACATGTTCCAGTGTGTCTGTGTACTCGTCCGGCTTGCCTGTTGGACGAATGTATTTTTCTTTGACGGCATGCTATCTGTTCGTGTTCAGTCCGACTGTACAGTTCAGACGGAAATTCGGAATCCACACCGACTCCGGCCTTTGGTCTTTAGGCGGACTGCTCAGGCATAAACGACAGGCCTGTCGGGACGTGAATGGCTAGCTTTACTTATTCTCACAGTTAATGATCTCAGTGTCATTTTAAATTTGAAACGCGCAGTTTATTTATTACATTTCATATATCTATTAACAGAGGTGTTCGCTACGTGAAACTAAAAAATCCTGGTTACACCTCGCATACCCTTAAAGAGTATAATGGATGAACTAATAAACGGCCTTGCAACTTAACATCAATCAAGAATCGTAAATATAAAAAATTGTTTAACGTCCAGTGAACTCCCCAACTTTAAAATGAAAATCTATATTGGACGACTTTTTTATTTGGATTTCGAGCATTCTGTTTATTCCATAAATGTAAATTTTGTTTTAATTTTGCTTTACGTTCAACCACGTACTAAAAAGGGAAGTATGTATAGGGAGTCTCATTTTCGATGTTTTCTTAAGGTATCTCGGGTAATATTAATGATAGAGCAAAACCGTTTGCAGGGTCAACTTTTCCAGAAAAGTTTAGTAGTCACCACAGGAATTATCGATCTGCTTTTGTTTCTGAGCTACAGGCAAAAACTCGTTTTCCGCTCATTTTGAAAATACATCATTTTTTATTTATTATGATAGAGAAAAATTGTTTTTACAAAGTTTTTAGCTTTTTTTAGATTGAATAAAATGGCGTAATTAGATTTTTTGAAAACTTAATCATTCTTGAGATATAACACAGAATTATTATTGTTTTAAATGGGAAACTATGTTGAAAATAGTCTCTTTTTTGCTTATTTTATAGGCTTTTCAATGATATATAACAAGTGTACATTCTTTTGTTTTAAATTGGAATAAGTGAAGTGATGAATTACTAATTTATTGGGGTGAAGAAATTAAAATTATTAAGAAACAAATGAAACAATCATTTACAAATAATAATTTGCATATTTCTAATAGTATTTGTTTCAATGTCACTCATATTTTCAGTGTCTTTACTTTTAAAGTACATTAAACTATTTTTTTATATTTTGCGTTCATAATGAAGTCATTACGACACGCAATTGCGTATCGTAATGACCTTCATTTCGATACTCAATTTTTTGTTTTAGACGGTTGGTACTAGATGACGTTTCTTTAACCCATTTTTACCTAATTTATTTTTAGTTAATTGACAAGTCATTTTAATAATATAATGTCGATATTATTATTATTTTTTTATTTAGGGAAGATTATTTGCATGAAAATGTACAAATATAATCACAAATTAAGTAAATGTTAATATAATGTTCGAATTAGTCTACATAGATGGACCTAGTAGTACTAAAAATTTGTAGATTGAACCTTTGAACGATAGAAAATTATTTTTAATTAATTTTAAAGCGTTTTGGTTCAAATATAAGAAAAATTAAAAATTTCCTGTACACTGAGGCTGAAAGGGTTAAATTGTCAAACGTCACAGCTGGAAGATAAGAAATTTCAATATAACCTCAACATTTCTTTTACTTAATAAATCACTTTATTTAATGAATATAATAATAATAATAATACATATTTTCGTCTTACTTTGCATTTCAAAATAAGCAATCAAAACATTCTCTGTTACGCCTTTGACATTATTTTCTTTACACCATGTGTCAAAATTTGCAAATTCTTTCTCATAAATCTCGCGCGATTTTTTAGGAAGTAAATTATTTACTGTAGTCTGAGCTATATTACGTAGCTCAGGCGTAGTGCAACTGATTTCATCTTCCATGATTACACTAAATTCACTTAAATTTGTTCGTAAATATTGACATGACATGAACTTTCAAATAATAATTGAATGTGGTCAATTCAATGTTACCAACATACCAACTACAACATTTCACTTACAAGTTTCCCTAAATCAACTCGGTTTAATATTAACAGTTTTTTAAAATATTTTAGTTTGTAGAAGGCGCAAAATATAAAAAATAGTATAAAGAACTCATTTTATAAGACTTTCTTTCGCACTTGTCAATTAGAAAACTCGCTAACGCTCGTTTTCTAAATTTTCACGCGTGCGAAAAAAACATGTATTATAAAACACGTTCTTTAATATACTATTTCGGATTGTGTCAAAGCCAACTGTAACGTAGATAAATAGTAATTTAACTAACTCAAAAATAATTGGTTAAGATTAATATTGAGAACATAATTAATAGATATAGAATTAAAATAAGCAAACGTTGTTTTGTAATAAATTTTTTCATTTGTTTCTTAATAATTTCCAATATTTTCACCTCAATAAATTAATAATTCGTCTTTTATTAATGTTTAAAACAAAAGAATGTAGACTTCTTACATATCATTGAAAAGCTGATAAAATAAGGAAAATGGCGAGACTATTTTCAACATAGGTTCCCATTTAAAAAATCATAAGTTTTGTGTTATGTCTCGAGAATTATTAAGTTTTCAAAAAATCTAATTAGGTACTCCATTTTATTTTATCTAAAAGACGGTAAAAATTGTGGTAAAAATAATTTTTCTATATCTATCATAATAAATAAGATATATATTTTCAAAATAAGCGAAAAACGAGTTTTTACCTGTATCTCAGAAACAAAAGAAGATTGAAAATTCCTGTGGTGACTATTAAACTTTTCTCAAAAAGTTGACGCTGGAATGTGCAAACGGTTTTGCTCTATCATTAATATTACCCGACATAAAAAAAAACATCGAAAATTGGCCCCTTTACATGGAAAAGAATTAAAAAAATTAAATGTTTTATTATGTTTTTACAATAGCATTGATAATGTAATTCCTAGAAATTTTATAATTTCAGATATTTTTCCAGGAAAAGCTGTTAAAATCTTCAATCAAGTACCAGCACGGACGGTTTATCGATTATTACAAAAATGTAACAGATTCGGCGTATTTTTAAAAAGAAGTTTAAAAACTTATTACTTAGAATGGGTATAAAATGAATACATAAACACACTTCGTTCCGAAAATGTTGAAATGAGATTCTTGAGAACTTAATACCTACGTTTTTATTTACAATTTGTTATATAATTTTGGTACTATTTCTTCATTCTTTTGCCTAAGATAAACAGTAGGTAAAAAAGTTTTGTTTATATTGTAATTAATTAACACTGGTCTTATTTATAATTATATCTTTAAGATATTTAAATTCAGTGTCTGCTTCATTCTCTAGAAGATTAATGTAAATTTACGTATACAGATGACAATATTGACATAAATGGAGAATTATGGAAGCAAAATACAAATAGTCATCATGACAGTTGGCATAAATTCGCTTAAATCATATCTTGATAAAATATACGTTTACCAGCTGGTACCAAGATTTAAGCCCGAACTTACTCGCGATTTCTGTAAAAATGTTTCAAAACTAAAACCCTAGAAAATATACGGCAATTTTTTCACTTTTTTGAGAGCGTAAAAACTTTTATAGTAGCGATAAAGAGTGTGCAGTGGAGCGCGCGTTAACCAAAAGTGACATCGTTCATGGTAATATCTTTTCATATCGACAGTGGCATATTTTAGCTTTGTGCGGTAACATCGCAAGTGTGTTTTGTGCTGAACTCTCGTTTCGCTCTTTAACAAATCATGTGCAAATATCCCCGTATATCTGTCGAACTGCCACCGCGTCAGCCCATGAATCTTCGGCCCATACGTGTTACTTCACACGGGGAAACATTGGCCCGCGCCCGTGCGACGCTTTCATTTCACTCTCGCGTTACGTGTGTGATGAATGCACACTCCATACCACACCAACATCCCAAAATTCTCATTATAAACCACTTTCGATTTACTACGCTCGAATGTTTTTCCCGTCATTCTCTTTTCTTTCTTTTGTTACATTATTTATTTATTTGCAGGTGCCCCTGACGATTAATGACTAATTTATTTATCATAAAATGCTTTTTCATTTGGTGCTTTAATACTATATATATAATAACAAATAGGAACATGAATGAGCTACCGTTTTTATATTTAAATGAAAATTAGCTTGTTTATTATCTTTCATAATTAGTATTTGCAATTTTATTGCGCCGAAAAATCTAAATTATAATACATTAATAAAATTTTAATGTAAGTTAGTTTAATTTCCATTTGCATTGCGATCCGAATTCTTTAAATGAATGTCGAAAAAAATTAATTAAGTATTATTGTATCATTGTTGAGCAATAAAATAATAGTTATAATTATACTAGGAAGGATAATCTGAACAAATCATGGCTAACTATGTTGGCAACACTTGAAAATAAATTTTCATTTAAGTCCGTATCTCGCGATACAACGTATTGACAATTTATTGCCGCTAACGAAATCAGTTGCCCATATATGTGACAAGACGTCGTGTGCTTAGCAACTTTTTAATGGCAATTAGTTTAGCTGCATGCTGCTACACTTTTTCGATTTAGGCAATTTTCTTGGAGCAACTTCTTTGAGCGCATACGCTAGATCACAAAAGTAATCAAAAATAACTATCTGATAATTGCACAGGCATCATTTATGTCAAACTGTTTCAAAACAAAAGTTTCATTTTATGTATTCTTCACATTTTTACATTCAATATATAAATATAATGCAAAAGGAAATGTCATTTTCAAATCGCAGACTTCAAATATCAAAATTTCGCTAATTCTGGTTGAAACATTAAATAAAATAATTCCCTAGACTTTAAGGCATCGTTATACCCGTGAGATAAAATAATCATCTTGCCAATATCGGTTACGTAAAATTACCCGAATTTTTCATCGTGGTATACGGCCTTAATATTGAAGTGGAATAATTGCGTTCGCAAATATGATTTTTAAATAATACGAGTAAATAGGTATAGGTATGAAATGAAAAATATGGAATTATTATAAATAAATAAAAAAGTCTGATGTAGCCAACACATGACCTCCCGTCAATTCCATGTTTCAAATGAACTTTAAGTAAAGTATCACTTCCGGTTGATCGTTCGTAAACAAAATCTAATTTGTTGTTCCAATAAATGTAAAAGTCTCTAATACCAAATTTTGGATTATATTTTATGTTTTTCCGAGAAAATCTGTTAAGTGTTCTAAATTAAGTACCACTTCCAGTTTATCATGTAGGTATAGTCAAAATCCAATTTTGTTTCAAATTATACACGTGTTCTAAATACCAAATTCGAGAAGTTTTGGATCATGTTTTAATATAAATATTTTTTCAAGAAAATCTGTTTATAGCTTCCTGTAAAGTAATACTTCCGGTTTGTCAATTTTAGAAAACATCTAATATGTCGTTCTCATTAATATATGTGTTAAATAAATTTGAAAAGTTTTGGATTGTATCAATTTATTTTTCACGAAAATCTGTTCAGAACATCAAATAAAGTATCACTTCCGGTTTATCTATTTTAGCCAAAATCTAATATGTTGCTTCCCGTTATATAAAAGTCTTCAATACTAAATTTTATAAGTTTTAGAATATATCATAATATATTTTTCACAAAAATCTGTTCAGAGCTTCAAGTAAAGTATCACTTCCGATTTATCTATTTTAGAAAAAATCTAACATGTCATTCTTAATAATATAAAAGTCTTAAATACCAAATTTGAACCATTTTCGACTGTATCAATATATTTTTCACGAAAATCTGCTCAGAGCTTTAAATAAAGTATCACTTCCGGTTTATCAATTGTATCCAAAATCTAATACAGAGAATTTATTTTAACATGCAACATATGGTCGATCAATTCCATGGTTACACACTACTTTCAAATAATAACAGCAATGGAATATTTGTCCATTTTAAAATGCAACATACAAAATTTGAAGTTATATATATATATATATATATATATATATATATATATATATATATATATATATATATATATATATACGTGTGTTTAACCATGGAAGTGATGACCCATATGTTGCATTTTAAAATAAATTCTCTGTATATTGTTCCCCTTTATATAAAAGTCGTAAATACTAAATTCGACAAGTTTTGGAGTATATCATAATATATTTTTCACGAGAATCTGTTCAGAGCTTTAAGTAAAGTATCACTTCTGGTTGATTAATTTTAACCAAAATCTAATGTGTTGTTTCCCATGATATGGAAGTCTTAAATACTAAAACTTAAAAGTTTTGGATTATATTTTAATATAGGTTATGGGCTTTAAGTAAAGTATCATTTCCATTTATCAAATTTTACCCAAATATAATCAACTAGTTATAGGAATGCCCGAAGCTTAAATGAGGACCCTAATTCGTGCTCATTTACTGAAAACTCACCATCGAATTTTTGGCACGATTACATTACCTTCCTTACCTACGGTATGACGGGAGGTAATAATATTAATTGCATAGTGCATATTTCATTCGACAATTTCGACATAAACATAACGATACGTATGGCAATAAGTATTTAATTCTTTAATTTTTACCTCCCATCATACCGTAGGTAAGGAAGGTAAAGTAATCGTGCCAAAAAATCGATGGTGAGTTTTCAGTAAATAAGCACGAATTAGGGTCGCCACAACACGTTTTTACTATATTTACGATGCCTGTCTGTCTCTCTCTGTGTGTGTGCGCGCGCGTGTGTGTGTGTGTGTGTGTGTGTGTGTGTGTGTGTGTATTTGGATGTGTATGTGTGTGTGCGCGTGTGCGTGTGTATGGTTATGTGTGTATGGTTATGTGTGTATGTGTGTATGTGTATATGTGTATGTGTGTATGTGTTATGTGTGTATATGTGTATGTACGTATGTATGTGTGTGTATGTGTGTGTGTGCGTACGTACGTAAAATAAGTAAATAAGCACGAATTAGGGTCGCCACAACACGTTTTTACTATATTTACGATGTCTGTCTGTCTCTCTGTCTGTCTGTCTGTCTGTGTGTGTGTGTGTGTGTGTGTGTGTGTGTGTGTGTGTGTGTGTGTGTGTGTGTGTGTGTGTGTGTGTGTGTGTGTGTATGTGTGTATGTGTGTATGTGTATATGTGTATGTGTGTACATGTGTATGTGTGTGTGTGTTTGTGTGTGTGCGTCCGTGCGTGTGACGATTTTTTCGTCGACGATAACTCTTGTAACAAACTTCCAAATTTGATTAGATTTTGGTCAAAACTGATTAACCGGTGGTGGCTGTTTACTTGAAACCCATAACAGTTTTTAATGAAAAACCATATTAAAATATAATCCAAAACTTTTCAATTTTAGTATTTAAACTTCTATATCTAAAGGAACAACATATCGTCGGGTTACTGCCAAAACAAGCTAACTCCACATTTTGGTAATTTGGCGTTAAGTGCTCCATTAGATTAAATAATGCTCAAAAAACATACTGACAAAACAAGACAACTCCAAACAAAACGTTAAGGCGGGAAAATCAAGTGGCCGATATAACCCAAGTCCATTTTTATAACTTTTAGTCTGCTAAAATCAGATAAGTACATTTGTATGTCTAAATAGGAAAATATTTTATTATATGAAACTTTCTAGTTCAGCCTAAACGAGGCAAGAGGCAGTTAGATTGTTTTCGCTGTATGAAATAAAATTACATTTAAATTTTTGTCAAGCAAAAACAAGACATCTGCCAGTTATTTGGTTTTCGCTCTACTGTTTTCTGCAAAATACATAGTCTTCAACATATTTAGTAAAATAATTGGCACTTAGTTTATTTTGGAAGTATGAAATTTGGAAACATTTCGTGCTTCTGTATCCATGTGTTTGGACTTAACTTATGTTTTTGTATAAACCTAACCCGAAAATTTATTTGAGTTGCGGTGTGTACGTGTTGCCAAACTGTAAGAAATTTGAGATTATTTTCTTCGTTTTTAATGAAAAATGTCTCCACGTAGTTCCCGTATATTAAAAATGGTGTTAGAACCTAAATTATGTAATGGTAAGTTTTTTTTGCATTAAAAGAGATTGGTTTACATTCTACTTTGTTTTGTTTCATTTGTAAGAAGACGAAATGGCAGTAGATAACTTACAAACTGATATTATCAGTGAAGATAGTATCCCTGAACCCGATATTCAGGACAGTGATGTTCAAAGTGACGTTGTGGACGAGTAATTTTCTTCTGCCAAAACCAGACAAGTGCTATATAAAAAAGTATTTTAATGAAAAAAAACCAAAATGTTAATTAATTTTGTATTTTTATACGGGATTTTTCTTTTGTTACATTATTTACCTTTATTTTTTTCAGTCATTAAATCATTTTTAAGCTCAGGTGTTTTTTCATTTCAATTTAAACTTTCAAACCACGTTTTTTCAAAACTTCAAAAAATGGAGTTATCTTATTTTAGCAGTAACCCGACGATATTAGGTTTTGGCTAAAATTAATAAACCAGAAGTGACAATTTACTTGAAGCTCTGAACAGATTTTCGTGAAAAATATATTATGATATAGTCCAAAACTTGTCAAATTTAGTATTTAAGACTTTTATATAAAGAATAATAACATATTAAATTTTGACTAATATTGATAATTTGGAAATGATACTTTACTTGAAGTTCTCAACAGATTTTCGTGAAAAATATATTATGATATATTCCAAAAGTTTTCAAATTTGGTATTTAAGATTTTTATATTAATGAGAACATGATAGATTTTTTAAAAAGTGATAAATCGAAAGTGATACTTTACTTGAAGCTCTCAACAGATTTTCGTGTTAAGTATATTAATGAGAACGACATGTTAGATTTCTTCTAAAATTAATAAACCAGAAGTGATAATTCACTTCAAGCTCTCAACAGATTTTCGCGAAAAATATAATAGGATATATTCCAAAACTTGTCAAATTTAGTATTTAAGAATTTTATATAAAGGAAAGCAACATATTAGATTTTGGCTGAAATTGATAAACCGGAAGAGATACTTTATTTGAAACTCTGAACAGATTTTCGTGAAAAATAAATTGATACAATTATAAACTTTTCACATTTGGTATTTAAAACTTTTATATTAACGAGAGCGATATACTAGATGATTTCTTAAATTGATATACTACTTTGCAGGAAGCTAAAAACAGATTTTATTGAAAAAATATATTAAAACATGATGCAAAACTTCTCAAATTTGGTAATTAAAACTCGTGTACAATTTGAAACAACATTAGATTTTGATTATACCTATATGATAAACCGGAAGTGGTATTTAATTTGGAGCTCTTAACAGATTTTCGAGGAAAAACATTATGAAATATAATCCAAAATTTGGAATTACAGACTTTTCTATTTATTTACTGGAAGTCATATTTTACTTAAAGCTCATAATGCAAGAAAAATTGAAATTCAAAATTTTAAATCGAAGATGAAAGAAATGATTTGTGATCTGGCAATTTATTTTTGTACATGAAAGGGGAAAACCATGCAGCTGCACATCTCTTAAAAAAATGTAGCTTTCAATTATAAGGCATTTGACCTTGAATAAAAAAAATTTCGGCTGCAGTGCATTTTTCTTCTCGATAACTTGCCTCTTCAAAGTTTTGGTGCACGAGCCGCCACTGGTTTGTTATGAACATTTTGTTTCAAATTTAAAATATATATCTATTTCTGCTCACTTCGTATTTACATAAATCTATTGAGCACACAATTAGGTACTTATAACTTTTATTTTAAAGCCTATTTAAATAATGTAGTTCAACTAAGACTAGACTGTTCCAGAAGTGCACTTTTCGTGTTAAATCCGGTTCTGTAGGGCGCGTGTGAGCTCTTGACGTGGGACTTGCTCTCTGCTGGGTTTTTATTCAGTGCTACGTGAATACAGTAATTAATGTGTCTCGGTAACGTTTCTACATTTGCTCAAAGCAGATTTTCATAATACTTTGTTTTACATGAATATATATATCTTTACGTACGTTTTAATTAATGATTAATGTAAACATATTTCATCTACATTGCCAGAGTAGAGTACAGCTCTCTGTAAATGTTATATATGTTTCGTCTCATGATCATAATACATTTGTGTTACCATATATCATCTCTTCTATAGGTATATTCACTTGCCATGGGTAATTTTTCTAACAAAAATTAATACAATTTAAATTTGTAATTTTTAATAAACAGTTGAAATGCATTATATTCAAAATTTTACATGGAAAAATGTAGCTGAGTGTACGTAAGAAAATAATTAAAAATATATTACGAGTAGTACTAACTGTAAAGCATATTTAATATTACCTACAGATAAAGGGCCAATCTATATAGAACTTTATTTCATATTTCACAAAATTTAAAAAAATTGTCAGAACATCCAGATTTTGAAAAAGCCAAAGCTGGCGTTTTTAGGGGTAGACAATACTTAAACAAACATAATAAATAATGATTGAAAATTAACTGTACGTGTGTGATTAATGAAAATTACTTATACAATAGTTTTTTTAGTTATTTTTTATAAGGCGTATACTTTCATCTGTATCCAAATATTTTAATTTCTTTTTCGTTATTGAAATAAAACTGGTTGAGATAAACTTCTCAATAATTAACATTTTTCAGGAGCCTGTTATATTGTTACACATATACTAACCAAATCAACAAACTACGCTTGACATTAACTAACTCAAGCAGAAGTTAGTTATACAAAAGATAAAAATTGTCATTCCGACGGAATTTGTATTGTAACGGACAACGGCCGCCGTCGCCGCAGCGCCTCCGTCACCGCCGCGCGAGTGTCTATTTTTAGCGATGACGCAATCATCGTAGGTAACTAGACGACGTAAACAAACTTGTTCATACCTCTTTAATTACTTCGGTGACGTGATCTACTGTATTCGTTGTTTTCCTTACAAAGAATATTCTAGTAGCTACTCAAACAAAGTCGCCAGAGTATATAAACTCCGTCGAGGAAGGCAGCGGGCAGTCTGCTATAAATAAGCGTCGTGAAGTGAATAGTTGGTGACATAAACAAGCAGTCGACGAATAGTAAACATAAATAAATGTAGTTATCTAAATAAATGAGATAAATATTGTTTAAATAAATAACCTCAGTCTTTAAATGTTTTATAATATTCTTAGTCTTTAAATTAGTTTTAATATTTCTCATAGTGTTAGTTAAACTTATTATCTTATAATTATCTTTTTAATATTTATTTATTATTTAATAAACTTTAATTTTAATTAATAATAATTATTTGCTCATTTTTTACACGTCACCCAGATAAATAAAAATGTTACAATTGGTGTCAGGTATTTGGGTTAATAAACTGTGAAGCGCTAATTAAAAATAAATAAAATGATAACTAAACTGTTAAAATTAAGTGAATTGAAAGTAAGTGATCACAAGACAGAACTTGAAGAACGAGATTTGGATATAATAGGAAAGAAGTCATTCTTTTAAGAGAGACAGAGAAGCATTAATCGATGCTGGTGAAAATCTTGACGATTACTTATCGAATTTCAGTGTGACATATGTAGACATATAAAAGAAGACATGGTAGAAAATTCTAGAACATTAAAAAAATGAGGAAAGTTCTAGAAAGACAGAAAAAAATTCTAAAACATTACAATAAAAATAAGAGAAAATTCTAGAATTTCGGAACAAATATTGGAACAAAATTGGAGGACAGTTCTAGAAAAGCCGAAGAAAATTATTAGTTTAAAAGAAAAACAGAAAGTAATGTCGGAAGAAACTTCCCGAAAATTCAAAAACTATGACAAAAAGATTGACGAATTATAAGAAAAATTCACTAGAATACATCATCGCCAGTGTCAAAATCTGATATAGCTTAGACAGATTTAATAGACAGAAGGAAAGTAGTAAATTCTGAAACTACTACAACAATGCACATCAAAACACTGGAATTGGATGGAAAATCTTCGTGGCCGAACTATTTAAAACAATTTTAAGCGGCTGCAAAAGCTGCGTGGGCAAGCCATCGACATATTACAGACGCTGAAGAAAGTAGAACAAGAGGACTACAAGAAACTAGTCAATAGATTGGATATGCGGTATGGCAATGCAAACCTGGAGCAGATGTACCAGACGCAACTGAGAAACCGTTATCAGTGTTCAAAAGAAAGTCGACGAAGCTCGTTTGGTTCGCCTAAAATGTCAAAAAGTTTTTAAGACGAAAAGAGTTTTTTCTTTACGTATTTTTGTAAGTAGATTTATAGATTATAGCATTTTCATACTACGTAGATATTGTTATTAAATTTAGCAAAATATGGTGATTTTATGTGGTTAAAAAGAAAAATAAATACTGATGAATTTTGTGTCATGATATAGATTTGTAACAGCTGAAATCTAGGATTAAGTTATTGTTTTTGTTTAATAAGCTTGGATGTGGTTGAATATACACAGATATTATATTGTTGTCTCAAAATTTTTAACGTAAAGGTAGCAAACGTCTTCTTAAAATCATTAATTTTATTTGTATCTGTTTTGTAAAGGAGAACACATGTGTCGCTTTTCACATCGAGATTAGTTTCGGCAATTTAGCTATATTGTTAGGATAGGAAACTATTTCCTGTGCCCAGGGCAGCTTTCGAAAATGTCACTTATTGTCGGAAGATATATTTTATTTGACGGGTAAAATATATCAACCCATTACTTCTAGGATTTCAGGATTTCCAAATTAGTTTTGTTGTCATAAATATTTATTATCCTTTACTTAAAAAAATTCAAAAGATTTAACAGCTTGTCCCTTAGAAAACGTATTTCATTTTGACATTTTCGAAAGTAGTTTATGGTTCTGTTTTGGCTTGAAATGCTAGCCCCTTTTTTTTTGTTAGTTCCTTTGGAATAGCGATGCATGTGTTGTTCTGCTTGAACCGGTATCCGCTCTAAAGGGGACCTGACCCAAATTTCTCTACGCTATCGTAGCGACATTTTGGTCTGAGAGAAACGCCTTCAGAGTATGTTGCCGACTTAGCACCTTCGCCGTGATGGTGTCCAGGCTCTAGGCGATTTCCAATGGGCGGAGCCATAACTTAAGGGTGGGTTTTTAAAAATTACTAGATTGGTTAAATTATCTTTCTGGAGAGGGAGAAACCAAAAACGATATTTTGGCATAACTTAATAATTTTTGGGCAGTTCTTTCCACGATGTCGTTGAGTAAAGTTGAAGGTGCTAAGTCCGGCTCCAGGACAGTGAAAAGTGACAGAGTTCTTGTGAAATCTAGATAGAGTTAAAAGCAGAATTTAATTTGGATTATTTTCCTGTCGTGAGCGGCGGAAATGCATTGTAAGTTTACCTAATTATTATTTCTATGTTTTTTTTTTAATATATTTTATTTTTAACCTTTTAACTTTTATTCGTGCTCTACCTTTGGAATCCCAGACTTGATACAATTAAAGTGACTGAGTATTAATTATAGTTTTGGACTGCAACTAGAATCCTGTTACATAATTTGGTGGCGAGCGGTGAGATTCGAAATATTCCAGTTACCTAACGGTCTTCGGTCATTACTAATTTTGATATTATTTGGATTTATTATTCTTTTTTGTTTTAATAATGGAGTCTTTAAAAATCTTAGATAACATTGTAATGAATGAAAATGAAACCATTTTAAAGTTTACAACAAGATTTTCCCAATTTGCAGATCCTATTTACGAAAATAACTATGTATTACAAACTATGGGTTGGTTCATTAAAACATTACCGTATCATTTAGAAAGTTTGGCTAAAAGTAATAATAAGGTTTTAAAAAATTTGTATATTTTAGAGCGTTTTATAAATTCCTTACCTAGTCATTTGCAAAAGGAGACAAAATTTGTATTATGTTTTTGTTCAAACTTTATAAATTACAGGGACTTTGCTGTATTTTTGAGTCAATATGTAAAAGAGAAGCAAGATAAGGCAAATGATAGTGCGAATAATAGTGTGAAAGAAAATGTGAATGATAGTATGAGTGTAAGTAACTGCAGCACAAGAATTAATTATAGTATTAGTGAAACAAGTGAAGAATTAATATGTAACGACTTAAATAAGATAGAAGACGAGGAAAATGAAGATATAAGAATAGAAATAGAAGAAAAATTAGAAGATAACATAAATAATACTGATAAAAATAGTTTAGTGATAGATAAAATAGAAGCGATTAAAGTGGAAGATAGTGACCGGGAGCTTGAGCTGTTAAGTGAAGACCCTGAAACGAAGGCGTGTGGTCCCATGTGCAATAAAATAGAAACGACTAAGGTGGAAGATACTGACGAAGAGCTTGAGCTGTTATGTGAAAACCCTGAAATGAAGGCGAGTGGTCCCATGTGCGAGGAGACCAAATATCTAGGTTGTAATGATGGTTCCTGCGGCAAAGAGGACGAAGGTGTCACCCATAAAGCGAAAGTTTCAAAATCCAAAGAAGATGATGAAGAAGTTATTGTTATATCCACCGAAGATAAATGTATTGTAAGTAATAGAATAAGTAATAAAAATATGTTATGTTTTAGAATAGAGAAAGGGACAGCAAAAGCCGGTGACAGAGCAATTGGTGTTAATAAAACGGATGAAAACAGCTTATATCCTGAGACCTACAGATACAGATTTCATAGAGCCAGGTATAAATTGAGTTATGGAAGAATCGCCGTTAGCAAAACGAAAGATGAATTTTGTGAAAATAAAATGGATTACAAAAAGGAACACCCAGCAGGTAATAAAAACCGATTAATGTCTAAGCACTGGTTGCATAATTTCAAATTAGAATTTTGTTTTCGAAATTTATTTGATGTATGTCCTGTATCCCTATTGACATTGTATAGAAGCAGAATTCGAAAGAAATAAATTTAGTAACTCTAATAAAATAAAAAGTGTGAATCAGCTGTTAAGTAAAATTTGTTTAGTGTAATTCAATAGATTAGTTATTTTGTACAGGACGCATAAATACTCTTTTAGGGTTGATAACAAAATTTTGAAAAATTAAATTTCTTTAGCAAATGCGAATGCTTTTATTTTAGTTAAAAATGTAAATTTTTGGGAATTTCGATGCACTTAGGATTCCGAATTTAAGTTTTGTTTGGAATACCGCTGATTCATATTATACAACCTGACTAATTGCTGGATAATTTGATTTTGGATTCTAATTTTAATTAATGTATAATAAATGTTGATTTTGATTGTTGGACGCCAGAGCATATGTATATGAAATATGCTCCAGGAATTTGCTTCTCCTGTCCGTGAGGTAGGCAACTAGAGTTTTAGTTTGCTTTGAACTTCTATTGGAATACGTTTATGTCCCGATTTAAGACTGTGTTATATATTTTTACATTTTAATTGTGACATTTAGTGAATGAGCCCATTGTTTTATAGACGTGTACATACAAATAAATAGTTCTGTTTCTAAAACACGGTAAAGAGCTCAACTGGGAATGATAGTACAGGGAACACTAATCGGACTCTTTTGAGGGAGTGGCACTGATCACCTGAGTCGTTGTTTTATAAATATAGTTGATGCCTTTTGTGATTTTGTGATATTAAATTGCTCTTGAGAGTTGAGCTATAGAATGTTATGTGAGATTTTGTTTAGCTCGCGAGGTTCGAGCTGGAACCGCGAGATAGTTTTGGACTTGATAGATTTCGTTTTAATTGATGAGAATGAAGTTGTAGCTATAAGACAAGGCTTTGAAAAGATAAAGTATATTTGTTAAGTACAAAATATTCTTCTAGAAAGATAGACATTTTAAAAGAGGAGAAGTCAAACTAAAACCCTGGTGATAGATTAGAGGAGGTAAATTTATCTATAAATTGCTAAGATGCTAAGTTGGTTTAAGTTAGTTAGATTTGTAAAGAATTAAAATACGATAGAATAGACAAATTTAGTTATTGGTTAAGAATTAAAGAATATTAAAACTTTTTTTTAGAGTTAGGTGACTTAGGTTTTTATTAAGCGAAATATTTTGTGAATTAGATTAAATGTGAGATAATTTGAATTAGATTGAATCTTTTGATGTCTTAATTCTTGAAATTTCGTCAGTTATTTTATATAAAATAATATTTAAACTTTTAATTTCGTTGAAAAGTATTTTTAAAATAGACAGTTGATGATTATTAAACATGCAAACTTTAAGAAACTAGGTACTGCTCATTTTCCTTCTTTCGCAGTTACGTTTCGGTCTAACTGCTAATACGATGGTCCAGTGTTCAAAGCTCTCAGATAGAAGGATGGTGAAGATAGAAAGCGCAACCAGGAAATGCCGAGACATTCGTCCGCTGTCCAGAGAAATCATCAAACTTAGCCAAAATTAAAGGCTGGGTACCATCATCACTGGAGTAGTTGACTCCAAGGTTAACTCCACTTGCCGAGATGCAGCTGCAGTTTAGCCATGAAGAAGAGTAGCTATCGAAGGGGTAGTGCAAAATACACAGTAGACAGGCGAGACGAAGCCGACATTTCCAGTCCTGAGCGTAACAACCGCGTGGACCAATTCAACGTAGACGAGAGAGAGAGAGACAGGATCACTTGGATCAGAATCTAGCAGTTGGTACCTAATTGAGTAATTTATTGAAGATACGGTTTCCTTCAGAAAACGTACCTTGATTTAAAGGGGGAAGGAGATGTAACAGCTGAAATCTAGGATTAAGTTATTGTTTTTGTTTAATAAGCTTGGATGTGGCTGAATATACACAGATATTATATTGTTGTTTCAAAATTTTTAACGTAAAGGTAGCAAACGTCTTCTTAAAATCATTAATTTTATTTGTATCTGTTTTGTAAAGGAGAACACATGTGTCGCTTTTCACATCGAGATTAGTTTTGGCAATTTAGCTATATTGTTAGAATAGGAAACTATTTCCTGTGCCCAGGGCAGCTTTCGAAAATGTCACTTATTGTCGGAAGATATATTTTATTTGACGGGTAAAATATATCAACCCATTACTTCTAGGATTTCAGGATTTCCAAATTAGTTTTGTTGTCATAAATATTTATTATTCTTTACTTAAAAAAATTCAAAAGATTTAACAGCTTGTCCCTTAGAAAACGTATTTCATTTTGACATTTTCGAAAGTAGTTTATGGTTCTCTTTTGGCTTGAAATGCTAGCCCCTTTTTTTTGTTAGTTCCTTTGAAATAGCGATGCATGTGTTGTTCTGCTTGAACCGGTATCCGCTCTAGAGGGGGCCTGACCCAAATTTCTCTACGCTATCGTAGCGACATTTTGGTCTGGAAGAAACGCCTTCAGAGTATGTTGCCGACTTGGCACCTTCGCCGTGATGGTGTCCAGGCTCTAGGCGATTTCCAATGGGCGGAGCCATAACTTAACAGTGGGTTTTTAAAAATTACTAGATTGGTTAAATTATCTTTCTGGAGAGGGAGAAATCAAAAACGATATTTTGGCATAACTTAATAATTTTTGGGCAGTTCTTTCCACGATGTCGTTGAGTAAAGTTGAAGGTGCTAAGTCCGGCTCCAGGACAGTGAAAAGTGACAGAGTTCTTGTGAAATCTAGATAGAGTTAAAAGCAGAATTTAATTTGGATTATTTTCCTGTCGTGAGCGGCGGAAATGCATTGTAAGTTTACCTAATTATTATTTCTATGTTTTTTTTTAATATATTTTATTTTTAACCTTTTAACTTTTATTCGTGCTCTACCTTTGGAATCCCAGACTTGATACAATTAAAGTGACTGAGTATTAATTATAGTTTTGGACTGCAACTAGAATCCTGTTACAATTCAAAATTCTTCTAGTCATATATTTGATAAGATTTTTTTTTAAATAAAAGCTAAAAAATGTGTAAAAACATTTGTCCAATAATAAATGGTCGCAAAAGTAACAGTAATTGAATCTAAATAATGTTGATCGTTGATTGCAACAACCGTTGATTACAAAAATGAATTTTTATTATAAATTCTTTTTTATTTTTAATAAATAAAGTACAACTACTATCAGTCACGTATAATAATATGATATAATATTGACAGACGTACGGCAGGTGCGTGAAGTTGGAGGTATCACTGTCAAATAACGATATGATTTATATGCTATCATTCAATGTAAGTTCACGCTGGAGGTATCACATTAATAAACCACAAAAACTAGTACGCAGTAATTTAGTGCTAATTTATTGCTAATTATTGCCGTATAACACAAATTTATTTCTATTGTTGTGATGAAGATAATAACTAATTTATAAGTGTACCTCCAACTTCACGCTGGAGGTACCACATTAATAAACCACAAAAACTAGTACGCAGTAATTTAGTGCTAATTTATTGCTAATTATTGCCGTATAACACAAATTTATTTCTATTGTTGTTATGAAGATAATAACTAATTTATAAGTGTACCTCCAAGTTCACGCTCGAGGTACCACATTAATAAACCACAAAAACTAGTACGCAGTAATTTAGTGCTAATTTATTGCTAATTATTGCCGTATAACACAAATTTATTTCTATTGTTGTTATGAAGATAATAACTAATTTATAATTGTACCTCCAAGTTCACGCTGGAGGTACCACATTAATAAACCACAAAAACTAGTACGCAGTAATTTAGTGCTAATTTATTGCTAATTATTGCCGTATAATACAAATTTATTGCTATTGTTGTTATGAAGATAATAACTAATTTATAAGTACAGCTCCAAGTTCACGCTGGAGGGACCACATTAGTAAACCACAAAAACTTGAACGCACTCATTTGGTGCTAATTTATTGCTAATTATTGCCGTATAACACTAATTTATTGCTATTGCTTTTATGAAGATAATAACTAATTTATAAGTTTAGCTTATAAAAAATATCCACCGAAAGAATATTCGGACGACAACAAATATTGGTTAAAGATACCGGTATCATACAGTAATACCATGCCTACCAACAACTATAATTATTTAAGAAATTACAAAAAAAAAAAACAATAACTTCAGGGTTGATAAGTATACTCTTTTGGGTACTTCTAGCATTAAATTTGTTATGTCTTACTAGTACCTACATTATAGTTTATTACTGTTATGGATAAGAGGGAAGCTACCTGACTGGTAATATAATGCCCTAGGGCGGCAATTCAAAAATTTTATTTTATGCATTATTTGTTGTTTACAGCCATAGGCGTAGGTACGGTGGCACAGATTGGGCTCTTGCCCCCCCCCCCCTGTCACAGGGAATAATTGGTCAGACTTTCTGCATTACGTACTTATTTTTAAATATTTGTATGATTTATAAAAGGTAATTTCTAATAAATAAATGTTTCACTATTTATTTGACTCAGTTGCTACGTCCCTCCCTTGTCAAAATTCTGGCTACGCCCGTGAAAACTTATTGCCCTCGAACGGTATAAACATCTTCATAATGCCCTCTATCCATATCATTATATGCTTGATAAATTTTTCTTATAAGTAATACTTATACTTATTATAAGGGAATAATTAGCAATAAATAATTTCTTAATCCTGGAGAAATTGTGTCGCGGCGTTTTCTCAGTATGCGCAAACAATTAGGCGGTGTAAAGTTAGTAAAAAATAGTTATATTACACTAATTATTTACAGATATATAACAACACACAACATAACAAAAAGATTTACACACGAACCAGTGAAACACTAAAACGAATGTATCAAGTCTTATCATTTTTCAGTTATTGCGTGTGGTAAATAGCGTACTAACTTTACATTAAGCACGCCTTTATGTAGTACAATTTATAAGAGAGATACTATAAGTTAGTATTCCTTAAATACACTTTGTGACGACTCTAAAACGATATCTCCCCTCAACCTTTTTTAATTATTATATGTGGTAAATGGCGTGCTATCTTCACACATAGCACGCCTTTGTACAGTACTAATTATAAAAGATGTACTATAAGCTAGTATTCATTGAGGAGAGTTTTGTGACGATTTTAAAATTTATCTTCCCTGAACCTTTCTACTCCTTGCGTGTGGTGAACGGCGTGCTTACTTCACACCTAGCACGCCCTTGTGCAGCACTAATTATAAAAGAGGTACTATAAGTTAGTATAATGATAAAAGATATACTATGCGTTAGTATTCATTGAGAAGAGTTTTTAAAACTTACTGAACTTTATATGAAGCAAAATTACTTTCAAGTAAATAATAAGTATTACCACCAAAATGAAGGCACAGTCATGGGAAATAGTTTATCACCATTTTTAGCTAATTTATTTATGAGTAATTTCGAAATTGAGTTTAAGAAAAACAACAGTTATTTTCCTAGAGTTTGGATTAGATATGTAGATGATATTTTTGACATAGTTAATACCAATAAATGCGATTTGAAAATGTTTCTGGACAGTTTAAATTCAGTTTTCCCATCAATTAAATTTACAATTGAAAAAGAAACCAATGAACAGTTACCTTTTTTGGACGTACTGGTTATTAGAAACAAGAACAAACTAGATTTCGATATCTATATAAAATCATTTTTGGCAACATAAATTAGCTTCGTTTAATTTCTTAATAAATAGATTAACTAAATTTCCTTTAAACAAAAAAGATTTAAAACTGAACTAAACTATATTAAAGAAATAGTTAAGTATAACGGCTTTCCGGTTAAAACTATCGATAAATTAGTTCATAAATTTAAAAATCGCCAATCCATTTCTAATTTTACAACGTTAACGCCATCTAATAATAAAAATAATAATAAATTCATAACACTACCGTACGATAAAGCTTCCAAAAGTTTAAACAAAATTTTTAAAAATCATAATTTAACCGTAACTTACAAATCAAATAATACCATTAAATCGTTATTCGGTAACCATAAAGATAAAATAGATACTAACAAAAAATCCGGTATTTATAAAATTAGTTGTAATGATTATAATAAAGTTTACATCGGTCAAACTAAAAGACAAATTGACACTCGGTTTAAAGAACATTTTTATCATCTAAAAAGCGGTAATCCAGAAAAATCTAGCGTAGCTCAACATATGTTCGTTAATAATCACAAAGTTAACAATTCTAATATTAAACTTTTAAAACATATAAATAATGATAGATATTTAGATGCATACGAGAGTTTAACAATAAATAAATATAAAAATAATTTGATGAACGCAGATCTCGGTCCCATACCGAACTCAAAACTTTTCAATTTATTACAAAGTTAAATTTTATTGGACGATTTAAAATTATCTTAGTTTATAGATAATCATTCACCTGTGACTCCCATCCCTATATAATCCCAGTTCTCTCCCTTGTTTTTCAGAGTTGTTAGGACCTCTGGCATGGTTGACATGTTGAGTAATCTTGACTACTCTATTTAACTTTCACTTGTTGTGTTACTGATGATGAGAACTTAGTTCTCGAAATATGTATTTAGTTTTTGTTAAAATTAATTTTTAAGGTTAAGGGGTAATTATAATTGTTTTAGATGTAAATTATATTGAATGCCATTTTTTGATGCGATATTGTTCATTTATCCAACAGATCAGTTATCCAGCAGTTTATCTGAAGATGGAAATACCGGCCCTAAGTGAAATTTAAATGTTTTGATAATGTATACTAAAAGTAGCCTAATAGTAAATATAAAAGTCAAATTTATATTATCTTGTAATTAAAAATCTAAATTTAAAGTACCCTATGTTCAAAACGATCGCCACATAAAAATCCGGTTATAATGTATCCGGCCCTGGTTATTTTATAATTTAACATAAGATAATTATTGTACTCCCCTATTGTCAACTCCCTTTACAAATAAATGATTTAGCACCATCTGTTCATAACTCGACATATTAATAATAGGTTGAAAATCTAGCTCCGGATACTTCAGATCCAGCATCAGCTACCTCCAGTGGTAACCGCTCTAGCAAAATCTGTTTTATAACACAAGGTCTTAATAATAGTTTGCTCCGTCTATAAATACATTTTGTTTGAATAGCTAGCTCCGAATAGTTCAGACAGACCTAGCATCAGCTGGTAACTAATCTAGCGCCATCTGTTTATAACTACGACGCCTTTGTAATTGTTAGTCCCCCTACACAAATGAATTTTATTTGAAAACCTAACACCGCATATTTTAGAACCGCCACCAGCTTATAAGAATAAAGTAATTTCTTGAATTTTTTGCCCTTAAGATAAGATAACATCAAAATAAGAACGTAGTATTTTTATTCAAGTCAATGCATGGGGTAGGAATACAATGTCATAATGTACATAGATCGCCCTCTACATGCTTGGCCTTTATTTTTCCATACAAATTCCTACTTTGCGCGCTCACAAATTTAAAAAGTACACTCCGGTGATAAGGATGAAATTAGCAGGCGATTCGCAGCAATCAAAACCAAGTATGTTGTAGCGAATTATATTAAATGCATATAATCTACGCATTAGTGTAATTTAGAGACACAATAACAACATGTAGATAGAGTAAAAGTGCAAATTACAATAATATAATGTTAATATTATTAAATTTACGGCAGTGTTAACATCAACTTGACATTTGTATTGGTCGAAATGCGCGATAATTTCATAATAAAATTATATGAATTGTTTTAATATTATATTATACTTCTTTTTAATATTATCTCTATAACAATTAAAATAAATATTTAAGTGACGGGCGATATAATTTTTCGGTAATTAATTTATATAAATTGTCTTACGGGTCCAGAGGATAATATAGTTATTGCATTTTGTTAGTAACAATATAGGGATAATATTACCAAAATTAGAAAATAACACTATCTTTAATAACAATGAAAAAATGATTTAAGTCACGGGTGATCGAATTTTTACGGTAATTAATGAATATAAATTGTCCTACGGGTGTTCAGGATAATATGATAATTGCATTTTGTGAGTAACAATAAAGTATAATATTAAAAAGAAGTATAATATAATATTAGAACAATTCATGTAATTTTATTTTGAATTTACCAATACAAATACCAAGTTTATGGTAAACACTGCCGTAAATTTAATCAATATTAACATTATTTTATAGAAATTTACACTTTTACTCCATCTTCATATTGTTATTGTGTCTCTAAATTACACTTATGCATAGATTATACATTTAATATAATTCACTTCAACTTGGTTTTGGTTGCTGCGAATCGCCTGATAATTTCACTCTTATCTCCGGAGTGTACTTTTCAAATTTGTGAGCACACGAAGTAGGAATTTGTATGGGAAAATAAAAATTCTACGTTCTTGTTTTGATCTTGTTTTATCTTAAGTACAAAAAAATTCAAGATATTTGTTCTTGTAAGTTGGTGGCGGTTTTGAAATATCCGGTGCTAGCTTTTCAAATAAAATTCATTTGTATAAGGGGGCTAACAATTACAGAGGCGTCGGAGTTATAAACAAACGAAGCTAGACCAGTTACCACTGTAGTTAGCTGATGCTAGGTCTGAACTATCCGGAAATAGCTTTTCAAACAAAATGCATGTATAGATGGGATTTATTTGTAAAGGGAGTTGACAATTATTATCAAGCCGTTTGAGCAGATATAAATATACGGTCCTAGATCAGGTACCGGTCGAGCTAGTTGATTCTGGATCTAAAGTATCCGGAACTAGCTTTCCAAATAAAAATTTTACATTAGGGGGGTTAATATCGATTTAGAGTAACCCCCCCTCGCTCCCCAATGACATACGGTTAAGAAATAGACCTTATTTAAATATTTGTATATATATGTATATTTTACAATATGGAAAAAATATAATGGTGGGACTAAATTGAATTTTATTCTTTTTTTGGAATTTTAATGGGGTGGTGATAGCTTAATATTTAATAGAATCAGAATTTCTTTACTTCTTCAGAACACATATAATGTTTTAATTAAAATAATATTACAATTTTCAAAACTACTTTGTGAGGTTAAATTTTAAATGAGTCAGTCATCAGAACTGTCTTAAATTCTTGATTATAAATAATGTACATTAAATATAAATTTTAAATTAAATTGCCAAAAGCAAGTAACTAAATAGAACAAAACTAGTAAATCAGAGCGATTAGGTTCAAAAGTAGTCCATGTTGTAAAAAACACGTGTGAATTAACGTATGAAAACGACAAGTTCGAACGTTAAACAATTTTTGTAAAACGACAAGAAGCAAAAGAAATGAAACAAACCACATATACGATATGTTTTAAATGTTAAAAAAAAATAAATTTTCGTAAACCGTACTAAATTCTGAAATAAGTGACAATTAATAATTAAATTTATTTTATTCTTTAAATTTTAGAAGATAATTGTATATTGAACTCAAACCGCTAACATCATAGTGTAGTTGGTTTTATTAATATAATATTGTAACGTTTTTATTTATTTGGGTGAAGTGTAAATATTAGACACTTAGTATTAATTAAAATAAAAGTTTATTATAACGATAAATAGATATTAAATATAATTAAAAGATGATAAATATAACTAACACTACGATTAAACAAATATTAAAGACTAATTAAGAGTAAGAATATTATAAAACACTTAAACACTAAGATTATTTATTTCAACAATATATAGATCACTTATTTATTTATACAACTGTGTTTATTTATATTCACCACTTGTCTACTATCTGTTTATATTACCAACTGTTCAACACGCAACGCTTATTTATATCAGACTGTCCAGTGCCTTCGCCAACGGTGCTTATATACCGTAGCCGAAAATTCGAGAACTCACGAGAATACTTCTCGATACAACACAATAGGTTACATCAACCGCGTAATTAAGCAGGCGCCGGCCAGTCGGTTGCGTCATCGCTAATAGACGCTCGCTCATCCCTGCGACAGCAGCGGCGACACCGACGGGGACAGAGGCGGTAACAGTGGCGGCGAGGACGGGCACTGCACATTACACTGCCCCCTCCTTAAGACTGTTTCGTCCCGGAACAGTTCATGATGACGAAATCTGCATGCATTACCCTTGGTGCATTTCGAAGTTTTGAAGAAATGGCAGTCGATGGTCCGCTCGACTTCTTCTTTATGCCCGTTAGGGATAAAGCTGCAAACGAGAATTTTAACGCCGGTAAAACGGAAGAGGATTTCTATCATGTTCCTAACAATCCTCCAATCTAAACCATCTAGACCACAGCCTAACTTCGGTACGGCTAGCTTAAAAATGTCATTCTTAAGCAGATGATCCCTCAAATCGCACAACAAGTTCCACAGGTCACGATACGACGGCTTCTGGTATGAGCGTGGTTTTGTAACCATGTAATAGATGTACCGCTGATGGTCTGCATTGTTATCCCTCAGGCGCAGCGTTTTCCCAACAGTTGGGCGTTGGTTGGCCAGTTCTTGTTGTCGCCCAAATTTCGCCTTAAAGGCTGAAGCTATGCCACGGGACATCTGTAAGTCTTCTGATACGCAGTGACCGAGATAATAATCTGAAGACACGGTGAATAGATCTCGGTGTTCTTTTTTCGTCACGCCGAACCGCGCCTTGCGGCCAAAGGAATAGTTCTCCATGATGTCTTCAAAAGTTGGTTCTTGTGTTATGATCCGACGAACCGTTGCACCGTTATGGACTTCGTGGTTGTCTCCGGCGAAAGGGGCTAGCCGATTAAAGTGTACTACTCTCGGCTTCCCGCTGGGTTGTTTCTTAATTCTGTATACCACGTCGTTTATCCTTTTGACTACCTCATAGGGGCCTTCCCAATTATTTTGCAGCTTTGGTGATAACCCACGACGTCTTTGTGGGTTGTAAAGCCACACTAAATCCCCAGGTTGATATCCACCCTTTTCGGCTTTGATGTCATACCGGCCCTTCATTCGATCGCTGGCAGCTTGAATGTTTGTACGGACTTGTTCATGAATGTCATCCATTCTTCTCCGTAAGTCCGTAACGTAATCTTCCCCGGCCAGATCTTCTCCAGGTTTACTGCCGAACACCAAGTCACATGGTAAGCGCAACTCGCGCCCGAATAAGATGTTCGCAGGAGTTTGCCCTGTTGTTTCATGCACGGATGAACGATAAGCCAACAGGAACAGATGGAGGTGTCGGTCCCAGTCTCTTTGGTGGTTGGAGACTACCTTCGACAAATATCGGTTGATCGTTCTGTTCATTTGTTCAACCATGCCATCAGACTGCGGATGTAATGCAGTTGTTCTAGTTTTATTAATTCCTAATATCTTACACACATTTTGGAAAACGGCAGACTCAAAATTTCTTCCCTGGTCGGAGTGGAGTTCACGCGGTACTCCGAATCGGCATATACATTCCTTAACTAAAGTTTCAGCGACTGTGGTGGCTTCCTGGTTGGGTAATGGATATGCTTCAACCCACTTGGTGAAGTAGTCCATAACAACCACGATGTATTTATTTCCTTCGTCACTTTCTGGGAATGGTCCAGCCACATCAATCGCAATACGCTCAAATGGGCTGCCAACGTTGTATTGACGCATTGGAGCTTTTCGTCGTTTATGCGGACCGTTACTTCCAGCGCAAACCACACATTTCTTGCACCAAACTTTAACATCTTCCGTAAAGTTAACCCAGTAAAACCGCTGGCGCAATCTTTCTAACGTTTCAATGACTCCGAAATGGCCTCCAGATCCGTCATGGATCTCTCTCAATACGTCTGGTACTCTACTCTTAGGAATAACTAACTGAGTTCTCTTCTCAGTTCCATCAGCATTTTCTACCACACGCTTCAACAGGCCATCCTCAATCACCATGTAGTCCCATTGCGCCCAGTACGATTTTACACTCGGTGAGTGCGGTGCAACATCTTCCCATACTGGTTTGTTCTCCTCTGCTTTCCATCCCAGTATAATTTTCAAAGTCGGGTCTTTTTCTTGGTCTTCGCGTAGTCCATCGGGCTGCCAATGATCGTCAATACTGTTGTCCTGGCGACAATAGAAAATTTCTCTTCTAGTCGACTACAATGCTTGCATTCATCTTGGCATGGCCTTCTGGACAATGCGTCGGCATTACGATGGCTGGTACTTGTCCTATGTTCGATTTTGAAATCGTATTCCTGTAGTCTTTTAATCCATCTAGCCACCTGACCTTCAGGATTCTTAAATTGTAGCAGCCATTTTAATGCAGCAGTTCTAATCAAAAATCTCCTTCCGTATAAATATTTGTAGAAATGTTCCACGGATTTCCCGACTGCCAAGAGTTCTTTTCTAGTAACACAATAATTCCTCTCTGGTTTTGACAAAGTCTTACTAAAATAGGCAATAACCTTCTCATGTCCGTCTTGTATCTGGGAAAGAACACCACCAATTCCCACGTTGCTTGCATCTGTGTCTAGTATGAATTCTCCTGCAGGTAACGGATAACTCAGGACAGGTGCGCTTGTCAAAGCATGTTTAAGTTCTTTGAACGCAACTTTGCAGTCCATTTCCCAGATAAATCTTCGACCTTCTTCAGTAAGCTTTGTCAGTGGCTTGGCTATGTTGGCAAATCCAGGTACATATCGCCGATAATAAGTACACGAACCAAGAAAACTTCTAAGTTCGTGTTTGTCTCTAGGTGCTGGCCAATCTCTCACAGCCTTTATCTTTTCCGGGTCAACTGCAATACTCTTATCTGAAACCACGTGTCCAAGGTAATGAACTTCCTTTTGAAACAGGTGACACTTCTTGGGGCTGAGCTTCAAGTTAGCCTTCCGTTATCTCTGAAAAACCTCTTCCAAATTCTTCATGTGGTCCTCGAATGTTTTACCTACCACAATAACGTCGTCGAGATAGACTAAACAGGTTTTCCATGATAGTCCAGCCAATACTGTTTCCATGAGTCGTTCAAACGTTGCAGGGGCATTGCAGAGCCCAAATGGCATTACAGTAAATTGCCACAGTCCGGTACCAATTGTGAAGGCTGTCTTTTCCTTATCTTTTGGATCCAAATCGACTTGCCAGTATCCGCTCTTTAGATCCAGAGTGGAGAAAATCTTCGAGCCAGCCAAAGTGTCTAGTGTATCGTGTATTCGAGGTAGCGGGTAGCTATCCTTCTTGGTGACGTTGTTAAGTTGACGGTAATCGACGCAAAATCGTGTAGAGCCATCCTTCTTCTTTACTAACACCACTGGTGAAGCCCACGGACTGCTTGAAGGTTCTATCACACCTTCCATTTTCATGTCCTCAATAATTCCTTCTGCTTCTTCACGCTTCGCCAATGGTAGTCTTCTTGCTGGTTGGCGGATGGGTCTTGCGTCGCCGGTGTCTATCTTATGGTGAACCACATTTGTTCTCCCGTTGGTCTCCTTGTCAACTTGAAACACATCTTGAAATCTTCCAATTAATTTCTTCGCCTTGGTTCTCTGGTCAGCGGTCAGTTGTTGGAAGGAGGTTGATAATTGGTTAGTTAATGTGTCTGGAACTTCCTGAGATATGTTTCCTTTGGCCTTAACAGTTCGAATAATCGAGGATACTGCCGAGCATTCTCCTACAATTGTTCCTCTCTTAAGAACAACTGGATAACAATTTACGTTCATTACTCGAACTGGTATTACTTGACTGGCTTTAATCAGTGATTTTCCTACAACAATTCCAGTACCAGTCTTCACATCATCATTCTTGGGCTCAAGCATAACAATATTTCCCTCACAGAAACTACCATCTAATTGTGCTTGCACGATAGATTCACTTCGTTCTGGAAGGGTAACATCTTCAGCCATTAGTACGCACACAGCCTTGTCTTCTCGAGGGTTTAAAACAAGTTCTTCTTCATTGACCATCATTACTCCATTCTTCAAGTCAAGTTTGAAACCGTGCTTTTTCATTACGTCCATACCGAGTATTAATTCATCTTCAACGTCAGCTACCAGCGCACGATGTTTAAAGGATGTGTTTCCAATAGTGATGGTCATATCTATTTCTCCTAATGTGGTATCTTGTTCTCCCGTTGCTGTACGTAATCGCCACTTGGTTGGTTGAAGATGCGTCTTGCCTGTGTTCTTTACTAAGTCGGGTCTAATTATAGTCTTCGTCGCACCCGTATCCAGTAACATTTTTAGTGGTCTTCTATCAACAGAGCCATTCACGTAGATGCTGCTGGCTTGATGATGAAGGGATGCGACATAACTGATGGATTGTGAGGCTACTAGATTACGGGTCGACGATTGCCCCTTCGCATCAACCCGATTTAGTTTTCCGACTCCTTTTCTTCTTTTATCGATTCTGTCTCTCTTTGCATTTTTCTGCAAAGTCTCTGCGGATGACCCTGTTTACCGCAATACCAACGGATGAGTTTCTTTCTTCCGGTAAACACTTCATTTACAATTCGTCGCATTTTCTCTTCTAGGTCTTTCGCGTCCTCTTTTCTCTCGGCATCAATATTTCGCACTCGAGATTGGTTGCGTGAAGCTTGTTTAGCAGCTTCATGTTCTAGTGCATATGAGAGTGCGTCAATTAATGTTTTTGGGCGGGCCAATCGCAGTGCTTGCTGTGTTTCGCTGTCTCGAACTCCGTAGATGAATGCTTGAACGGCCAGGCACTCCAAAACGCTGTCAGGAGCTGCAGGATGTGCGAGACGAACCAAACGAGCTACGTCGACATCAAATTCTTGCAGGCTTTCTTTTGAACTCTGATAACGATTCCTCAGTTGCGTCTGGTATACCTGCTCCAGGTGCGCATTGCCGTACCGCATGTCCAACCGCTTGACTAGTTGGTCGTAGTCCTCTTGTTCTTCTTCCTTCAGCGTTTGTAGGATGTCGATGGCTTCCCCACGCAACGAGACAGTCAACGCTGTAGCCTTCTCTGTAGACGTCCAGTTATTTGCTTTCGCAGCCGCTTCAAATTGTTTTAAATAATTCGGCCACGAAGATTTTCCATCAAATTCTGGTGTTTTGATGTGCATTGTTGTACTAGTATCAGGTTTTACTACTTTCTTTTCTTCGTGTAAACCTGACTTCACTACATCGGAATTCGACATTGACGACGATGTAATTTCAGTGAATTTTTCTCGTAATTCTTCAATCTTCTTGTCATAGTCAACTTTTAAATTCTTCAGTTCTTCTTCAGTTTTTCTAGAATTCTCCTCTAATTTTTGTTCTAAAGTTTGCTCCAAAATTCTAGAATTTTCTTCCATTTTTCTAGAACTTTCAATTAATTTTTCTTCTAAACTTCTAGAATGTTCCATTAATTCTTCTTTTAATGTTGTAGAATTTTCTGTTATTTCCAGTTTTAATTCTTCTTTTAGTGATCTGGAATTTTCTTCTGCTTTTCTAGAACTTTCCATTAATTTTTCTTCTAAACTTCTAGAATTTTCTGTTAATTCATCTAATTTTCTAGAACTTTCTTCTAGAACTTTCCTCAAATTTTTCTTCGAATTTTTGTTATTATGTTCTAGAATTTTCTGTCAATTCATCTTTTAATGTTCTAGAATTTTCTTCTATAAATTTATGAATATCGGATGGATCAAATAAGTATTCCTCAGGAGTTTCACCAGCATCGATTAATGCTTGCCGTAATCTTTCTTGAAGCACTGACTTCTTTCCTGATGTTTCCAAATCCCGCTCTTCCAGTTCTCTCTTGAGATCACTTACTTTAAATTCATTTAGTTTTAATTGTTTAGTCGCCATATTATTTATTTTTATTTAACACTTCACAGTTTATTAACCCCACACCTGACACCAATTGTAACGTTTTTATTTATTTGGGTGAAGTGTAAATATTAGACACTTAGTATTAATTAAAATAAAAGTTTATTATAACGATAAATAGATATTAAATATTATTAAAAGATGATAAATATAACTAACACTACGATTAAACAAATATGAAAGACTAATTAAGAGTAAGAATATTATAAAACACTTAAACACTAAGATTATTTATTTCAACAATATATAGATCACTTATTTATTTATACAACTGTGTTTATTTATATTCACCACTTGTCTACTATCTGTTTATATTACCAACTGTTCAACACGCAATGCTTATTTATATCAGACTGTCCAGTGCCTTCGCCAACGGTGCTTATATACCGTAGCCGAAAATTCGAGAACTCACGAGAATACTTCTCGATACAACACAATAGGTTACATCAACCGCGTAATTAAGCAGGCGCCGGCCAGTCGGTTGCGTCATCGCTAACAATAGACGCTCGCTCGTCCCTGCGACAGCAGCGGCGACACCGACGGGGACAGAGGCGGTAACAGTGGCGGCGAGGGCGGGCACTGCACATTACAATATTTTGCAAAATATTATGTTTGTTTGAATTAGTTTCAACATCGAATACCGATGAGTTACTAGAGCCAATACAATGCGAAAAATCATTGAAACGTTGCGATAACGCACAAGCATTCGGTCTTAGTCTACAATCACTTTTATGGGAAGGGATTCTAGATTTAAGTGATCTATTTATCTGTCCAATATAAACCTGTTCACATTCAGTGCACGGAATTTGTTAAAAAAAATGTTGGATTGTAAATCTTTTTCAATTGGATCTTTAACTTTAGAGAAAAAAGAGTTAGTAGTAAATGAATTTTTATAGCTATTTGTACATTCTCATTTTTAACTTCCTTTAATGCCTGTCTGCGGGGTAATGTTGTTACTTTCACTATCCAGCTCCACTGCATTGGTGTTGAAAAGCAAACGATAAATACGGGGTTCAGAATAAAAAATTTTGGTTAAAATATCTTTAAATTTGTGTAAATTTTTTAACCTGAGTGTAGGGTGTGAAGTATTGACAATTATTTTTTTAAAACCCAAAATAACGTTGACCTTAATTTTCATAATATGGTGTGAATGAAAATGTATATATCTTCAATATCATTGTATTCAACAATGTTCTTATTAATTTAGTGTCTAGGTAGAGTACACTTCATTCTGTTTCTTTTTCGATGGTAAATGGTATACTAGGGTTTTAGTTATTGAAGGTGTCAAGTATTTCATTTGTCCTCACTAGGTACCTACAGCGCAAATTCTATCATCTACATATATTTTTAATAAAAGTTAATCTGAAACTAAATCTGGGAATACAATCATCCAGTAATTGATCCAACACATATTTGCTACTATGGAATTTGGGAGCTGCCCATGGGGGTACCAAAAATTTGTTTTTAAAAATGATATTTATATTTGCAAAAACTAGTGTCAAAAATGAATTTAATTAATTCTATGAAAGATTCTAAATTTAAGTTACAATGTTGTGAAATAATTTCCTATTTTTCTGATATACTTTTCAACACCAAATCCACAGGGATACTACTAAACAGCGAAACAAAATAAAAACTAATTAAGACGTAGTCATCCGGTAATTGATATTATTAAAATTCTGCAGCAAAATCGAAAGAATCTTTAACAAAATACGTGTTTTGGAGATCGTAAGCAGTTTGTAATATTTCTGCGTCGAAAGAAGCTACTAACTACTTTACTATTGGGAGCGTTAACATACGAAATTATAGGCCTTAAACTTAGGGCAGGCTTATAAACCTTAGGTATTCCATAATATCTGGGGACTATTGCATTTTAAATCATTAAGGTACGTGCTTTTTCAGCAGGAATCATATTTGAAGATTTTAATTTTGAAACCAATTTAATGGATTTTTGTTGAATTGTATTAATGGGATCTCTACTTAAACTTTTGTAATCATTCGGGTCATTTAATATTTTTAATGATTCTGTGTCATAATGACCTTTTTTTATTACAGCAGTAATATAACCTTTATCAGACCGGAGTACTAAAAATCCGAATTTTCTTTCAAGTATTTCTTGCAACGTTTTAAAAGCAAATTTGCGAGGTCTATTAGAAAAGTATCCGTCCTTATTTTTTACGAAAAACCTGACGGATTTGAATAAAGTGCGCTTGCATGAGCCAACCTTGAACCTTCGTGCGCATGCGTGATTTTTTTCCCGCCTGTCGATAGCGTCTGTTGCTGGAAAGCAGCAATTGAGTGAAATTGTGTGAAGTGCTCTCGTCGGTTTTTTATTGCAAGGAAAATGTCGGAACGAAGAGAAGCGCTATTGAATCTAAGTTTGCCTGAAATTGGGCGACAGCCAGATGGAAACCAATCGGAAGATTTAGACGGCTTTCGGTGACGATGCTGTGGGCATCACAGCCTCGCTAATTGCGCAGCAACGTCAAAGTGATGTTGACTGCTTTCTCTGACTTCCACGGTGTGGTACACCACGAATACGCACGTGGCCTACGTGGTGCTAGGCGGTGCAAGAGACTGGACTTGTGGTCAACAGGAAGGCGCCTTTATAACGACATTACTCCAGCACATGCCTCGCACTTGATTCAGAATTGTTTAGCGAAGAACAAGACTCCTGTGGTTCAACAGGCTCCTTACTCTCCTGATATTGCCCCCTGCGACTTCTGGCTGTTCCCCAAACTCAAGAGACCATTGAAAGGAACGCGATTTCAGACAAGATAGGCCATTATAGCTGCAACGACAGCCGAGCTAAACTTCATTCCGAAAGAGGTTTTCTAGGAATGCTTCCAACAATGGCGGCACCGCTGGAAGAAGTGTGTGGAGTCCCAAGGATGCTACTTTGAAGGTGATTAGATTTACAACGCTCCAGGTATGCTAGTTTTTTCCCCCGGCCACAGGTCGGATACTTTTCTAACAGACCTGGTATATTGGACGGACACCTATGATTGTTATTTAAAAATTTAGTGATGATGTTAGTGATTTGAGGTCTAACTACATTCTTTATATTAGTATAAATTTTTTCTATAATTTTCTATAATAAATAGCATTGATATAATAAAAATGCATTACTTAAAAAAAATAGATATTGTAGTTTAATTCAAAGAAAACGATGTTCGACTGTGTTTGGGATGGAGATGGAACAAGAAGTAACAATGATTCGGAGTAGCAGTCAATAATAAAATTTATTCATGCCGACGTTTCGACCATACCAAAAATCTAGATTACAAAAAACAAAAAAAAACCTATAAATTAAAACTTACAGAATGGCTCAGTTGAAGAAAAATATACACATGTGGATAAGCGTAGATACGCAAAAGACGGACATTTAAAAATATAAATAAATAAATAGTTAAAAATCACAGATCACAAAGTGAAAATCGTCAATTAATAAAAAACTTTGCTATGCTCGTGGTGCATACAAGATTTTATATCTCACTAGAATATGTGAAATAAGTTTTCATTTATAATAATTTTGATTACAACAATGCTTAACATTTGGCGTTGCTAAGGATGTTGTTTAATTGTTTTCAGAGCCGCTGTGCGGGTGGGCAGGTTGTGCCCCGCACAAAGGCGCCTGACTTTGAGGGGCACCGTTTCAAGATAGTAAAGTAAATAATAGCAAATTTTTATAGAATGTTGTTCGTAAACACAAAATTACTATAAAACTTACAAATTAACATGATATAAGTGAACAATATATTTTTTTAATTTGTTTGCATTAGAGCTCTAGTTATAAGTAAAATAATTATCGTACCAATCGGTTCGTTATTATTCTAGCATTGTTACATTAAAATAAAAACTATGAAAATGTTGATTATCACAATGAATATATTGATTATAACTCAAGAATATTGATTACAAGAATGAATCCCACAATGAATCCAATATTTCAATACCTATTATCATTTTGCGAAGAATCAAATGCATATACAATTCTGAATTCTGTTGTAAAATTGTTGATTACAACAAACGATTTTGATTATAACCTGTTGATTACAAGAATGAATCAAGGAAAATTTCATCAATATAATAAATCTAGCATTTTTGAAGGACAAAAAGTATAGTTCAAACTTTAATTTGCAAATTTTACATCATGAGAGGAAGGGGCGCTAAAATATAATATAACACAAAGGCGCCTAATACCCACGGAGCGGCCCTGATTGTTTTGTTTATTATCGACATTTATTTATTTTTAAAACATCAACGTTCTATATCGTTGGAGGTGGTGGAATGGGTGAATTTGATGTTTCGGAAAAAAATTAATTTTTTATTATACATGCATCATAATCCCTCTTTAAAACACGCCAAAGCGTGTTTAAATCGACCATAAAAACACGCTAAATTTTTGAGTTACCTAGGTAACGAAAAATGACAATTAATATGAATAACAACTAAAACAATTATTATTATTGGTTTTTATTTAAATTTATATAAAAATTACAATTTTTGTTGTCAGCAATATGGAAATTACAGGATTTTAGCTGGGTATTTATAGTTTCGCTGTCGCCGTTTGCTGGAATGTCTATATTATCTTTTAATATAGTTTGTGTACTGGTAAGTGCCTCTCCAATGCGTTTCGTGACTGATATTTTGTTCTGTATGGATTCTTCAATATATCCACTCGCTACCGTTGATGATTTCCATCCTACTTGGCGCTTCAGTTCATCCACACTCATTCCGCTGTTTGCCATGATTGTGGCAGAACTGCGCCTGAACGCGTGTCCGGTATACTTTGTAGCGTCAGGAAGATTTAAGAAACGCGCCAGAAGAGAAGGACATTTTCCAAAAGTATTAATTCCAACGACTTGTTTAATGCATTTTTCATTGGCGTATTTCAAAAATACTCTATCCGTAGATATATTTTCTGGACGTAGAGATAGGTATTTGTTAAATAATTTGACATACGATATGTCATCATTATCAACCACAGCAAACTTTCGACCTTTTTCGGTTTTTGATGGTCGAATATTAATAATTAAAACAGAACCTTCTTTTTTAATATCAGACAGGCGCAAATCACATAATTCATATCTCCTGCATGAGCCAAATATTCCACATATGGCTACCACCTTTAAAATAAAATATTTATTAAATTTTGTAAAAAATATCATAATCTCGCGCTTACCTTCAAAAATAAGTAGGTATTATCTGGAGCTTCAATAAAAAATTTCCTTAACTGTTCTTCCGAAAATACGAAAGATTTTTTCGGCTCGTAGCCTTTATTAACGCTTTTCATGAAAGCATGCAATTTATGAAAAGTAGCTATGTTTACTCCTTTCTTAAGTTTTAGCATTGCTTGTAATTTGGAATGAATGCACCATAATGATGAAGGTTTATACTGATTTGACTATAACGAAACACAAAATAAGTACAATAAATTTCACAAGTTACCGTTATACCATTTGGTTCATATAGGCCAGCATGAGTGTTTCATCCACAGTTACGGCATTTTTATTTTCCATCCATTTATTTAATTTTTTGTATTCCTTATAATACGCGTCTTTAGATTTAGGCGGAATTAATCTTAACTCCGCCTGTTCAGCTAATTCTTTAATTTCATTCATTTCTCACTCTCACAATCACGTGAAAAAATATTGACTTGTTGACAACTTAAACAATACGAATAATTGCTAACTGTCTCCTTGGAAACGCTTAAACTCACTGGATCAAAAATCAAAACCGTATGATTTGCAATAATTTTCAGTTTTAAATGGTTATGATGCATTTATAATAAAAAATAGCGTATGATACACGTGTATAAGCTAGCCTTTAAAGCACTACGACATTAAAGACACTCCGCTACGCGTCGCGGCTTTAAACTTGTCGTGCGTGCTTTAAAGGCTAGCTTATACACTTATATCATAATATACTATAAATGTTTCTGCATACTTTAAGGAAAATAAACGCATAATTGTTCCATTAATTATTCCATTCTCGTCTGTAGAAGATGTATTATATTTTGAGGTACGTCTTTATTTCTTATGCACTTATTTCTGAATATTATTACATTTTAGAGAGTTTGTACTGGTATAGATGTGTCATATGTGATGAAAAATAATATAAAAAATGTATTCAAATGTGGATTAATATCGTCTCCAAAATATTAGTGATCCGTCAACCCTCAAAAATCAGTGCGAAACATTGCAGTCTGCAATTCGACGTACTTACCTACTATTTACATGTACGGTGAAACTAAATTGCTTCTTAAGACCCTTTTTATAATCAATTTTAAGTATTATAATTAAATTAAAAATTATTTCTGTGCTGTGCTTTCAAAGCTGTTTTCGTGTTATATTAATTGTAATCAATTAATGTATTAATTGATGTAATCAATCCTTATTATTATTATTACTATTATTATTATTATTATTATTATTATTATTATTATTATTATTGTAATGAATTATAATTAAAAAGAAAATAATTTTCATTATATATATTCATATTATTTCTAATTTGAAGTCCATAAACGATGATCGGATAATAATGAGAGCATAATGAATCATTATGCCCTCATATAATGCCCCGGTTGTTATAGATATGATATATTCACCGTATCCTAGCAATAAACAGTTCATAATACTTTAGTGAGATATAAAAGAATTATGTATTCAGTAAAGTTTATTATAGTCATCAAGGAGAAGTTTTTTTGTTAATTGAGGATTTTCACTCTGTGATCTGTGATTTTAACTATCTATATATTTATATTTTTAAATAATGAATCATTATGCCCTCATATAATGCCCCGGTTGTTATAGATATGATATATTCACCGTATCCTAGCAATAAACAGTTCATAATACTTTAGTGAGATATAAAAGAATTATGTATTCAGTAAAGTTTATTATAGTCATCAAGGAGAAGTTTTTCTGTTCATTGAGGATTTTCACTCTGTGATCTGTGATTTTAACTATTTATTTATTTATATTTTCAAATGTCCGTCTTTTATGTATCTACGCTTATCCACACATGTATATTTTTATTCAACTGAACCATTCTGTAAGTTTCAATTCATACGTATATATATATATATATATATATATATATATATATATATATATATATATATATATATATATTGTAGAGCCCTGAAGAAGACCATGGTATGGTCGAAACGTCGGCATGAATAAATTTTATTATTGACTGCTAGTCCGAATCATTGTTAGTTATAGTTTAAATTCTTGTTTTTGTTTCATAATTACTAATTCTATTAAATTTAGTATAATAATAATAATAATAATAATAATAATAATAATAACAATAATAATAATAATGCATTTATTTCCAAACAGGTTTAACACCCAATTACAAGGAAAATTCAGAACAAATAGAGAATATGAAAAGGTACAAAAATAGTTATACAAATAGCAAACATTTACAATTTTACAAATATTGAAGATTTAACAAAACAACGTTTTCATTCAACAGTTTCATTCATAATAGATGTGATAAATGAAAAGCTATCTTCCAAAATGTCGCATTTAAAGCAAATTTCATTGCAATTATTGCATATAATATTAATTGGAGATTTTTTTAGCAAATTAGTATGTGGTATTGTGCAATAGAAAGCATTATTTATACGTGAGTGTAAGCGTGGTACATAAAAGTTAATTTTATTGAGTAGCCAGGGACAGTCAATGTTATTTTGAATTAAGTTGTATAAAATTTTTACGGAGGCTATGAAGCGTCTTTTTTGCAGAGATGTAAATTTAAATTGCAGTAATAAACGATCATGTTCAAAACCTCTACATGGGTAATGGCCTTGTGACAAATAATAAATGAATTTGAGAAACTTACGCTTCACGCATTCAATAATATCTATTTGATTTTTATAAATTGGATACCATATATTAGCATATTCTAATCTTGAACGAACAGGTGTAAAAAATAAAATGTATAAAATAGTATTTGATAATTCTCGGCAATTTCTGTAAATAAAACCAGAAGTTCTATAAGCCTGGGTAGTTATATCTTTAATAGGAGGTTCAAAGGTAATATTTTTGTCAAAAAGTACTCCAAGATCTTTGTGAACATCAAAAGTATCAAAAGGAACGGCATTAATGTTATATCTGGATGTTACATTATTTTGCCCTCTACACTAAATTATAGCTTTGCATTTGGATATGTTTAAATATAAAGCATTTGACTCACACCATATGCTGATAGCACCGAGACTACTTTGTATGATACTACTATCATTTTCAGAATTAATTTCATAATATAGTTTTAAATTGTCAGCCAAGAGCAGACAGCTACATAATATACATTCTGTAATATTATTAATAAATAGTAAAAATAATAGAAGTCCCAGAAAAACCAAAGGACTTTATTCTGTTTAAAAGTATATTATGATCAATTTGGTCAAACGCTTTCTGAAAATTCAAGTATACTACATCCACTTGACTACGATTATCTAAAATCTCAGTGGTAAACTGACAAAAGGTAGCCAGGTTAGTTACAGTAGTCCTTTTTTCCATAAATCCATGTTGTAATGGCGAAATGGCATTTTTGACATCTTTATAAATTTCTCTGTATATAATGGATTCGAAATTTTTTACAAAATTACAAAGAACAGAAATAGGTCCATAATTTTGAATTGATGTAGCATCATCTTTCTTTAAGACAGGGCAGACAGCAGCTTGTTTCCAAATGTTGGGCAAATTGGATGAAGATATACATAGGTTAAATAAATAGTGTAACGATGTTGAGAAAGCAAAAGCGCAGTCCCTTAATAGAAAACTAGGAATCCCATCTAAACCTGATGTCCAAGAATTTTTAGATTCTCTTAAAGCATGAAAAATATCGTTTTCATTAATTTGAGCGATATTTATAGCTGAGGTAAGGGAGGTAGAGTGAGTGATCTGTGGATCATTATCAAAATTATTGTCATGATATAAACTTACTTGTAATTATTTATGTAATTCATTTATTTTAATATAACAATATCTTTAATATTATTCGTAATTGACTCATAAATGAAAAAAATAATAAAAACTTTAGCTTGATAAAGATTTGATTCCAACCCTCCAACGATCTTTCATTTCACCGGCAGCTACGCTAACCATTCAGCTACAGTAACAAGAGAAAATATTTTGTTATTACGTAATAAAATATTGAAACATATATTTATTGACAGATATAATTTTCTCTGTTTTATTCAATGATGATAAAGTAATTAATACTAAATAACGTAATGTACTACTACCATGTTCAATAGCATCGTAGTTTTCTGCCGGACAGTTTTTATTTACAAAAAATTTTCCCATGTTAAAAGCAAGAAAATGTTATATATATATATATATATATATATATATATATATATATATATATATATATATATATATATATATATAACATTTCCTTGCATTTCTCAAAATAAACGATTTTTTTTTATAAATATAAATATTTTTAGTGCTGGATTTACACCAAACACCCTGTATATATATATAATTTTTTTGTTTGAGTGATAAGTAAAATAATAATTAATATTGTAAGCAGAAGTTAGTTGATTAATTTCATTTGCTGCTATCATTAGTTATCATAAATTAATTTGTTTACTGTAATTTGAAAAACCTTTTAAAATGGGCGACTTTTTTATTATTTCGAATAACAATTTTTTATAGAAATACTTGAGTACTACCAAGTTTCAAAAAAAAGTAATAAGATTTTTGATTTTTAATTTAATATGTGAGTAGAAATCATAAAAATTTCATACGAGCAAGAGTATAAAATATTTTTAAATTGATTAATCAATAATAATAATAATGTTGATTGAAGCTTAAAATAGTTCGTATTTAAATTTTGTTAATGTAGTTAGATATACAAAATAAAATTATTGCAACTCGTTGTTTGAACGCTAGCATTACACTTTATCGAACAAGATCATTATCATGTTGTGGACACTTACTACAAACTGTGCGAACGTTAGTGCGGACGATTATTACTATTAGGAATCTCACTGCAATTTGTTTGGGCTACGCACTACGGCAGCGCTGGCAAAAATTACTTTGCAATTTCCGATATCCAATAGCATGCGGTTACTGAAAGGTTAGCTGCATTTTAATTTTCACTTATAATTACGTATAGATTGAATCCGACTTTTCATATATTTTTTTTACAGTGTATTCTGACCACTCAATTTACTGCAACTGAAATAAAATGAGTGAAACCTTATTAAATGGGGTATTATTAAAAAAAATAGTACATTCTAAGACATAATTGATTTTATTTTTGAAATTACGAGGGTGTGATATGACAAAGATGTTGCTTAATAATAATTTAACTGAAATTGAAAAATGTAATTTGATTTTAAAGAAGCAAAGCTTTAAAACCTTAAAAATTTGATGAGGGACCAGTACCTACAGTATTTATGTATCGTTATTTCACTTGTCGTTTTATATAAATAATAATATAAATATATATTAACGGCTTATTGCGCATATCTGCGTGCCAATCTATTTTAGCTTTTGTTTCGTGGTTTAACGAGAATGATCTCTTCTTCAATAAAATAAAACAAATTATTAGGTTCCATAATTTTCAAAACTACAGAAATTTAGACATTAATGTTATATGACAATAATAGATTAATGCTTAGGGCCGCAGTTCAATAAAACGGTGTTAGCTGATCATGTGTTTAACTACAGATTGTAACCACGGATATGTATCTAAAATACATTGGAAAATAAGACTTGTCAAAGTTAATAACTTTTTATGCAACTGGGCTATAGGGTTCCTGATATTTGTTATCTGATGTAATCCTCTATGCCTATTTGCTGATAACGCTGAGTTATTTGGGTAGTACTTCCGGAAATATTCAAGGCTACAGCGATGTATTGTATAATGTGATCATCTTCACCTGAAGTTTCTGCGTAGGCTATATTTTTCGATCAAATTATAACAAATTTATTTACATTAAGTACTATGAGTACTAAAAATGCAATAAACTATACACCAAAAGTCATTAACCAACGATAATTGAAGAATTTATTGTCATGATTGAATTTTTGAAATCATATAATTTTGCACAAATTTTGTTTTTTTTTCTGTTTTCTTAATAAATGAAGTGTTTACTACACTTTTTTATTTTATCACTTCTATTTTCAGTCATAACGATATACTCATATCTGCACCGTTGAGGGCGTTTACCAGGCGTCTCCTCTCAGGCTCTCCTAGCTGTCGTGGAGAGATAGAATTACACGGGTCGCTTTTGTATTACCTGAAAATAGAAAATAATTTCCAGTTTTATATCTGACGTCTGTCGAAAACGAACCCACACCGTTCGAATCACAATCGATCACCTAACGCACAAAGTTGTGATAGCAAATATTTAATACTGATATAAATACTACTATATTACGATTGTATCCCAAATAAAGTACTCTGCATGGGGATGTCGATAACCATTTATTTAGATAAAAATAGATATGTCTAATTACATGAACCTGCGGTCTAAATAAAAGTACAATGCAATTCACTGCTAATAAGCAAGTTTAAATTAGAAATGAAAATGAAGAAAATAAACTTGATAATAAATAGCTGGTAACATTTAACAAATTAAATGCCACCATTAAAATAAAGTGTCCCAGAGGCAGTAGCGGATTTACGCATAGGCAGAGTTGGCACGTGCCTACGGCGGCAAATTTTCGGGGGCGGCAAATTTTTTGCAATGTAAATTTTAATAAATATTCGCCGATCAAAAAGCGCGACGAAAACATTCTCTGATGGTAAATTCATATAAAGTTAGGTTTTTTATATTTTTTTACTCTAGTGAATTTGTAATTATCGTTTGTTTTTTCTGGTACCAACTTAGGTAATGGAATATGTGTTGCATTTTTAACAAATTTCCAAATAATTAAATTCATGTTTCATACTTTTCAGGGCCGGTTTAAGGCAGATGCAGCGTAACCGCACCAGGCCCCAGGCTTCAAAAGGAAAGGGCCCCGCGATATGTAAACAGTTCATATTTATTTACTACTAATTAGTGCAATATTTTTGTATTATTTAAAATGTTTAAACAGAAGTTATATCTTATAGCTCTACAGTTTAAAAAGTAAGATTTGATTACAACAATAAAATTACTGATTACAATAAAGAAAATTTAATTACAATAAAGAAAATTTAATTACAATAATGCAAATGACTATTTGTAACAAATTATATATTTTAGTTTTAAAATTTTGACGCCCTTCTTAATTTATCCCGCCTCTAGTAAATGTCTAAGCGGTGGTCAGTCAATCTCAAAATTGTAAGAAGCATATCTTCGAATTTCGAAATATCCTGTACAGTATAAAATATGCTATACAAGCATATAGAGTTCATTAAGGTTCAACCAACATGTTGCGTTGGCAATCTATGAATAGTGACTACAATATATTTATTGCAACGTTATAAGTTTATAGAATTTTCCACGGTAGTCACTAAAAATTATGATGGAATGGACAGACGGTCATTAACTTTCGAACTAATAAGTCCAAACTGTTTTAAGTTCATAAATTTTATTATTATTTATTATTATTATTCTTTATTGTTTTTTTAAGCTGTTACAAGCCTTAAGCCTTATACCAATGGTTGGTAACAGTAATAATTATGATTACAAAAAACAAGATATAAATTTACAAAAAGATTAAATAGTAAGCATGAAATATGAACCATAAACAGTAAACCTAAGGTATACCAAATTACAATAATAAATACAGAATCTTATATATTGAAAAGAATTACATTTGCTTAACATTGTACTTGAGGGAGTGAAACCAGCTATCAGATAATAATTAGTCGTTAAACTTATCACAGAGTTCGAAGTAATACTGCATATTTTAAAAACAATCTCACTAATTATATCACATTGCATATTAAATGTACTTTATGTATAAGGGGAGCCAAAGTAATAAATCATTCATTAGTGAAAGAGCTTCGCATTCTTAGCGCTGAAATTGTGTAATATACTAGATTATTAATTTTTTCTTTTGTAAGGTTTGCAAAAAGAGAGTGTATGTTTTCCATTGTAATGATATTAATATCAAATTGATTTAAAAACTTATTTCGAAAGGGTGCATATATTGGGCAGTCTTTAAAGAAGTGGTAAAGGTCTTCGTTCCTATGGAGGTTGCAAATAGAACAAATATTTTCGGCATCTAAAGAATATTTAATATTTTTATATATTATTCGTAAACCTTTCTTTGATGATAAACGGATTTGACCTATAATTTGTTGTTTAGTGAAACAAATATTGTTATTCAAGTAAGGTTCAATTATAGTATTTGTTTTAATGATATTATAAAAAGAATTGAACCTCAATGTTTGCAATCTATCGTAATCTTGTTGACGCAGTTTTACTGATAAATTTTCAATGATAATTTTGATGTTCACATTAGCAATATATTGTCTTTCCCAGATGTCTTGAAATCCATTCTCGCAGAGAAAGTTTTTTATCTGAGATGCCCAATTAAATTCAACTCTATTATGACTATAATTTTTATCTAGATCATATAAGCGTTTATAAACTAAGGAAACAAATCGGTCATTAGGTAATAACAACACTCTTTTCCACCAAACCAGAGCACTTTTCTAGATTTTGCACGCAAATTGTTCCGCCCCCACCTCCAGTCTTAACATTAAATCAGGGGTATGCAAAGGGCAAAGTAGTAAATTTTTAATAAATTTCACCTGACATTTTTCTAATTGAGTAATATATCTCAGACCCCATATTTCAGATGAATATAAAACTGAAGCGTTTATAATAGTATTTAAAAGTCTAGTTTTTTCTAGCCAATTTTTAGATTTACTTTTATATTAATATTGTTTTAACGTTCTGGTTCGCAATAACAGATTTTTGCATATTAAATTTGACAGCTTCTATAAATTTTCCGGATGAACTGAACGTTGCTCCCAGGTAATTAAAATTATTTACTATTTCGATAATTTCATTTTTATATGTAAAATTTATACGAAGTTTAGGTCCACCCTTGCAAAACGTCAAGATCTTTGTTTTCTGGGTATTTACCTGAAGCAAATTTTGGTCACAGTACGAGTGAAGTAGGTTTAGTTTTCGCTGCATATCAATGGGGGAGTCTCCAAGAATGACTATGTCATCAGCATATGCTATGAGTATAATATCGTTATATCCATCTATGTTTAATCCTTTTTGGTTGTTTTCGCGAAAATAGGATTCTAAATCATTTATGAATATAGAAAATAACATTGGGCTTAATATTTTCCCTGGAGTACGCCATTTGTGATGTTAATTGGAGCAGAACATTCGCCGTTTACGTTAATTTGGAAAGAGGCCTTTAAGTAAAATTGTTGCAACAAACGGATTATTTTAGAGCTAATACCAGCTTCGTATAATTTAAACCAGAGTTTTTCATGGCATACCGTGTCGAATGCGCGTTTGAAGTCAATAAATGCCGCATATATTTTCCTCTTTGGTAGTCTAAGGTGACAGTGAATTATACACATCAGAGTGAAAATGTTGTCTAAAGTGCCACGATTTTTTCGGAAGCCTGCCTGAAACTCTTGAAGTATGTTATTATCTTCCAGCCATGGCTGAATACGGTTGTATAAAATATATGTAAATATTTTCACAACCGTATTTACCAAGGCTATTCCTCTGTAGTTTTGGGGGTCTTGTTGCTCCCCTTTTTTATAAAGTAAGTTTAATTTTATAGCCGACCAAGAACTTGGAATAATTTCGGTAGTAAAAATCGAATTGAATAAATTTATAGTGTAGTGAAGCCATTTGGGCGTGAGACACTTTAAGAACTCATTTGCAACACCGTCTGTACCCGGTGCTTTATTATTTTTACTATTCTCGATTGCGAATTGTAATTCATTAAGAGTAATGCTTCCGTCTAGGATTGGGTGAATGCAATCAAAATAGTTCATAGTTATTTCTAGGGTGTTTTTACTATATTGTTCTGCGTAATATTTTTCCCATTTTTGCATATTAATTACATTAGGAGAATAATTTCTCGTTTTTAATTTATTGACTGTTGCCCAAAAAGTTTGACTGTTTTTGACATTTGCTATTTCTTGTTTTAAGTTCATAAATTATATCACAATATTTATTTTAATTATATTTATATTCAATATACTTGTTTTTATTACTTTTATATTTGAGTAACTATTTCACACCCAAATCCTAGATCCTAAATTTGGTATCGTTTGAACAACTCGGTTTGGCAAGGACCCTGTTAAATTTGTATTGTTGGGGTTGAAACCACCCCACGTTACAATTGGTGGCAGCGGTTTAGGGGTATATCTGCCAAAGTAGAGAAATCAGTATATCTGATTTTCTCATGAGGGTTTAAATAATATTAATTTGTCTAGTGATAGGTGAATCGTGGCCGCGAGTGTTAAAATGCCAGGTGGTGCTAGCGAGAGCGGAAGCGCAGGAGGTGCTGGTGCAGGAGGAAGCGGTGGACAGGGCGGTTCGGGTGCAGGTAAGGTAAAGATTTCTTTACAAGAAAATAGCAAAAAATTTCAATTTGTAATTGTCGCGCAGACAATAAAACAATTTAATAGAGAAAATGTAGTTGAATTTTTAGAAAAGTTAGAATTAAGAACTAATATAAAAGGATGGGGCGAGAAGCAAGTAATAGACTTAATTAAATGTAGACTGACAGGCAAAGCTTTCGAATTTTACTTAACCGGAACTAAAAGACCGTCTCACTAAATATAAAGACTTTAAAAAATTATTTATAGAAAGATTCAGTAAGCGTAAGATACCGGAACAAATTTATAATGAAATTTCTAACTAGACAAAATGTAGGCGAATCTGTTCAAAATTTTGCGACCAGACTTAGACGACTTAAAAATTATCTATTAAAAGAAGATAGAGAAGAACAAGAAAATTTTGCTTCAAAATTAATACTGTATCAATTTAAACTAGGGCTAAGAACTAAAATTAAACGATATATTCGGACAATAATGGATAGTAATAGAGACTTAATATTTGAAGATGCGGTGACTGCAGCTGAAAGGGAAGAAATGGAATTATGCAATCAAAAATTTCAAAATTTAGAAATTGGATTAGTAAATAAAAAAACCAGGTCCAAATATTAAAAAGTGCTTCATTTGTAACAGAACAAATAATTTGGCTAAAGATTGTAGATAAAGAAGGCAGGACACCTGTCATATATGTAAAAAGCTGGGTCATGTTGCAATTAACTGCCGACAGAATACAATGAATGGACATTACATAAACAGAAACAAGCAGAATGGAACTAGGAATAGTTATGTTAATTCAAATCGACGAAAATTTAACAATAACTCGTCTCAAAACCATTACGATAGAGGTAGAACAACTTCGCATCAAGCAAGATTAAGCTACAACAGTAATACACGGAATAGTTATACAAGACACAAGGACAGTACAGCCCACTTATCACAAAAACAACACTCAATCTTACACAAAGGCAAATTTAAACGGGCAACACCTCTCGTTCAAGCCTCAACACGGGAGGTCAAACTAAGAAAAGTAGAACCCAGCATAATTATCCCCCATTTAGATTCAGTTTTATAAGCAACTCTAAATTTTATTACGTTAAAAATTAAAAATGAAAAGGTAAAATTATTAGTTGATACAGGAACTGCAGTTTCAATTCTTAAAGAAAAATTTGTGAAAGAAGAAAACCTAATAAAAGAAAATGTAGGAAATCTAATATCAATATCAGGTGACACAATCAATTATTTTGCTGCAGAAATAGCATATTCTTACCGTAATAAAAATTTACCTTTCACATGTATAATATGTTCAAATGAATTAAAATTACAAGCTGATGGACTATTGGGTCGAGATTTTTTTACAATTTTATGAGGCATTAATTAATTATAAGAAGAAAACAGTAAAAATAGGCGATGAACATATACAACTCTGTATGAGCAAGGACAAGAAAAGTTCACATTCAGCAAAAATTGTCGGAACAATGGAACCTGAGACAAGCAAGAGTAATGATAATACAAGTTCACATATTAAGGAAGATCATAGGAAGATGACTTCAGACACGCGGAATTCAGTTAAGATAACACAGCAAAGAAAACGCGAAACCGAGATGGATCAAGTCAATTCTGAGAATTCAGCTACTGGCCATAACTGGGTGCGGATGAAGGAAGCTATTAAAATCCCTCCGATGAGCGAAATTTTATGCAAAGCAGTGCAGGATCTGATCAACCCCGCACGTGACATCTTGATAGAACCCAAAGAAGTTAACATTCATGGCATCATGGTTGCAAGGTCGATTGCAAAAGGCTAAAGATTCTAGTTGAAGTAGAAATAAATAAAGAAGAAATGAAGGAAAATAAAATAGATGAGAATATGCGAATGAATAGTGTTCACTGGAACAAAAATTCTATTGCAAATAGAGAAAATTTAGAGACGAACTTTGACCTCCAACATTTAAAAGGCTATGCTAAGAGGAAAATACTTTACCTTTTAAATGAATATGCCGACATATTCATGTAAAAGAACTCAAAATTAGAGTGTACTTACAACATTAAACATAAAATAATATTAGAAGAAAATGTGCAGTCCATAGCGAAATCGCCGTACAGGATACCACACACGCAAAAAGAACTACTCACAAATGAATTACAATCCATTTCAGAGGCTGCAGTCAATAAACCATCTGACTCACTATGGTCTGCCCCTGTAGTTATTGTTCCCAAGAAAGCTGAAAACGGGGAAAAGAAAATCAGAGTTTGTATTGATTTTAGAGGGTTAAATGCCATAACAAAGAAAGAACATTTTCCAGTTCCTTATATGCAAGAAACTTTAGAGCAGTTAGATAACGCAAATCTTTTCTCCACACTTGATCTAGCCTCAGGGTACTAGCAAGTGCAAATGGAAGAAAACGATAAGAAAAAAACTACATTTACAACCAACGAACAACACTACAACACACAACAAATTAAACTTCCTGCTGAACAAACACCACTGTAATTTACCACGAATAAATTGTTGTTCAATACAACATTTAATTAGGTTAAGTTGAACGTATTCTCGCATGAAATTAGACATGCTGATACGTCTGCTTAGTATAAATGTTGACTAAAGAATAATTATTTTTGTCATATTTTCAAGATACTGTTTGTTTACTTTTCCTTATACAATTTTTTTCCGCGTACTATTTTATTATCTTTTGCTTATATTATTTTTTCATTATTTCCGAATACTTTTTTTTTTATTATTTCCCTATATTATTTTTTCAGTTTTTCCTCATTTTAAGGCATTATTTTACTTTTTACATAAATGTAGTACTAGTTGCATATAATACTTTATTTTTTTGTTTATTTAGTTATTTATTTATTTTGTTTATTTATATGTTTTAAAGCAATAATTTGGGTTTTTTTAAATAAGAAATGCTCAATTATTGTAAAACATTTATTGTATATTTAAAAAAAAAACGAAATACATTTACATATTACTAACAATAGTTGTTAATGGATTATAATGAATTATTTTATCGTGTATAATAAAACAGTATGCAGTTGTATTTTCAGATACATTTTCATTTGTCTTAAATTCCAATCTTATATCAACATTACCCGATTTCAACGTCTCACTTTGATGCGAACAATCTATGACTACCAGGGCTGCTGTATTAATAAATTCGTGAGGTGTCAATGAAGGCTCACATGGTTGTTCATAGTAAAACAAGTGAAATTGAGTGAACATTTCATATAATATAGCCTAATGATTATTCTTAATATTTAAATATAATTATCATATGGATACATATCAGAATTTAATATTTTTATATTTTAGAGGAAGTTCAGAAAAGGAATATTATTGTCAGAACTATTTTATATTTTTATTTCATAATTATTTTCTTTTTATTGAAATAATAAATATAGATAAAGATTTTTTAACTACATATATTTTTTAATGTTATTTATTATATTAAAATGTAAATACTAAATACTTTTACATATCCCGACTTGGTTAGCATTTAGGGTGATTTATGCTCTTTGATGTATAGAAATTAAATACCTCTGTAGAGTCTTATACAAGAGTTATATTTATTAGTGCTATACTTTTGCTTAATTGATGAAAAAATAAGTCGCTCCCCTTTTTAGTTCTCATTCAACATTATTTTTACTTATCCAGCTATTATGCTTATTATCAATCCCAAGCCTCTTAATAAGTACCATATCGCCTTTCCTTTTTAATTTTTTTTTCAACAAGATACATATCAGGATACTTTACTTTCTGTACTTCATATTCGTAAAATCCTCCTTTTATAATTTGCCCTGACTAATCTTTAAGAATGTAAGTAATAGGATTTGTTAATTGAAGCGAATGTATAGTAAAAATTTCATTAGACCAATTAGGAGTATAACCTTTCACAAAAGCTTCTCTATATTTGCTTACACGTACAAAATCACCTACTTTAATTTTGCTTTTCCTACAATTTTAATATTACTGTAAACACTATCAAGAAGTAATTTTTCATTCTTTTTACTGACATTAATAGGTTTCATTTTAATAGTTCCGTGTTTTGTATTATTATACTTTTCCGTAGGTTTAGGTAATAAACTTAACCACTTATATGTTCCTTGTAAACTAAATTCTTTCCACATCATCGATTATAAGGTACGATTAACTCGCTCAACAACAGATGCTTTTTCAGTACTATAGCTTGAATAATGATTAATCTTATATTTATTCATTAAATTTTGAAAATTTTTATTATAAAATTCTTTTCCTAGGTCAGTTTGTAAATTTTGAGGAATTCGATTATTACTAAGCAAAATACTTTTCATAGCTGCTGAAATTTCAGAATCAATTACAACTAAAATGTAACGATAGCCTTTATTTATTCTAGCATAAGGAATCATTTCAACCAAATCAGCCTGGAATACGGCATCTATTCCTCGAGCTGGTTTATGTATTTCTTCAGCAATTTCACGTTTAATTTTCGACATAGTTAACAGGTGTTTCCAGTACAATTTCAATATATAATTCACTAGTTTTTAAGCTCATAGGACTGGGATATATTATCAATTTATTCCCCTTTACAACATGTTTACCAACTATTATTGAGCTACGGGGCTCTTTATTAATTCTGTAGTTTAGTCGCTCTTTAGGATTATTTATATTAATTTGAATAATTTTATCTGTACAAGGTGAAGTGTAAATTAGAACTGTTTATTATATTATAGGTATCACCTTCTAGTTTTAATATTAAATATATAACAATAGTGGATTTTAAATTATTTTTCACTTTAGACAATTCTATTTGGAAATTATTTTTTAGTACCTATATTTATTTTGTGTATATAATATAATTCTAAACTTTTAATTTGTCTGGAAATAAGAAGTATTATTTTATTAGTATATATTTTAGTTTTATGATGCTCTATATGACGTCCAAACTTTTCAAGAGTCATTATTGAACTGTTGCTATTTTATAATTCCAGCTTCTTTTAACTCCTCAATTATGGATATAATTTCATTATTGTGTCCTGTATGACCGGCATCACGTGATGCAATTAAAAGCCGCAATCGATCAACCAATTCATTTACATATACTCCACTCGTTTTTTTAGTTAATTTTTTAAAATAAGTTTCACCTAAAGTTGAACTTGGGTTTTTAAATATTGAAGTTACATTTTTTAAGGCTAAACTTGCACCTGAGAATGAAGTTGGTCTTTTAGGAATTGAAATTATTTTTCTAGAAGCTGGATCAACTTTCTTCTGGCTCTCTAAGTTTGGAGCAATAATGGAAGTATACTTCTGAGATCTGCTTCCTGAAAGTTGCTCGCTGTCACTATAATGTCGACGGGCAGCATTCGTTCCTTTCATAATATTAACATAATTTTTACTATCGGTTTCAGTATACTCCCAATGGTTTTTTTTTTAAATAAGAGCTCATATAAACCAGGTGTTGTGACATATTTTATGTTTTGTATAACTAAATCCTTATCCACAATTTTTAACTCAGAATCACCTATAAAAAATTTATTAGTATCCACATCATGATGCACGCCATATTTGAAATCAAATGAATTTTTGTCGTCTGTTACCATCTCTTCAACATATTGCCGTGGTAATGGATCATACTGGTCTAAATACTTCCTGAATGAGGGTTCCTGAGTTAAATTAAAAATATCCTCTCTAGTTATTGATAGATCTTCAATCATGGGTGACTGATTTTCAATAAATACATCATTATCACCCCCATCCTCCGCCATTGATTGTGCCAATACATTTATTTTTAAAAATTTGGAGCCTAATAAAATTTCATTTTTTTCAGATATTTCGTCGTCTTTTGCTTCTTCTTTCGGTTCACTTTTAAGTTCTTCTTTTATATTGGTCATTGGTAAATTAACTGCAATATCTTTTAAAGATTTAATTATTGGTTTATATTGTGATTCTAATTCAATTTTTCTATGTATTGCACCGAGCCTAAGGTTTTTAAGCTTTTGCTTAATAATATTCCGAGTACTAATTTTTTGTTAATTCTTCATTCATTTTTAGTTTTTTTTTTACCAAAATTAATAAACTAGCTTTAAACAGCTATTTTGGGATAATATTTAAAACAAGTGGTGAAGCAAAATCAAACACCAGGTCTAGAATAAATGTTTAAATTAACTTGTTGAAACAGGTAAAACAATTTGTAGAACAGGTTTACGGTCACACACCAGGTCCAAAATAGGTTTAAACTAACAGGACTGTTACTTGTTGAAAGAAGAAAAAACAGACCTAGTAGCAAATAACTAGCTGATAACCAAATAAAAAACAGATCTGATAGCTGGATAAACAACTCAAAAACAGATATGATTAAATTTAATCTGTTGCTGTTTTATTGAATCTGTTCCAGATGTTTACCGTACGACAGCTAACCAGCAACTGAAGCCTTTTAGCTCATGGCACTGTTATTTATTATAATATATTGATGAAAGCCTTTACGATAACGCCCATTACTTAAGTCACTTTCTTTGTCAATAACCATAAATTCGTACTTATTACACCAGCAAAAAGAACAAAGATCCTTAAACATTTCATATGACATATCTGTATTTACGTGATCAGCATATACATATCATCTTGTTTAAATAATATTAATAGATTAACATTATCTCGTATAAGATGTTTGGAAATTCTGGTATAAGTCTGACAAATAAAAACAATCTATAGCCTTATGGCGACCCATGCAAAAGTATTCTCTAATTACATCTTGTTTATCGCACGCTACATCATCAAATATAAACACAGAATTGCATTGCGCATTGCACGGTTTTTCAATATGTACATTTTTGTTATATGCAAAATAACTTATTCCTTCAATTGGTTCTAGTAACATGTTTAAATACGTATATTTAGGTTGGAATAATGATTTTGAGTATATCTATACATTCGAAAAACATAGACCATGTTCGTTCTCTATAAGTGCAATCATAACGTTTGTTTTCCCGCACCCGGATGGACCTGCTATAATACATCTTACTATATCCGGTAACTATGTACTATGGCGTGGTTGACTACTAGCACTGTCGAAATCATAATTCTTAACCTTAAAGTCATGGATTTGCTTTACAGTTTGCATTTTGATATAAATTAAATCACGAACATTACTTAAGCACAGTTCGTCAATGACTGCAGAAGAAGTTAGACGTGCGCTCCTTAAATAAACATGCTAAAAGTGCAGAAGAAAAAATATGACGGAAGTTTGCCATTCCGAAACGTAGTCAACAGCGCACAGAAAGCAATAAAGGCAAATAGTACTGGTTCCGATTTAAATAAATCTGCAAAAATAGCTTTACGAACGGTTAAGAAAGTAAAACGAAAAATTAAACATCCAAGAGTGATACCTGTACCGAAAACCGGAGGATTCCTTCCATTAATTCCATTTTTCGCTGACTTGTGCGCTTTAAGCGCACTTGAGAGTGGTGCTGCAGGTATTTCCAGGGCTGTTAACGACAAAAAAGCTGCTACCGAGCAGTTAAAAGAAGCTAAACGTCATAATAAAATGATTGAGGCCATTGCAATGGGTAAAGGTCTCTACTTAAAACCATATCGAAAAGGACTTGGACTGCATATAAAAAAGTGCCAATAGAATTGCCATCAAGGGCATTAAGTAATATTGATCTTCGAAAATATGCTTAAGTACTGAAAATTCCATTTTTAGAGGGGTATTCATGAGAAATAATTTACCCGCAAAAGTAAATCGTAACGAATGCGCCATTGTTAATTTGGATAATAATGATGGGCCTGGGTCGCATTGGGTTGCTTATAAAAAACGTAATAATTTAGTTATATATTTTGATAGTTATGGAAACGTAGCACCACCAAAAGAATTAGTTGATTATTATTCTTAATATTTAAATTTAAATTATCATATGGGTACATATCAGAATTTAATATTTTTATATTTTAGAGGAAGTTCAGAAAAGGAATATTATTGTCAGAACTATTTTATATTTTTATTTCATAATTATTTTCTTTATTTTGAAATAATAAATATAGATAAAGATTTTTTAACTACATATATTTTTTAATGTTATTTATTATATTAAAATGTAAATACTAAATACTTTTACATTTCCCGACTTGGTTAGCATTTAGGGTGATTTATGCTCTTTGATGTATAGAAATTAAATACCTCTGTAGAGTCTTATACAAGAGTTATATTTATTAGTGCTATACTTTTGCTTAATTGATGAAAAAATAAGTCGCTCCCCTTTTTAGTTCTCATTCAACATTATTTTTACTTATCCAGCTATTATGCTTATTATTAACCCCAAGCCTCTTAATAAATACCATATCGCCCTTCCTTTTTAATTTTTTTTTCAACAAGATACATATCAGGATACTTTCCTTTCTGTACTTCATATTCGTAAAATCCTCCTTTTATAATTTGCCCTGACTAATCTTTAAGAATGTAAGTAATAGGATTTGTTAATTGAAGCGAATGTATAGTAAAAATTTTATTAGACCAATTAGGAGTATAACCTTTCACAAAAGCTTCTCTATATTTGCTTACACGTACAAAATCACCTACTTTAATTTTGCTTTTCCTACAATTTTAATATTACTGTAAACACTATCAAGAAGTAATTTTTCATTCTTTTTACTGACAGTAATAGGTTTCATTTTAATAGTTCTGTGTTTTGTATTATTATACTTTTCCGTAGGTTTAGGTACTAAACTTAACCACTTATATGTTCCTTGTAAACTAAATTCTTTCCACATCATCGATTATAAGGTACGATTAACTCGCTCAACAACAGATGCTTTTTTAGTACTATAGCTTGAATAATGATTAATATTATATTTATTCATTAAATTTTGAAAATTTTTATTATAAAATTCTTTTCCTAGGTCAGTTTGTAAATTTTGAGGAATTCGATTATTACTAAACAAAATACTTTTCATAGCTGCTAAAATTTCAGAATCAATTACAACTAAAATGTAACGATAGCCTTTATTTATTCTAATATAAGGAATCATTTCAACCAAATCAGCCTGGAATACGTCATCTATTCCTCTTATAATTACACGCCTTCTTTGAAAGTGCACTCGAGCTGGTTTATGTATTTCTTCAGCAATTTCACGTTTAATTTTCGACATAGTTAACAGGTGTTTCCAGTACAATTTCAATATATAATTCACTAGTTTTTAAGCTCATAGGACTGGGATATATTATCAATTTATTCCCCTTTACAACATGTTTACCAACTATTATTGAGCTACGGGGCTCTTTATTAATTCTGTAGTTTAGTCGCTCTTTAGGATTATTTATATTAATTTGAATAATTTTATCTGTACAAGGTGAAGTGTAAATTAGAACTGTTTATTATATTATAGGTATCACCTTCTAGTTTTAATATTAAATATATAACAATAGTGGATTTTAAATTATTTTTCACTTTAGACAATTCTATTTGGAAATTATTTTTTAGTATATTTATTTTGTGTATATAATATAATTCTAAACTTTTAATTTGTCTGGAAATAAGAAGTATTATTTTATTAGTATATATTTAATTTTATGATGCTCGATATGACGTCCAAACTTTTCAAGAGTCATTATTGAACTGTTGCTATTTTATAATTCCAGCTTCTTTTAACTCCTCAATTATGGATATAATTTCATTATTGTGTCCTGTATGACCGGCATCACGTGATGCAATTAAAAGCCGCAATCGATCAACCAATTCATTTACATATACTCCACTCGTTTTTTTAGTTAATTTTTTAAAATAAGTTTCACCTAACGTTGAACTTGGGTTTTTAAATATTGAAGTTATATTTTTTAAGGCTAAACTTGCACCTGAGAATGAAGTTGGTCTTTTAGGAATTGAAATTATTTTTCTAGAAGCTGGATCAACTTTCTTCTGGCTCTCTAAGTTTGGAGCAATAATGGAAGTATACTTCTGAGATCTGCTTCCTGAAAGTTGCTCGCTGTCACTATAATGTCGACGGGCAGCATTCGTTCCTTTCATAATATTAACATAATTTTTACTATCGGTTTCAGTATACTCCCAATGGTGTTTTTTTTTTTAAATAAGAGCTCATATAAACCAGGTGTTGTGACATATTTTATGTTTTGTATAACTAAATCCTTATCCACAATTTTTAACTCAGAATCACCTATAAAAAATGTATTAGTATCCACATCATGATGCACGCCATATTTGAAATCAAATGAATTTTTGTCGTCTGTTACCATCTCTTCAACATATTGCCGTGGTAATGGATCATACTGGTCTAAATACTTCCTGAATGAGGGTTCCTGAGTTAAATTAAAAATATCCTCTCTAGTTATTGATGGATCTTCAATCATGGGTGACTGATTTTCAATAAATACATCATTATCACCCCATCCTCCGCCATTGATTGTGCCAATACATTTATTTTTAAAAATTTGGGGCCTAATAAAATTTCATTTTTTTCAGATATTTCGTCGTCTTTTGCTTCTTCTTTCGGTTCACTTTTAAGTTCTTCTTTTATATTGGTCATTGGTAAATTAACTGCAATATCTTTTAAAGATTTAATTATTGGTTTATATTGTGATTCTAATTCAATTTTTCTATGTATTGCACCGAGCCTAAGGTTTTTAAGCTTTTGCTTAATAATATTCCGAGTACTAATTTTTTGTTAATTCTTCATTCATTTTTTAGTTTTTTTTACCAAAATTAATAAACTAGCTTTAAACAGCTATTTTGGGATATTATTTAAAACAAGTGGTGAAGCAAAATCAAGATCAAACACCAGGTCTAGAATAAATGTTTAAATTAACTTGTTGAAACAGGTAAAACAATTTGTAGAACAGGTTTACGGTCACACACCAGGTCCAAAATAGGTTTAAATTAACAGGACTGTTACTTGTTGAAAGAAGAAAAACAGACCTAGTAGCAAATAACTAGCTGATAACCAGATAAAAAACAGATCTGATAGCTGGATAAACAACTCAAAAACAGATATGATTAAATTTAATCTGTTGCTGTTTTATTGAATCTGTTCCAGATGTTTACCGTACGACAGCTAACCAGCAACTGAAACCTTTTAGCTCATGGCACTGTTATTTATTATAATATATTGATGAAAGCCTTTACGATAACGCCCATTACTTAAGTCACTTTCTTTGCCAATAACCATAAATTCGTACTTATTACACCAGCAAAAAGAACAAAGATCCTTAAACATTTCATATGACATATCTGTATTTACGTGATCAGCATATACATATCATCTTGTTTAAATAATATTAATAGATTAACATTATCTCGTATAAGATGTTTGGAAATTCTGGTATAAGTCTGACAAATAAAAACAATCTATAGCCTTATGGCGACCCATGCAAAAGTATTCTCTAATTACATCTTGTTTATCGCACGCTACATCATCAAATATAAACACAGAATTGCATTGCGCATTGCACGGTTTTTCAATATGTACATTTTTGTTATATGCAAAATAACTTATTCCTTCAATTGGTTCTAGTAACATGTTTAAATACGTATATTTAGGTTGGAATAATGATTTTGAGTATATCTATACATTCGAAAAACATAGACCATGTTCGTTCTCTATAAGTGCAATCATAACATTTGTTTTACCGCACCCGGATGGACCTGCTATAATACATCTTACTATATCCGGTAACTATGTACTATGGCGTGGTTGACTTCTAGCACTGTCGAAATCATAATTCTTAACCTTAAAGTCATGGATTTGCTTTACAGTTTGCATTTTGATATAAATTAAATCACGAACATTACTTAAGCACAGTTCGTCAATGACTGCAGAAGAAGTTAGACGTGCGCTCCTTAAATAAACATGCTAAAAGTGCACAAGAAAAAATATGACGGAAGTTTGCCATTCCGAAACGTAGTCAACAGCGCACAGAAAGCAATAAAGGCAAATAGTACTGGTTCCGATTTAAATAAATCTGCAAAAATAGCTTTACGAACGGTTAAGAAAGTAAAACGAAAAATTAAACATCCAAGAGTGATACCTGTACCGAAAACCGGAGGATTCCTTCCATTAATTCCAGTTTTCGCTGACTTGTGCGCTTCAAGCGCACTTGAGAGTGGTGCTGCAGGTATTTCCAGGGCTGTTAACGACAAAAAAGCTGCTACCGAGCAGTTAAAATAAGCTAAACGTCATAATAAAATGATAGAGGCCATTGCAATGGGTAAAGGTCTCTACTTAAAACCATATCGAAAAAGACTTGGACTGCATATAAAAAAGTGCCAATAGAATTGCCATCAAGGGCATTAAGTAATATTGATCTTCGAAAATATGCTTAAGTACTGAAAATTCCATTTTTTAGAGGGGTATTCATGAGAAATAATTTACCCGCAAAAGTAAATCGTAACGAATGCGCCATTGTTAATTTGGATAATAATGATGGGCCTGGGTCGCATTGGGTTGCTTATAAAAAACGTAATAATTTAGTTATATATTTTGATAGTTATGGAAACGTAGCACCACCAAAAGAATTAGTTGATTATTTTGGAAGCATGTGTTCAATACACTACAATTACAATAAATATCAGCCTAATAATAGTGTAAAATGTGGCCACTGGTGCTTAGCATTTTTATATAAATAAGCATTATTACTCTTTAGTATTGGTTGAACCATCATGTCATACACATTTACTCTCTTCGGTACTAATTCAGTTATAACTGAAAATTTTCATCCGCCGATTCTACTTGGTGAGGATTCGGAATATGTTCTCGGGTTAATAAATTTTAGAGTATATAACTCAAGGCAGAATATTGATAGTGAAAATAATAAATTTAAGCAGGTACTGAATTAAATATTGTAGCAAATAACAATACTCTTAAGTGTCAAGTTAGAAGCAATAAGGAAATAAATTTTACACCAAACGATTCAATTGGTGATATTCTCGGGTTTAAACTTCGTAGATTGGATGCTAATAAATTATATGAATCAGATAATCCTGTGTCTATAATTTTAAAGAAAATTCAATATGTATTGAGTGCAACATAACCACAAATTCGTATTCAAATTATAAAAAAGTGCACATAATTCATATATTTTTCTCGCGCGTTCCACCCGGATTTAAAATTATAGAGGCTTCAAATGAAATAATTTATTTACCAATTAACACGCGAGTAATAACTAACTTAACCCTTAAAATAGCAAATCATAAGGGGAAATTAATTAGTTTTGGAGAGGAACTCATCAGGGTAAGACTACATCTTAAAAAACAAAAAGGGATTAACTTTAATCTTCCTGCTCGCAAGAATATATATAATGCTCGAAACTGTAATTGCATCAATAGCAAGAAGAATGTTCAAGGGTTAACACCCATTAATTATCAGTTTTTAAAATCACTTGGGTTTAAAGTTCAATTTGGATAAACGAAGAAAACGAATAAATTTAATAGTTATTTGGATTGGAATTCAGTTAAAAAAAAAATATATATTCTTTGCATTCGCGAAAATGAATGCTAATATATTGAATGTGTCAAAAAACGCATTATTTGATAATTCAATCAGTCATGCGGAAAAACACACACACACAAACCGTATGCTTCCACAAATTTCGACAATAATGATGAAATTCGCATTCCATTACAACAACAAGACTTGTACACTCTACCATGGAATAGTTTACTTTATATTGAGGGTAAGCTTCTCACGCATGATAATACAGTGTCGATCACAGCTAAATTGGTTAACAATGCATTTGCATTCTTATTTAGTGAAATTCGATATGAATTTGGAGGAATAGTAATAGATAGAGTTCGGAATCCTGGAATAACTTCAACTATAAAGAATTATGTTTCTTACAATACAAATGTAAGTAAACGCTTACAAAATGCTGGTTGGTTGCCTGTGTCTAAAACAAAACAACTAGTTGATGATCACGGTAATTTCAATGTATGCATCCCCCTCAATATGCTATTGGGATTTTGTGAAGATTTAAAAAAAAAATGTTTTAAATGTAAAACAAGAATTAGTTTTAATACGAAGCAGCACGGAATTGAATGCATTTGAAAGCAGTTACGCAAAAAAATATTAAAATTGAATTAAGTAATGTTCACTGGAAGATTCCACATATATCAGTAGCCGATGCCGAGCGATTAATGCTTATGAAGTATATAGAGAATAGCATTAATTTGGAGATGGCGTTTCGTAGCTGGGAACTTCATGAATATCCGCTCCTGCAAAAAGCACAATGTCACTCCTACATCACAGTTGGAAACACCGCGTTTTGTCATCGTGGGATTTTAGACAGATCGCAAAAATAAAATTAATAAGGATATGAGTAAATTTGATCACTCTAATTTAAATAATATTAAGCTGTATTTAAATTCTAATATGTATCCATATGATAATTTAAATTTAAATATTAAGAATAATCATTGGGCTATGTTATATGAAATGTACACTCAATTTCAATTGTCTTACTATGAACAACCATGTGAGCCTTCATTGACACCTCACGAATTTATTAATACATCACCCCTGGTAGTCATAGATTTTTCGCATCAAAGTGAGACATTGAAATCGGGTAATGTTGATATCAGATTGGAATTTAAGACAAATGAAAATGTATCTGAAAATACAACTGTATACTGTTTAATTGTACAAGATAAAATAATTCATTATAATCCATTGACAAATATTGTTAGTAATATGTAAATGTATTTTGCATTTCTTTTACTTCTGCTTCTTCTTCTCCCCTTTTCTTCTTCTATTTTTTATAACAAGCATTTTTCTTCTGCTCTTACTTATGCTTCTGCTTATGCATCTTATTTTTTTCCTCTGGCTATAATATCCTTAACTGGTTTTGTCTTTAGGTTGTTTCTATATACTTAGTTTCTAATTCTATCCAATATAGACTTACCCTCAATTCTCCTGAGAAATCTCATTTTTTTATTACTAAAAAGTAATAAAAACATCTTAAAATGTATTTAGTTCAAGGTTAATTTTACTACGTAAACAAGGACAGCAACAAATTTATGAATGAAAGTGTTGCTGTCTCTCTCGCACTCATTATCTCTTATGAGACCGGAAATGGGAGGAGGATCTAGCAGAAACCATCTTACACTACTCACTATGCTTGTTGCCTTCACTAAATGAATATAGAAAATGAACCATATTCGCTTATTATCTGATCATTTTCGTCTAAACTTAAATCATCATCACATTCTACATCATCTTTATATAAGTTTTCAAATATTTTTTCTGTACTTATACACGCTCATATTGATTAAAGGTCACCAAACACAAAACCAGCATGGTCTACAGAACTATTACAGACATTTTGTAAATGATGGTAGTTAACATTGGATAAATATATTTAATTTATAAAACCGTTGTGCTCTCAGAGACCGAACCCGGGTGGTTAGGTGTTAAGAAATTGGCCTCAAAATAAATTATTCAAATGGCTAACAAAACAAAGAAAGAAATTACAATAGACAATATCACTCTAAATTACGTATCCAATACAACCTATTTAAAGCAAAGAGTAATATTTTCCAATAAACAAAGCAAAATTATTGAGGAAATGATAAAACGAGAGTGGAAATGCTTCTGGGCTTAAAAATCATATTTCAAAGCAATCTATCAGTAAAGACTAAAAGTAAAGTAGATAACAGCTATGTCGTACCAGCTATGTCTTATGGTTCTCAAACATGGGCATGCACTAAAAAAAATGTCAGCTCTTCCAACAAATCAACGAAGAATGGAACGAATTTTTTTGTTTTTTACTCTCAAAGATAGAATCGGAAAGGAAAAAAGTAGAAAGAAAACAGGATTAACAGACATTACGGATTGGTGCAGAAGTCTGAAATGGAAATGAGCAGGTCACGCTATGAGATTGACAGAAGATACTCGTAGATGGCTCAAAAAACTGATTGAGTGGATCCCTAGGGCAGGATATAGAATAGTAGTAGTAGTAGTAGTAGTAGGTAGACAATTCACTTGGTAGTCAGATGATGTGAAGAAGTGCACGGGAGTGTTCTGATGCAGAACTGCTTAGGACGGAGTGAATTGGAGCTACGTAAGCATAAACTACTGAAAACTTAAAAGTAATTAGACAGAGGCTTTTTTCTAGTAATTTAATTGTAAATGCTCATTGTTATTATTATATTAAAGTAGTTGATAGTTATTGACCTTCTCAATTCATTACCAGCAACATCTCCATCGAAGTGAAAATTATTGTCTTCATCGGCTTTGTAAACATTACCAACTTCCAAACAAAAATTACGAAGAATTGCTGCAGCTACTGTTACAAACTTGTGAGCTTGTTGCCTAAATTTTATTATTTTTATTAATATTTGATTATTTTTTTAAACATTGAGTGATATTGTATGGGCTTTATTAAAGCGCATTTCTCCTTGAGTTCTGCGACGAAGTTCAGGTGTCATCAGTGACGTAAATATGCCGTATCCAGTATCATCAACTAGATATCCGTTGTACAACCCTTACTCGAACTCAGCTGCTATGTAATTGTTATCCCAAATTCTAGTATTATATCTCGATCCTTGCTGGTGACTTCTAAAGTTCAATGATTTCGGTACAATTTATTGTTGTTTTCTGATGTGCAATATATAAGGATGTGACAGTGGTAAGTTGAAAGAATGCTTTCCTTGTTTCAATGAACTGCTCCACTTTCGTCAGCATACGGATGTAGTGTTTGTGTGACGATAGAGTCATCTTTGGCCTGGATTAAACCTCGTACGACTTGTTATGATTCAAACACCGTTTAAATGTATCATGCTCCCAGTCCGGTGTACACTGTTCAACAGAAGCACAAGCTGCAATGTAGAATATTATTGTAATACATGTTAAATATTGGGACATATAGATACCAGTAATCCACAGTAAACTCATATTATCATCGACTGATTTTTAACCCAAACTGTCTGGAACTGTAAACAGAATAACCTGTATACATTTATGTTATAAATACCTGTATATACCCGCATGCTGCAAGGACTGTAAACTGTATTTCACATTTTGTACAACCATTTATGAACTTGTCAATGGAATGACATATTTTAGAATAATAGCAGTGGATTCAAGGGACACAACACAAATAAAGTAATATTTTATATTGACACATATATTTATTTTATTTTTATATCATAACATTGTCAAAATCAAAACGGTGCGTTACTATAGTTTCCATTTTGTTAATTTAATCTAGTAGCTGTTCGAGTGCCTATTTCCAATACTCGCCCTCATGAGCACAGCTGATGCCGATTTTTCTCATCAAATGTTTTAGACGAACTCCGGACAATGCCTTCGTAAATAGATCTCGAATAAAATGTTCCTTTATGTCGATGTGCTTTGATCTTTTATTTGTCACTGGATTTTTAGCTAAATTCTTTGCAGCCTGGTTATCGTTCCAGATATTCACAGTGTTGCACATTATGCCCATGTCGGTCAGTAGTTGTTTTAGGTGTAAGGCTTCTTTGGAAGCATCCGTGAGCGCCATATATTCGGCTTCTGCCGTTGATAGTACCACCGTTCTCTGTTTCTTTGTTTCCCAGCTGATTATTCCTCCACCGTACTTGAAACAATAGCCTGTGTATGGTCTCCGGTCTATCGTACACGCAGCCCAATCAGCATCGGCAAATCCTTCTTGCAATTTTCCTGTCTTTTTGAAGATTAATTCTGCATTCAACGTGCCTTTTAGATATCGAAGGATTCTTTTTGCAGCTTTCCAGTGTTCTTCTCCATATGTTGTGTTAAACTGGCTTAAGTAAGATACAGCGTACATAATATCTGGTCTCGTTGCTACACCTGCATACATAAGACTGCCAATTAAATTTTGATATGGTAATTCACTAACCTTTAAATTCTTTTCAAGACGGAGTCCTAGTTCCATAGGGGTGCATACTGGTTTACAGTCTTCCATTTTAAACTTTTCAAGCATTTTTCTTATATATTCTGCTTGAGATAGTTTAATTTCTCCTTCTTTTGTTTCAAATTTTATCCCCAAACAATAATTTAAATTTCCTAGATCTCGCATCTCGAAAGTGTTGGTTAATTTTTGTTTAACATCTTTTAACAATTTTTCATCCGAATAAGCAATAATTATGTCATCTACGTATATGGCTATAATCATATTCACTCGCCCTTTTGCCAATACGTAGATGCAGGGGTCAGCTACAGAAGGTATGAAACCTAAATTCTGTAATGTACTATCTAATTTTTCATACCATTGTCGCCCTGCTTGTTTAAGTCCGTATATTGCTTTATTCAATTTACATACTTTTTCATTTCCTGGTTTCTTCAATTTCTTTAACATTTCTCTCGCCCTGTTTAATATATTTTTATTTTCACTGCTACTTTCTTCTATTATTATGTCACATAAATATTTTTCTAAATTATTCGGTTTTTCCATAATTATATTTTCTTCTATCGTACCATTCAAGTATGCAGTTGTCACATCTAGCTGATGTAGTTTTAAATCTTTTTCTACGGCAACAGCAAGTAATGTTCTGATGGAGCTCAGTTTCGATACAGGTGCAAAAGTTTCGTTATAATCAATTCCAGGTTTTTGAGTGAATCCTCTTGCTACTAGTCGTGCTTTCTTTCGTTCCACCTTTCCGTCTGCTCCTAATTTTTCTTTTAGAATCATTTTGCTAGTCATTTTCTCTTTTCCTTCTTTACGATCAATTATTTCCCATGTATTGTTTTTAATGTGTGCTTTTATTTCAAGTTTTATAGCTTCTTCCCATTCTAGTTTATTCTGTTCATTTTCTTCACATGAGTATGTTGTCATGACGTAATCCATTGTCCAAGTAGGTGATTTTTTCTCCCTAGTCGGTCTTCTGTTTTCTTCTTTTTCGGTTTCAGTGTCGGGTTCATTTTCTTGAATAATTTCTTCTTCATTTTCTTGGATGATTTCTTCGTTATCGTCGTATTTTTCATCTTGTTCTGTTATTTCTATTTCTAGGTTTTTATGTCTTGGTTTTTCTGTTTCTTTTCTTCCATTTGGAGTGTTTTCTTTCAGATTATTTGTTTGGGTTTGATTGTCTACTTCAAAATACATTTTATTCATTATTTTTACATCTCTACTGATAGTTATTTTATTATTCTTTGGTAACCAAATTCTATATGCTTTGCTAGTTTCAGAATAGCCTATAAATATTCCTTCTTCTGTTTTGGAAGCAAATTTTCCTTTTTTCTTTCCTTTCCATAAAACATGTGCTTTAGATCCAAATGTTTGTAGGTGGTATACGGATGGTTTGTATCCAACCCACTTCTCAAAAGGTGTCTTGTAGTCCGTAGTTTTTGTTGGAATTCTATTGCACAAATAATTTGCTGTATATATTGCTTCAGCCCAAAACTTTTCTTCTAATCTTGATTCTAATAGCAAGCATCTGGCTTTCTCTTGTAAAGTTCTATTCTTTCTTTCAGCCATACCATTTTGTTCTGGCGTATACGGTGCTGTTAATCTTCTTACTATACCATTTTTTTGAGATATTTTTCAAAATTTTCATTTGTGTATTCTCCTTTACCATTATCTGTTTGAAGATATTTAATTTTATTGTTTGTGAAATTTTCTACTTCTTCCTTGTACTCTATTATGAATTTTTGTAGTACTTCGTTCTTCTGTTTTAGAAAATATACTTTGCAGTAGCGGGTGTGTTCGTCTATAAAGGTTACGAAGTATTTTGAACCACCAGGTGTTATATTCTTCATTGGCCCACATACATCTGAATGTATTATTTGTAGTTTTTCTGTTGTTCGATTCTTGGCATTTTCTTTTGGGAATGGTAATCTGACCATTTTACCTTTTATACACACTTCACATTCTTCTAGTTTTTCATTTAAATTAAAATGTAATCCGTTTACTGCTTTATTTTTGAGTGCCATCTTCAAATCAGTTTCGTTTACATGCGCTAACTTTTTATGCCATTTCTGTATTTCACTTTCATATGTCATATTTGCTATTTCATTTTCAGTATGTACATAATACAGACCATTTTCTTTTGTAGCTTTCATTAAAATTTCACCTTGTTTATTTTTCACTATAGCTTTTTCTTTATCGAATGTTACAGTGTGGCCTTTTTCAGTTATTTTTCATACTGACATCAAATTTGAGGATAGATTTTGCACATACAAAGTATTCCAGAAATTTATGTTTGTGTTTTTAAATTTCAGGGTTACTTTTCCTTTTCCTTCAACTTTTGCAGTTTGATCTTCAGCAGCCAACTTTATCATGTTATTTTCATGGCTTGCATTTATGTGTTCAAACATTACTTGATCATTACACATATGCGACGTGCAACCACTGTCTAGACACCATTTCTGTTTTCTAGATGCAGACATTGATCGTGTCGTCAAACATATTTCCTCTGCTTTCAAGTTTTTATAATATTTCTTATTTGCCAACAATATTTCGACTTATGTCCTTTTTTATGACATTTGTGACATTTATATGGAAATTTTTGCGTATTTTCACCCATTTCTTTTCTACATTTAAAATTATAATTATTTTCTTTGTTCCTATTTTTGCTGTAGAACGCTTCCTCATCATTTTCTTGATTTTCTTTCGCTGTATTTTTGTTTCTTCTGGCCTCACTTTCTTCTATGATTTTCACTTTCAAATCATCAGGCATTGGTAACGTGTCCCTGGTTTCGATAGCTATACGGAAGTTTTCGAAGGAATGTGGTAGACTGTACAACATTATAATACTTAATAATTCTGGATTTATTTCCACATCCATGTCTTTTAATTTGTCGACTATATCTAGTAACTCGTTTAAATGATCTCTAGCATCTTTAGTTTCACACATTTTTTTCAGAATTACCTGCTTCAGCAGTGTTGCCTTTCTTGCAGGACCTTTACTCTGGTATGTAGCTTTTAATATGTCCCACACCTCTTTAGATGTTTTGCAATTTTTAACTTGCTTTAACTCTGATGGACTTATTAATAGCAACAACGCAGATCTTGCCATCAAGTCTTTTTGTTTATACTCGGCTTCCACTTCACCATCATCTTCTGGTTGTATTATTGTACCATTAACATAGCCCCAAAGATTATTCTTAATTAAAATGGCTTGTGCTTGCACGCTCCAGGGATCAAAATTATCCTTTTTTAATGGTTCAATATAATAACCTGTTTTTGCCATTTCTTCAGTAGGTACCTGGGTCCATAAACTTTTAGAATAATAGCAGTGGATTCAAGGGACACAACACAAATAAAGTAATATTTTATATTGACACATATATTTATTTTATTTTTATATCATAACATTGTCAAAATCGAAACGGTGCGTTACTATAGTTTCCATTTTGTTAATTTAATCTATGCTCTGTTCCATTTAAGCCATTCAGCTGATGGCACTGGCAACAGCGAAAATCTGAAGTAGCCAGAATTACATTGGGTAAACATGTTTCTTGTCTCTAATTTAAGCCAATCAGAGATGTCAAAACTTTTCCCTATGCTCCGCAATACTGAATGGCTTAAATGGAATAAGGTATAGTAGCTGTTCGAGTGCCTATTTTCAATAACATATGCTCCAGATCTGCGCATTTTGACAGATGGAATACGAGCTGCGTCATGTCCGCTGGCGGCGCTCAGCGCATGTGATATTAGAGTACTTCTATAGGGTGCGAGCAGACACGTGACTCGAGCAACCTTGAAGTGCTTGAAATCAGCTGATATGTGTGCGCGTCACGTTGACAAGAAAAATGTAACTTTGGCAGGACCAATATTTTGACTTATTTTGATTTTGAACTGATAAAATGTTATTATTGTCCACTTATCAGGCATTGAAATACGTAAAATTAAATATAATAATTTTTTAATAGTTCAAAATTAAAATAAATCAACTCATTGGTCTTTTCAAAGTGACATTGTTCTTGTTAAAGTGACACGCGCACACAAACCAGCTGATTTCAAGCCCTTCAAGGTTGTTCGAGTCACGTGCCTGCTTGCGCCCTATAGGCGGTGTGCACAAAAGTAGTCAGCACCGACAGCGGACAAAAATAACAACAGTGGTTACTCATTGAAACATAACGAGGTTATGTTTTATATTAGAATAATTTTAAAATATCTATTTTATAAAATGTTTGTAATGAATGCAAATGATAAAACATCAAAAATTATGTGATGCAGTGGAAGATGTAATAATTCTGACAAAATTACCGATTGAAGTATAAAATTTTATAAATTTCGTAGAATACCTATTATATGAGGAATATATACGTAGAAAAATAACTTTTTAACAGATATCTTTTACTTACATGAAGAATTCTTTTTAGGTTTATATATTTTCTCCTTGTAAAAGATACTTAACGTATGAATAAAATTCAAACATCGGTCGTATGATTGAAACAATGAATTATATAAATATGTGTTTCTTAAGTTAAAATTTGAACAAAATATAATAAAAGAAGCAGAAAATTATTTTAAAATTCTATAATACTTGCAGTTATATCATATAGAAGGTCTATTTTTGACATAATTAGTCTATATATATATATATATATATATATATATATATATATATATATATATATATATATATATATATATATATATATATATTGTACAAATAATGTTAACGGTAAAAGTAAAAATTTAAATTCCTTTCCGAGCTTGTGCAATTGATTCCACTTAGAGCCTGGTATTGGTATATTTCCAATGAAGAATACTACTGCGAATATAAAAGAAAGATGCAAACATCATCCAATGATATCGTGATATGCAGAAACATTCTTCCTTCCAATCATCCAAGTTTTCGAACTCTTTAATCGCAATTTCCATGTATTCTGCATTTTGTAATATTTAACTAATTATTATAAATTATAATATAAAACTAAGTATGATAAAATGGTTTACAGAAATCACATATATTATAAGAAAAATTATATTTTCTGTCACAGTACCTTCGCTGGTATTTTGACTTTTTTGATTCACATATAACATTTTAAATAAATTCTTCATTCATTTCAATATACTATGACATATAATATTCATATACAACAGCAAAAACTCAAAATAAAATTGTAAATTGTATCACTTTCTCGAAATGTCAAAATTTGTTGGTTACCCAAAGACGCCAAAGTAGCAAAAGTTAAGAAAATTATAAAAATTAAGGTGTGTATTATACTACAATAACATTTATACTAATCAAATTATTTGGCAAGCTATTACTTAATGCGTTTTGAGTTATTATTATATTCACTTACACTTCATAAATTTTTTTCTGTTTGATTTTGCCGTTTAAAACCGTTATTATTAATACCATAACAACTACTGTAACACTGTAACTGTCCAAACTGTTTATTCACTAGGTCTGCGGGTTAAACTTTCTTCTTTTAGCTCACTTGTATAAATATCTATTGATTAATATTAAAAATTAATTATTTAAAAATTAAATCACTAAGAACTGAACGGTCAGTTGGTGTCCAATTAACTCGTTTCTTTTTATTTGCCAGTCCTTCCATCGTTGAAGATTTTTTGGAAAATATTTCATGAGAAGCCCTTGTTCTCCTCTATTCGAGCAGCCAACCTTTTCAAAATATATTCCATAAACTTTAAACAATAAAAAAATATGAAGTTATAATTTAAAACACACTAGCCGTACAATTTCGAGCATTTAAATCTCAAAAACTACCTACCTTATAGACATACCAAATGCGTTCTGGATATTAGGCATACTTAATATGAAGCCCAATGTTAATTAAAATTACATCACACAAAAGAAAACACTTAAAAAACCGCAACAAAACATTCAAATCCAACTCTACCGCTTTATACACAACTGTCACGTAAGAAGTCGGTCATTTGTCCTCCACTTGTAGGCGATTTTCAACCCTAGAGCGGAAGCCACTCATGTCCATACTCTCTTGTATAGAGGTACTCTAGCGATATGATTTCAATATATTTGTAACATTATTTGTAAAATGTAAAATAATGTGTAATAGACTTAGGCCACCGGAGGAAATTAATAGAATTTTCAGAAAATTACTTTTTATTGTTCAAAGACGGTAGCAACATCTTTCCCCCCTACTATTTGTCAAACCGGTTTTATTCAGATTTGCTTATTTCACGGTATAAAAGAGATGATAGCAGCAGTTCGACTCGGTCGAGAGTTCAACATTTGACTCTCTTGACCGCAGAACGCCAACCCAGTCGAGAGTTCACTTCGTAGCTTTCCTGCGATTTACCGACGAAGTAGTATTGGTGAGTTGCCAGAGAGACGCGGCTCAGCCTCACTGATCCCGTGATCATTGTTAAAGTTTTGCTGGAGATTTGAGTATTTTATTTACCTACTAATTCATGGTAAAGACAACATTTTCATTTACCCGCTTGCTGCTGTGTTACTGACGGTCTCATTCAAAGAAAAGGAAGTTTTTCATTTATTTTGTATGTTTTACAATTAAATAAAATTGTGTTAAGACTAACAGTGTTCCTGTACAAACTATCCTGGACCGCACTTCTACCTAGCTATCCGTGGACAGCTCTTTTTCCCTAGGCTCCGTTGGCGCCCGAGACCCATCCGCCGCAGGGGAAAATAGCTTTGTCATATCGGCCAACCACCCGCCATTAGCGGAGACGGCATCACAAATGGCATCCAACCCAACAAGTCGTTCCTCGACGGCGGACTACTCCTAACCGCACTCCCAGAACTCCTTCCGGGCAGTCCTCTGCAGTGCCTGCGCAACAGCCGAGACGACTGAAAAACCTGGAACGACTTCCTGGTCGATTTCAAGTCCTACTACTTGGGCGAGGACTATTCCCTGCGGGTAGAGGAAAAGATAATTCGGCGGAAACAAAAACCGAACGAAAAAGGTAGAGATTATCTGACAAACATCCGAACGCTCATCCGCCGATATGGCCGATTGTTCGGCGAGCAGAAGCTTTTCCGCGTCTACAACATGTTGCCTAAGTACCACGAGTACCAACGCCCTGTATGAACGTTCGTCCTTCTACTAATTTTTTCATCTTCGTTATTATTTTAAATTTAATATTAAAAATACAATGTAAATTTCAAGTTATAGAAATAAATTTAAAAAAATCTGATGTGTCCAGCACATTACCCGCCGTCAGTTCTATGTATTTTGTACAAATTTCATACGGAAAGTTCCTTGCTAAATTAAATTACCTTCCGGTAGTTGTATGTATTTTATGCAAATTTCATAGAGAAAATTATTATTTTGTGACGTTTTCTATATACAATGTAATGTATCTGCAGAAATAAAAGATTTATTATTATTATTTCTTGTACATTACCTTAAAGCAGTTGTATGTATTTTATACAAATTCCTTACAGAAAGCAAAAGATCCTATATTTCCAGTAAAATTATAAGACACTATGTCAATTTCACTTGACACTGACATCTATCAATCAGAATTTTCTTAATATAGTAGCTGTTTTCATAGCTATGGCTACTCTATGAAATTTAATTTCTTTATAATTTTTTAACTCTATATCCATTTAATATTAAGTATAAAAAGCAGTCAAATCGTATAGAGAATAAAATGTTCTTTAATATTTATAATAACATCAAATGTGAAAAAATTATATTTAACATAGTTTTTTCAAGAAAAACTATTAAAATCTTCAAATGATGGTACTTCCGGTTGACCAATTGTAACCAAAATCTAATCAGCTCTTCATATGGATGTAACGAAGAAGTATACGAAAAAATTATAATTTTTCTAACTGTAGTATTAGTTATCGCAGACGAAAATTTTGTTACACACACACACATCCACACACACACACACACATCCACATACACACACACACACACACACACACACACACACACACACACACACACACATACAGACATCATCGTAAAAATAGTCAATTCGTATTCTAGGGACCCTAAAGACGCATCATCGAATTTTTTGACCAAAGACAATACCTTCCTTACCTAAAGGTGATGGAAGGTAAAATATTATACACAATTTTGTATTTTTGTTATATAAAGAATTGATACTTTTCTCTAAACACGTTCCGTACTTCTTAAATACCTAGATATACTCGTACTCGTAGAATTTTTTTCCACATTCAATAATTAATAAATAGATACAAATATTACGGTTTACACATGAAATTCAAGTCGATAAGAAAGAAATTATCCTTTTATACTAAATTTACGCTAGTCAATAAAAAGTTGCAGCTGTATATGTTAATAATAAAGTGACAAATATGCTTTTGAAAGAATCTCTTGCAGTTTTATAACAAAGAACTAATTAACGTTTTTTGTTTGAGTAGGAGACCTCAATCACAACTTCTACTTAATTAAAATTGTAATGAAAAAGAATTCCACTTCTGCAAGCTGTACCCAGATTCCCAGACATTTAGAATGTTTTAGGCGTAGAAGAATATTAATCATTGTTGAAACTTTGCACATTGCCTTCAGTTCAACAATAATTTTGTAAAGTTTGAAAATTCGTTCTTTATAAGCTGATAAATATATTACAAAATTTTACGCGTACCTTAAAATCTCACTTGCGATATACTGTAACATAACTGTACTTACACTTATATCATCCCCACGACAAAAGTGACACAAATCCAAATTTTCAAATCTTTAGTTTTTTATGCGAACATAATGAAAATAATATCGACAAAAATTGGATGAGTCACATTTTCTTAATAATTACGTCAGACCTATAAGTATCGTTCCTGACTTAGCTCAACTTATGCTAGCTCAGTCAGTAATAGTGACACATTTACTTAGGTTTGGAATAGTGAATATCGTTGTTAGTATAGCAGCCACATATATTGTACATTGTATGTCAAATTTGAGGATGGTATATTTTTTTATTGTTTATAAACTTTGGCAAGTATGTTACCAGGGTCAGATGAATTTTTGAGTTGTTTGCGCTTGTGACATATGATTGTTTTGTCTAGGACAGTGAGTTTAAGTTATGAGTAGGTGTTTTTATATAGAGGTGAGTAAATAATATACATTTATTTATAGGAATGTTCCTTCGATAATTATTGGTTTTTATGTGATTAAGTGCAATGCAAATGACGATGCTTGACTACACAAAGTATACAAGAAGGACGTTGGGAGGTGTCAGAGAGGCTAATCACGACAATTGGTTTAAACAATCAGGTGTGGTAGCCATGGAATTGTTTACAATAGAGTTAAGAGGTATTAATGAGAGCGAAAAATGATAATGGTTTTAATTGCGAGTAAAGGTGAGAGTTTTTAAATTTATTTTGAATGGGTTGTTTTTCAAATATTATTATTAGTTTATTAATATAATTTAATACTTAAATTTTAGATTTCGGGAAATAATTTTGGTGTCTGCAGAAATTCGATTAAGTTAAGGATGAGCTTATTTTCTGAACTATTTTTCAAATTGTCATTGCAAATCTTGAGATTTGTATGGAAATTAGAGTATATGGTGCATTCTGATATCAAATGAATGTACGTACAGTGTGTGATTCAGTGACAAATTTAAACCAGTCAAATGAAATAGCAATAAATGAAAGATTTCAGTTTGTATACTTTCTTCAATGCAAATTTGTGTGGATGTATTGAAAGGTACAAGGATATATATATATATATATATATATATATATATATATATATATATATATATATATATATATATATATATATATATATATTACTACACAACAATTTCGCTATGACGAATGTTAACAGCTCCAACAGCGTTAAATAAACAAATATATATTACTACCAGTGTCTACTGTAAGTCATTTAAATTGTTTATTCTTTTGATAGAGTCATTGACTTTGGCATAAATATAACCGTCTTTAGACCAAACGTTCTTAAAGCCATACTTATCAGCTGATCTTGTAAGTAAGTGAAGTCTCTCTTTAGTGAGATCTTCTTTAATGGACAATTTGCTACCTTCCAGTTTTTTACGTTGGTTCATTACAAATTCACGTGTTTTGTATGAGACAAATTTAACTATAATAGGCCGTTTTTTAATACTGGAGGGGTCTTTTTTGCCAATTCTGTGACAACGATCAATGAGACCAGGTAGTACACTCACACCACAAATATTTTTGAACACATTACTCACGGTTGATTCGGTATTTTCGTTAGTAGTTTCAGGAATGCCAAAATCGCGGATGCAGTTGCGCCATGAGTACTGTTCCTGCTGATCCAATTTCTCCTACAGGATACGGTTGTTTTTGGCCAACTTAGAAATGATGCCCTTATAATAAACTCGTTGTTCTTCAAGTTGCTCATCAAGTCTAGCAATAACTTTATCAATTAGACCATTGAGAAAGGTATCGTTGACCAAGAGTGAATCGACGGTTTCTTTAATCGCCGATACCGCCTGTCTGCGTGTTGTTCCACCTATTATATATAATTACAAGAGCAAAAATTTGGGCCACTAATTTGGTCAGTACTATATGCCCTTTCAATTTTGTCCCGAGGTATGATTACACCCTGTATATTTAATTTTTAAATTTATTATGCTACCTATATTTTATGCAAAATTAAGTTTCTTCTACTTTCCTCTCAATTTGTAGTATCTTGTTTATATTTTTTTATTGTGATCGCATTACGAAAATTACCAAAAAAAGAGGCACAGGAAGACCAACATGGACACAAAAAGTGAAGGAAGCAGCAGAAAAGGGGATATATATAAAGTGGAAAGAGGTGATAAAGTTTACACAGGACAGAAAAATACTTTAAACCACCATGTCTTACAATAAAAAAATCTGATGTGGCCAACGCATGACCTCCCGTCAATTCCATGTTTCAAATAGCAACGAACTTTAAGTAAAGTATCACTTCTGGTTGATTGTTCGTAAACAAAATCTAATTTGTTTTTCTAATAAATAGAAAAGTCTCTAGTACCAAACTTTGGATTATATTTTATTATGTTTTTCCGAGAAAATCTGTTAAGAGCTCCAAATTAAGTACCACTTCCGGTTTATCATATAGGTATAGTCAAAATTATTATTATTATTATGCTTATGTTTATTATGATTATTATTATTATTATTATTATTATTATTATTATTATTATTATTATTATTATTGTGATTATTATTGTGATTATTATTATTATTATTATTATTATTATTATTATTATTTTTATTATTATTATTATTATTATTATTATTATTGATTAATGTGTAGTCACGAGTAGACGTGTTTCACGCAGCTCCGTCTTCACTTAACTATAGTGTCAAACTACTACTTACATTTTCAAATTTTTCTCTCTGTGGCCCAAATTTTTGCTCTTGTAATTATATATAATAGGTGGAACACGCAGACAGGCGGTATCGGCGATTAAAGAAACCGTCGATTCACTCTTGGTCAACGATACCTTTCTCAATGGTCTAATTGATAAAGTTATTGCTAGTTATCCGCGTTTTTGGCGTTCCTGAAACTTCTAACGAAAACACCGAATCAACCGTGAGTAATGTGTTCAAAAATATTTGTGGTGTGAGTGTACTACCTGGTCTCATTGATCGTTGTCACAGAAATGGCAAAAAAGACCCCTCCAGTATTAAAAAATGGCCTATTATAGTTAAATTTGTCTCATACAAAACACGTGAATTTGTAATGAACCAACGTAAAAAACTGGAAGGTAGCAAAGTGTCCATTAAAGAAGATCTCACTAAAGAGAGACTTCACTTACTTACAAGATCAGCTGATAAGTATGGCTTTAAGAACGTTTGGTCTCAAGACGGTTATATTTATGCCAAAGTCAATGACTCTATCAAAAGAATAAACAATTTAAATGACTTACAGTAGACACTGGTAGTGATATATATTTGTTTATTTAACGCTATTGGAGCTGTTAACATTCGTCATAGCGAAATTGTTATATAGTAATATATATATATATATATATATATATATATATATATATATATATATATATATATATATATATATATATATATATATATATATATATATCCTTGTACCTTTCAATACATCCACACAAATTTGCATTGAAGAAAGTATACAAACTGAAATCTTTCATTTATTGCTATTTCATTTGACTGGTTTAAATTTGTCACTGAATCACACACTGTACGTTCATTATAAAAACATCAGGTAGATCTTATTTAAAACTTCACAATATTTTATCATTTTCAATTTAATATATGTTATAAATTTACATTATTAGAATATCAGAGGTCTTTGAACCAAATTAAATACTTTCTATGATAATCTCAATCCAACCGACAATGATATTATCTGTTTAACCGAAACTTGGCTTATTGATAGTATACACAATTCAGAATTATTTTCTCCACAGTATAATATTTACAGATCCGACAAAAATTCTGTAAAAACTGGTAAAGTCATAGGCGGAGAAACTCTCTGTGCTGTTCACAATAAATTAAAATCGGTACCTGTTTCTATTACTCTTCATCCCTTCTCTCCTTCTGATCTTGTCTGTACCAAAATATTTCTTTCCTCTACTTTATTAATTTATATTATTGTATGTTACATTCCCCTTCTATATCTTTTGAACAACAGAACTACGTTTTCGACTATATCCAATCACTCATTACAAATATTGATGCTAAGTTTTTAATTGTCGGTGATTTTAATATTTCCAAATTAAGTGACTATAATCCTAGTTCATATATGGGATTGGATAAATTAACATCAAATTTTTTGAACTTCGTTTCTTTCATAAATGCAAAGCAATACAACAATGTAAAAAATTCTCTTGTCATAGCCACTTTTCCAGTGAATGTAATTCGCTCTATCGAACCCCTTGTACTGGAAGATAAATTACATGCTGCTCTGTCATTATCAATTCCCATTCACATAATTATCATTCTTTCTTCTTCTTCCTTCAATCCTAACTTTCTATGTTAAAATTTTCAAAAAGCTGATTATGTTTTACTTTATAACTCACTTTTAAATGTTCTGAACTCATTATACGTTCATAGCTTTCTTTAGCCGTCTCACCAAGTTTTATTTTAAAAGAAAATACAACAATTTTTAAATTTATAATTTAAAACAATGGTTCTTGCAATGCAATCAGTGAAATCAGTCAGGTGTTATCATTTGTTTAATTTTAAGTTTATAATATTCATATCCTTCAATATTTCGTGAAGCTTGTGGAGTCATTCTGTTTCTTCAATATGTAGCAACTTGAAGAAACCAATGTTAAGGAAAAGATTGCGAGTCAAGATTCGAAGAAATAAATAAAGGAGAACACAGAGTATTTAAAAATAAATCTAAATGTTAACTTTTTTATTACCCTTTCTCGAATTTAGGCCTCCCATAATAACGCATTCTTTAGTATTGATCCTATTACATTCCTTAAGGAGTCAAAGAATTTATCCTTTTATATATAATACCATATCGATTTTTATTATTCTGCCATTTATTGCTTCCCAAGATTTTTTCTACTTATAGTTTCTTTTAATGACTATGGGGACCTCTTTCTTTGCTGTCTCTTGTCTTCCACCCGCCACTAAATATATGTTTGTAGTCTCCAATTTGCTCACACCCATATTCTTTTATCTTTGCTACAGTGAGGGTAACGATATCCATATAAAGGTATTAAGCCCCTCCCAACCACGCCAAAGGTGACACATACGGGAGGGACAAACTATTAAGTAACAGTATTTTAAATTGTTTTTCTGATTACCTTATTTTTTTTATAAAGAATATTTGTTTACACATACATTTAATCATAGCCATCACGAAATTGAATTTTGATAATATACAGTTGTATTTATGAACTACAAATATTTTAATGAAACTAAATAAAAAATCTGTTTTTTCATAAAATAAACAATATTTGTCTTTGGTTAGTTATACTAGAGTAAGTTAAAGAAAGACCGGCAGAATAATAAAATTTGACTATATGTGTGATTCAGTGGCGTAACTAACGGGCCCGCAGGGCCCGCATTGTGGGCGGGCCCCCGGCTTTAGAGGGGCCCCAATTTACATGATTTATAATTTTGTTACTACTGCGAATTTTTGAATTTAATCATTTTTTTGTAGCAACATAATTTAGTCCTTTATCTTTTAAATGTCAATTTCCAAAAATATTATTGGCTAAGGGGCCCTTTATCCGCTATGTAAAATCAAGCTCTTTACTTTCCATCACATTTCGGTCGGTAGAATTTTGATTTCTTGGCAAATATTTTTCTGCAACTGATCCAGAGTTTTGTTTTAAAATAACCCCATAAAAAGAAGTTTGGGACTGTCAAATCAAGATACCTGGCGGTCAATGTGTATTACCAAAACGTGGGATTAAATAACAATAAGAGAATGATTTTCACAAAATTGCTATTATTTAGACTGTATGATACTGATCCATCTTGCAAATACCATATAATATCGCATCCAAGTTCTTTCATTTGGGATACCAAAAATGTACGAATCAATTCCCTGTAACTTTCACCAGAGGAATGTGCCACCAATCGCATTTTCAAAAAAAAAAAAAAAATACGGGCCAATCACATTTTCATAGTAAATGCCACAACATACAATGACTTTTGTGGGATGTAAAAGTGCCTAATCTTGGATTTGCTGGTCTCTAATATTGGTTATTTTGCTTCTTAACATATCAATTCAGATGAAAGTGAGCCTAGTCACAATTTCCAGTTCTTGTGGCATGTAGTTCTTCATGATGAACGCTAAAATTAAAAACGGACCCAAAAACTTTTTGCGGGCGGGCCCCCGAACTCTTAGTTACGCCACTGGTGTGATTTATAATATTTCATCTTTAAACACTCTATTCATTCGTTCAGTATATATTTTGTAAAAAAGTTGTCGATAGCTCGACTTTATTTTGAACAGCGCCGAATAAATTACATTTTTGTCTTGCTAAAAATTATATTATCTTTGTCATTATCGTAATCGTAACCGTAATCATAATTGTAATCATTATCATTATTGTCATCGTTATCGTTATCGAATTATTGTAATTATTATTATTATTAATTATATTATTATTATTATTATTATTATTATTAACATTGTAACACAATGAAATAAATAATATTTACGAAAATACAAATTAGTTATCGATTTTCCGAAAATATAAATGTAAACTATACTTATGTTTATTCGAAACTTATTTGCAATGAGAATAATTACTACTTTAAATCCAATAAAATGTAACAGCCATGTGGATATATATTTTTATTCATTATAACAATGGAAAAGTTTTAAATTGAAATTCTTTTCGTGTAAGTTATTCCACGCTCGTTTCTATCTGAATCTAAACTGTGATTTTATCAAAATATCCTGTCATCCCTTCCGTTAAAATATTCCTTTCTTCTCGTGATATCTTGTTACCTCCCGGAAATGAAAAAATGACGAAACAAAATTTCTCAGATATGCGCGGGCGTTCTCAACACGCTATTGTCAATTAACACCAGAGATTTTATATCACTACGAATATTTTCCACATGGAAAAAACGAAATTAGCAAATCGAAATATTTTAACTACATGTAGATTATATTCTATATGCCGGCGAACTTAGACAAAAATTGTCACTAAAACATTTTAATACATTTTCTGTGAAAAATTGTATATGACATTTAGTTTTTCGAAAAATTAAATTTTTCTGATCTTGATATTTGCAAGTAGCTTCCATTTTTTTGATTTGCATTTCTTTAGGAAACTTTTTCATTATAATTCAAATGGTGATGCTCAAATCTTAACATGAAACGTATAATTTTATATGGACGCCATAGCAGATAGAATTTCATTGTGCTTATTTTATAGTACTCATATTTTCTGATTTCTTATTTACTTTATAAGAGTATTAATTAATGTAGTGCTTAATTTAAATGCATCAGCATGTAGCAGAAATTATTTTAAAAGCAAAGATATTTTAATTTTCAGAGCATATAAAAGCCTGTGGAAAAACGCAGTCAGATATTATATACTTTCGTTTATATTAGGCATACAAACCAGTGGAAATCAGCTGAAATAACGGGGAAAATTAATAAATTCTGGCGCCGTATTAATAAGTACTATTAGTTACTTTTTGCCAGTGAACCGTATTCATGTAGTTTTGTACGCGTATGTTTTCAAATATTATTCTATTAATTCTACAAAATACACTCTTTTAATTTTTACGAATATAAATTACATGAATATAACACACACAACCAGACACACACACACACACACACACACACACACACACACACAGAAACACACACACACACACACACACAGAGAGAGAAACACACACACGGACATCATCGTAAAAATGTTATAATCGGATTCAGGGGACCTTAAAACGTGCTTATTCACTAAAATCTGGATATGCGATTTTTAGCATGAATTCAATAAATAATAATAGAGACGTTTATTGTAAACGCTTTCACTAAACTAACCTGCTTTAAGTTGCACTATTATTTACGCGGTGAAGATGTTCTATAATTTTGTACACATTTTACACTTATTATCTATTACGAGTACCACTTTATTCACGAATTTTTTTACTTGTACTGGCGCCCGATTTACTTTTTAACTATATTTCTTGTAATCTCAACCTTATTGCTGCCACCAGTAAACGCCTTTAATATCCATATTTATTACCTACGATATAAGATCTACAGAACATGACAACCCAAAAACACTCGTGAAGAGAAGGGAAAATATATAAATAACAAAACAATAGGAACAAGTAACCATGGTAACAAATGACAACATATTTAATATAGGAACATATGCTCGTCTAAGTTTTCAACCGTCGCAATGATTGTGATTATTATTCTTAGTTTTATAAATCTCTAATTAACCCGTTGTTTAGGTGTGTAGAGTTAGGAAAAATTATCATTAGTATTTTAAATAACATGGTCATAGATATTAAGGCTAAAATGTAAACAAAATTATAGAATATATTTACCGAGTAAATAACAATGTAAATTAAAGCAAGTTAGTTTAGTGGAGGCGTTCACATTTAACTACCTGCTATACTAACCTGCTTTAAGTAAACTAATATGCAGTTACTTTCATACAGACATACAGTCATGTATGTACGTACTTAATATCAATCATTCAATCTATTGAAATAGTCTAAATACTTGATTTTAATATTAAAATGTTTAGTTTTTTCATATGTAACTATAGAAACAAAAATGTATTGTTGAATGACAGGTTGCAATATACATGTATGTCAGTTTAAAGAAAAATATAAAAAGTTATAATCCTGTGTGATTGTGTATTTTTTGGTATTTTGGCTCACATCCATGCCATTAATAAAGTTAGCAGGTTATAGGCCCAGCAACGCGGCAGTAAACTATCTTTTGACAATTTAAAGTGATTAAGCAAAAATATATCAAACATGGATTTGAAGCATTTTCAAATACAAAAGTTCAACTCTAAAAAATTCTAATTATGGAAATATTAAATGGAAATTATACTCAAATCCGACTCTAATATATTTGATGTAATAAATGGAACAAAGTGTCGTCAAATGGAATTAGCTGAAATACAAGAATGGGATAAAATTAATGCGAAGACTATGCTACTCATTTCCTCCAGTATGGAATATGAACAGTTGCTAACAGTATTAAGTTGTCATACAGTAAAAGATATTTGGAAGCGAATAATAGCGATACATGAACAAAGATCGTCAATAAATAAAATTCAACTTAAACAGGATTATTTTAGTTATAAAACTTCTAGTACTGACAATATTTCTCAGCACTTAAGCAAAATGGACTCATTAGCACAATCTCTTTCTGATATAGGTGAAGGAGTATTTGAAGTTGATAAAATTGCCAAAGCTATAGGAAGCTTACCATTAAAGTTTAACAATTTCGTTATTGCTTAATATTTATATGATGAGCAAAAACGGACGTATTACTTAGAGAAGAGCAGCGATTGTCGCAATCCGAAGAAATAGAAACCGCTTTTTCAGCATTAAAAATTAAAAAAGAAAAGAAAACAAATAGTAATCAAAATTCATTTCAAAATGAGAAAAATATAGAATGTTTTTATTGGAAAAATAAAAGTTATTTCAAATTTGAGTGTTGGAAAAGACAAGCAAAGCAAAATAACTAAAAACAAGACTGAAAACAAAACAAATCGTCTTACAGCTTTAAGTGTCGAACTTAAAAACACGAACTTACAAGTAAGTGAAGACGATTGGCTAGCAGACAGTGCTGCATTCAGACATGACTTATCGAAGAGAATGGTTTACAACAATTTTAGAATTTGAAAACAATTCAACTATGGTACAATTAGGTGACAATACACAAATTAAAGTTGAAGGTTTTGGTTCAATAGAAGTTCTCGTCTTGGTCAAGAGCAAGTGGGAGCCCAGATTTATTGAAAATGTTCTATATGTCCCTAGTCTACCAAAGGATTTATTTTCAGTGGGAGCAATGACAAGTAGAAACTATAAAGTAACATTCAGAGAAAATAATAGGGAAGTCTACAGTAACAAACTGTTAACTACTAGAATAACATTAAAAAGACAATGTTAAAAAATGTTATTTAAAACTGTGATAAAGGATCCAGATCAAGCTAATGTGTCAATGTCAAACACAATTATGTTATGGCATGAAAAATTAGAGCATGTCAATTTTCAATTTTTAAAGGAAATGGCAGATAAAGAAATGATTTCTAGACTTAAAATAAAAACAACTGAAAATTTGTTTTGCGAACGTTGTAAACAAGGTAAATTCCATCGACTTCCGTTTCACAGTAATCTTAGTCGAGCTCATAGTAAGTTTATAGGTGGGTTTATTCATACGAATTTTTGTGACAAAATGTCCAGTTCATCTCTTGGTGCAGCTAATTATTTTATACTATTTATAGATGCCTGTACATCTTACAAGATGGTATATTTCATTAAACACAAATCTAATGCTTTCTCAATATTTCTCCAAGTTCACAAGTTAATAGAAAATCAAACAAGAAACAAGCTTAAAAGAGTAATGAGTGATAATGGCAAGGAAATTTTAAATGAAAAATTTAGAAGATATTTTGAAGAAAAAGGAATTATACATGAATTTACAGCGCCATATACTGCAGAACAAAATGGTAGAATAGAACTAAAGAACAGATCAGTAGTTGAAGGGGCTAGAACAATACTTTTTGTAGCAAATCTTCCTACAAATTATTGGGCTGAAGTACATAAACTATTATTTATGAAAGATGGCTATTCAAGGTCATTTGTGAGCCGTCTGATATAATATTACTTACAGATAACTTCATTGCATTTTGTATGCATAGGCGTGCAACATGAAATATTTATGGACACATTTTAACTGAACAACTAAGAGTAATTCATTTGAAAATTATGTTTCTTTCTAAATAATGCCTTTCTGAAAGATGCAAGTTCTTCACTTATGTATTTGCAAAATACAAAAACATAGATTTAACTTGTAAACCATGGAATAATTTGATTTAAACTTAAACGCCATATGCAAGTCTACGACATATGTCATTATTATTTATAAAGTGTTAGAAAGTAATGCCACTATTTACATATATCTGTCACACCACATAAATTAAACAGACATAGGTTAGCCGTGGTGTAGTTGGTAACACGCAACAGTACAAATAAGATCACTATATGAAAATTATTCTTGAACTCTTCAATAACCTGAAGGACGAAGTACACTTGGATGTAAATGGGTGTATAAAATAAAATACCAAACAGATGGATTGCTATAAAGCAAGGTTGGTTACAAAATGTTATTTACAAGAAAAAAGCCTTGACAATAGTGAAACTTTTTCACCTGTTACACGATATGATTTAATTGGTACACGACTAGCAATAGCAACAATAGAAGACCTAGAAATAAAACAATTCGATGTAACAACTGCCTTTTTAATTGGTGATTTAAAGGACAAAATATACATGAAGCAGCCGCAGGGATTCGAAGAAAAAGATCTTTCTCTTGTATGTAAATTACACAAAGTCTTTATGTGTTAAAACAGGGACCTCGTTGCTGGAATAAAAAATTTGTCAAGTTTCTTAAACTCTTCAATTTCAAACAATTAGAAGCAGATAAATGTATATTTAAAAGTGAAATAGAAAACGAAATAATTTATATAGCACTATACGTCGATGATAGACTTGTAATGAGTAAAAATTAAGAAATCATTTATACTTGAAAAATTGGAACAAAAATTCGAAATTAAAATCACTGATCCTGAAATTTATGTTGGACTTCAAATTAAAAGAGATAGAAAACTCAAAACAATGTACCATTCGTGAAGCTGTTGGAAGTCTTATGTTTGCAACAATTGTATCAAGATCAGATATACTGTATGCCGTCAGTCAAGTCAGCAGATTTCTAAATAACTCCTAAATAGAACATTGGAAAGTTGTAAAACGTATTTTTCAATATTTCCAAGAAATCAAAAATTATGGAATAAAATATAGCTACTACAGAAGCAGAATATGCAGCATCCAACGCATCACAAGAAATTGTATGGCTACGTTCTATGTTTCAAACAATTAGCAGATTTCTTAACTGAAGCACTTTCTCATATACAATTTAAAGAAAATTGTAAATCGTTATCAATATGTAATGTAGATGTAGAAAGAGTGGAAATATGAAAATAGTTACTTGATTTTAATATTGTATTAAAATGTTCAGTTTTTTCATATGTAACTAAAGAAACAAAAAAGGATTGTTGAATAAGTTGCAATATACAGTGTGTTCAAAAAAACTCGGAGTAGGCTGTGAACAGAGAAACGTATGTCTGATCACTATTAATTCAAAAGTCATGTTGTCAAAATTGATCTTGAAACGTAATTTTAAGGAGAAAAGACAATAAAGAATGATACAGTAAAGTGACATTCGCCGTTTTCTAATTTGTTTCCATTTCTAATATAAGATTCAAAACGAAAAGCTTTGATATCTTTTTTGACAATGTCTCATCTTAAATTGAAATTTAATTAAATAATTTTAAATTTACATACGTTTCTTTGTTCATAGCCTACTCCGAGTTAGGAATTTTTTTGAACACACTGTATATAAATATATATATATATATATATATATATATATATATATATATATATATATATATATATATATGTCGCGGGGTAGTATCACTGGCAAACTCTATGTCGACCAACACTATTTCAGAACCACAGCGATAATATAAACGTGATGATCTCAGCGAGGCATACATGCACTCACTCCTGAACTCAAAATCCCACTTAGAACTTATTAACAAAATAATCAAAAATAAATCTTGCAGCAGACTCGAACATATGCCGACGTCCTCTTAGAGAAACTAGGAACTGCAGGCAGAAACGACCCACTGGCCATACATCACCGTAATTAAACCAATGATCACTCATGCATCGTTAGTATGGTGGCCAGAAACTAACAAAACACGGCACAAGTGTCGTTGCGGAAGCACAACTATAGCCCGTCTTAGTATCACAGACCATAGGCGCCATGAATACCTGTCCAAGTGCTGTAATGGAATTGTTAAAATACCCTTTAACAGATGGTCAAACTGAACCACGTTACACTATAGTGAGTACCGTAGTATGAGTCTCAGACACTTCTTGTGGACACCTGAAAAGCCATAACGTCATAGCCTGGGGAAACACTCTGGGCCTCAGTCAAACGAAGATATTCATTTCACCTTCGACGATAAACGTTAAAGAGTTATCAGCTCTTAACAAAAGGGACTTTGAATTATGACAAGTATCTTTACTAGTCATTGTTCTATAAAATACTAAATTTCAGTTCATCAAAACTTTGGAATGGCTTCCAGACATTCAGTCAAAACACGCTACAGCAGATCTTACTGGTCGCGGTGACAAAAGTCACCAGCGCTTAAAGCCCTCAACCTAATAATGATAATAAAAATATCACCTATCTACAATTTGTAGCTCAGTAAACTTTATCTGCAGTTAATAAAATATTAATCTTTAGCTAGTTTTCTAACATATTTCCACCTTTAACTATCTTCCTTGAAGATCTCCAGTGAAATTTTCATGTTATAATTTCTATTTCGGTACAGCATGGTTCTGCACCCGCATCGGTCATATCTGGATATAAAGTAAGTAACGATATATCAGGTGCCTCAAGGTTGCAGTGTACCTACTCAACGTGCCTGTTAGTTTGCGAAACTTGTACAATGAAAATATTTTACAATCTTTCTTGACATACCGAAACGCTTCGAGGAATTTGTATTAGTTCGTTTGTTATTTCAGAAATAACTAACTAAATCGCAAACTGGTTGATACTCCCGATCTGACTACTTGACCTACATTCAGTTTAATAATATTGTCACGTCGCAGACGATGTAAAGGAGTAGAATCAAGCTACCAAAAATGAAATACTTATTACGTCATACAAGTTCAATGACTAAATATCAATCAAAATATAACAACTGCCACGAACACCTGCTGTAATAAATAATATCTTAAATAACATATATGGAGATCGGTAATCCGGATCATCGGCCATCACAATATCTTAAACAACAAACTCGACTTCATCTCTCGTTTCTCAACAAGCAACTGACCGAATTGCTTTTATTACAACAGCAACACAATTGCCACCAACATAGCTCACAACGATATCTTGAGCTTTGTAATAAAATCTCTTACTAGTATTGCAAGACCGCTTAACATAAATTCAGTACTCATTACTCACGGTTCTACTTAACCAGCTCTTGTAATTGCGTCACCACTCTCCGGGTGGGACACAGACGGATCCTTGTTACTGGTCAATTCCCTAGGATGAAAACCTGCAAAAATTGCTAGACGGCCTTTCCATCTTAATCTGCTTGGCCCTATACTTCACTTTATAATTCGCCAACAGAACACAAACCCACATACAATATTGTGGATCGCAGGCGAATCCCACTTCTGATGTCGCGGGGTAGTATCACTGGCAAACTCTATGTTGACCAACACTATTTCAGAACCACAGCGATAATATAAACGTGATGATCTCAGCGTGGCAGACATGCACTCACTCCTGAGCACCGCTACACGCTGATTCCATTCAAGCATTGTAGCCAAGAATGCTTGACGTTTCGATGACGACAAAACAATTAAAAGATTATAAGTGATTCATGTAACACTTGATTCATTAAATGATCGTTACGACATGCTTTGATATTACAATCTCATATATATATATATATATATATATATATATATATATATATATATATATATATATATATATATGACAGTTTAAAGAAAAATATCAAAAGTTATAATTCTGTTTGATTGTGTATTTCTTGGTATTTTGGCTCACATCCATTCCATTAATAAAGTTAACACAATCAAACATATTCGTACAATTCACTCAATAAACTGTGTTTAAACGAATTTATTCTTTATTCACCACTATTATATCTGTATCTGTAATAAGTTCTATCTTATTTTCACAAAAATGCAAATTGAGATAAAATTATCTTTTAAATATTTGCGATATTTCATTCCATAATTCGTCATTTTACCTGGTGCAAAGGAAACATTGGAAAGACTGCATCATTTATAAAATAATATGTAATACATATTAAGTTTCCTTTCCATAAAACGGAAGAAATGATTTGTTTTCATATTATAATTGAAATTAATTAACTTCTTCATTTTACTTTAAGCATGTTGCACAAATGGAATTTATTTTGTTATACTAAATCGTAAACGTCTTATTACAGAGCTGTCTCTAGTGGTAAAGAAAGTTTTTACGGGTTCCACCTGTAAAAACAATTTCGGGCTGTTAAAACCATAGCAACATGTATACAGATTTATTTATTCATTATTTTGCTTCGCCATATGTTTCCAAAGACTGTTTCGATCAAATAGTTTATTGTATAGTGTTGTAGGTTCCAATATTTTTTTTCAAATTATTTTCGATTCAGTATATCATAAAACGTTGTACAATGCTCAACAGTTATCTGAAATTTACTTTCTCGCCCGCAAGTACCGTGCATACCCGTAAAATTCTAAGTAACGGTCTTGCAATGTAAATTACTATTACACAACTCCTGAGAAGGTTTAGAATTCAGATATTAAATGATGCTCATTGTCGCTTTTTGGGTATAATGGTAGTCTTAAAAGCTGTATTCTATAAACTAATTAAATTTTATATTACAAATAGACTATATTAAGCTACATTTTTAAAAATTAAATATATTGGAGTAAGTAGCACTTTCGCTCATTTAACCGTTTCGCTGTCTTTTCAAATAATATGCTTTGTTAATCGTTAATTTACATTATTTAAAATTGGCCGAAGAATTGCAAATAAACAACTGCGATTTTCAAAAAAAATTCATAATCGTAGATCGTAATATTCTTTTACCAAACTATCCGTCACACGATCCCTTCAAATATGCTCAAATACAACTTCGAAATATTACTAACTACTGTACGAGTATTATATACGAGTGAACACTAGCACTATAAAATATTAAAGTTCGTAAAAAAGATTATGTCCTTGCTGTCAACGTCAAGTTAGGAGGAGATTTGCCGGTCTCCAGACTATTGATCCCAGTAACAGTTTTGTGTTCTTTACCGTGCCGTGATCCTGGGAACAAAACAGCAAAAGAGTAACATACAGAATTACGTGAAATTGTTTCTTCTTTTATAGCGTGGTCGCTGTGAAGTGAAACGAAATGAGCGGCTCAGCCCAGGATATACCTACGAATAAATATGCTACCAATTTGTTTACAATTGTCGTTATCTCTAATTACACCCAGGCTTCGCGATGTTTACTTTTTACAAATGTTATCTAGATTATGCGTTATGTGTAATATTTAATTTTACGTGTTTAAATAACATTTGTTTCTTCGTTTCTCCTGATAACACGAGGACAAAGCAAATAAAAATGAAAACAAAATAGTATTTTCTGAAAAATAAGAGAAAAAGTACCTGGATTCAGCAAATCTTAATCTGGATTAATAATAGAAAAATACATGTGAAAAGCCAGAGGCCATCGCACCTTACATTTTCATAATAATTGGGCTTTGAAATTATTGATTCGCATTGCTGGTTACTTAATATAAAAAGTAGCTTAGTAATCTATTAAATTCATATCCGTTATGTACTTATAGCTTATAAAATCATATGTAAAGAGACTGATATTAATTAATTTTAGTCAAAGAAAATAAGAAAGAAAAATCAATTTTTATAGTATACTTACAATTATATAAATAAATAAATAATTATATTAATATATCAGCAGAAATATCCGGAAGAAAAAAAGGCACATTTAAAGACATATTTAGCTACTCCGACACAGAGCTTCACTGGTTGAGCTTGAGTTATAGCTCATAAAATCATATGCAAAGAGACTGATAATTAATTTTAGTCAAAGAAAATAAGAAAGCAAAATCAATTTTTATAGTACACTTACAATTATATAAATAATCATATTAATATATCAGCAGAAATATCTGGAAGAAAAAAAGTCACATTTAAAGACATAATTAGCTACTCCGACACAGAGCTTCACTGGTTGAGCTAATATATATATATATATATATATATATATATATATATATATATATATATATATATATATATATGTGTATGTATATATACAGGGTTTTTCCTTTAAAACAACCAGCGGTTTTTTGGGCGAACTAACAACTTTAGAGACAAATGTATTATACCAAAAAAGATCAAGAGTGAGGGGATACTGTATCAATAGTAACAAACCGAATATTTAACCAGTGGTTCTCAAACGGTAGAATAAAATTATATTTTTTTAAATGGCACCCTATATAATTTTTTAGCCCTTTAAATAGAATATTATTTTCTGATTTCAACAATATAAATATAGCGCAGGGTTGTATAACAATTATTTCGAGATAAATGATATTAAAAACTAGAAATAATATAGCGTAACTAGGCAACATACGAATCAATACCTGCGAATTGCATAGCCTATTGTAATATTATAACATTATTTTTAATACCATTTTTCTCGAAATAATTGTTATACAACCCTATGCTATATTTATATCGTTGAAATCAGAAAAAATTCTCTATCTAATAGGCTAAAAAATTATATAGGATACTATTTAAAAAAATATAATTTTGTTCTGCCGTTTGAGAACCACTGGTCGAATTTTCGGTTTGTTATTATTAATAAATGAGCCCCTTATTCTTGATCATTTCTTGTATATAACATTTTTTAGTCATTTGTTCGCTCAAAAAAGCGCTGGTTGTTTTAAGGGAAACAGCCTGTATATATGTATATACAGGCTGGTGACTTGGACAACGCAGCATAGGGGTTTCAATGGTAAAATGTACAGTTATTTGCTACCCTAATTATTATAGAGCAAAATTATATTTAGGTTTTTGCTACAGAAAAAAATACTGCGTACGAATATGCTATTGTTTATAATTTTTCAATTTCCGGAACCGTAAAATTAATCGAAAACAATGATAGCGTTTTTGAAAAAATCATTGATGCCATGGAACAAAATTTAAACAAAAGCGCAAACATGTGTTACAGATTCTTGACGTTTAAACTTATTTTCAAAACAAGGAAAATAAAAACACTCTTATTGTAGTTGATGACAACAATGTAATTTGACGAGACTACCTTTAACTTATTATTAAGAATTTTTATTTTAGTATCACAAATACATTTATAATGTAAAATAACATATTGCAGACAATGTTCAAACAAACCATTACTATTTAACAGTGCCTCAATCTTATAAAAATTTTGTCTGACATTGTTTTTGTAATTATATGTGATATTTGTTTAAATTTTTATTCCACGGCATCAATGATTTTTGCAAAAATGTAATTGTTTTCACCTATTTTTACGGTTCCGGAAATTGAAAAATTATAAACAATATCATATTCGGATGCAGTGTTTTTTTCTGCAGGATAAACCTAAATACAATTTTGCTCAAAAATTATTAGGAGACCAAATAAGCGCACATTAAGAATTTACCATTGAAACCCCTATGCTGCGTCGTCTAAGTCACCACCCTTATTTTTAATATTTAATTATATTATTTAGTATAAATAATAATTTTTAAAAATTTATAACTTTTATTCGTAGAGAACTTGTTTACAGAGATTCGACATGCAGCATGCCAATCTTAACAAAGAGACAGCTAAGCAATAAGGGTTATTCTTAGAAGTATAACATTGTCTCACACTCTGATAAGCCGATTGGGTATGTAATTCCTCCCCTTGTAGTTCGAGGTTATCAAAGAGTGACATAAATAGTCTTATATTGAAGTTAGCTCTATTTTTTCCGGTTCTGATTTATTCTGATTTTTAATTAGCTTATCTTCAACATATTTCTATTTTTTACAATAAAATATATAATTATACATAGAATGATTGTAAATATCATAACATATTGATATGTATGGTGAGGTGTATCCTTAGTGTATTCTGTTAGTTTCTTTAATTCTAACATGTTTAAATGTTTGAGTTTTATAGTTTTCAACTCTTCGTTACCTATTTCGTTTATTTGTTTTTGAGGTTTATTGGTTTTCATTATGTCTAGAATGATTTGTTTTCCTATTAATTGGTTAGAAAATTTCTTTTTATTAATTTCACAGTTATTGTTGTTTAATTTGAATATTCCTTGAGTTTTCAATATTATATTCTGAGTGGAGCATTTTATTTCTTGTGGTTTATCCATGTGGACAATATATAACAGATTTGAGTTTTCAATTGGGATAATTTTATTTTCTTTATCGATTTTCCTATTATTACAATTTTTATTACTGTGAGTTTCGAGAAGTGTTTTTGAACAATTATCTATTACATCAAATTGTGTTTCGCAATAATTTTCCGTGTTAATATTTATAATTCTATTGCAAATATAATTTTCAAAATTTAATTTGATTTTTGTTTGTTTCTCAAAGTTTAACTCTAATAGATTGACATTCACCAGGAAAGGAATAGGAGTAATTTGTAACACAGGATATTTTGTTCTGGAATATTTGGGTATAATAAATAAATATTTCAATTCTTCGTCAGTTATTTTGCAATAACTATGTATTAAATTTAAGTTATTGAGGTAGTTTTCTTCTGATATTTCTGTGTTTTGTGTGATGATTGTTTTTAGTTCTTTTATATTTTCATTTTCAATTAGTAAAATATGAAAGGTGTTTGTACTACAGAATGGTAAGTTTATTTCTATATTACTAATTATTTCTTGTAGTTCCATTATATTATTATTAACTAAATCTATAGTGTTGGTTAATATGAATATATTTTTTCAACTGATTTGTTCTATCAATAGAGATTGAACGTTTTTCACTTTGGATTGTATAATGATTTGATTTCATTTATTATTTTGAATTGTTCTTCGTAATATTTTGTAGCATTGTTTAGATGGTACGTTATAGCTTTCATATTTTCGTTATTTATTTTAGTATTTGTTACTAATTCGTTAAAGATTTCCTCGTATCTTTCTCGATCATTGTCATCTAGATTACCGGTGATTTGTTGTATTATAGAACGTAGGCCGTTTAATATACTTCGTTTTTGACGTGTGGGGAATAGTGTATTGATTCTAGTTTGCAATTTTGAATAGTGGTTTTGGGTATGTTGTATTTTGACGTTTAGTTCGTTTTGGTATCTTTGATTTATATCCGTAGTGAAAAGGGTTAACTGTTTTATTTAATTTTCTATCGTATTTACAAGTTTTGTAGATTTCGCAATTATTGATAAAATTTACTATAGTATCTATTACTCGTATTTTAGGCCAGTAATATTTTACTTTTAATTTTTGATATGTTTCATTGATACCTCGGTGGTTCGTTTTTCCGAAATGATGGACGAATACAAGTTCGTCTTGTTCTTCTTTACTTTCTATGTCTTGGACTAATTGATTTACCTTGAAAAGATTCATAGAGTTATGTTCAAAATTTTGTTGTATAATTTTATTAATTTCTTTTTCTAGAATTTCATTTTTAAAGATGCAGAAATAATTAATTTTTGGCACTATATAATTTCTAAGGAATTCTAGAATTTCTTGTTGCAAATTCCCTTTATTAAAAGTTACCTCTAATATATATTTTATTTTTTAATGTAAAATGGAATAATTGTACCGTTTACCAAAAATTCAAAAAAGAAACTGAAAAAAATAAATGAATTAAAATCGTAAGTATGTTAAGTTTAAATGAAATGTTTAAAAAAAATACAGTAGTAATTTACAATAAAAGCGATGTTACCCAATATTAATAAATAATATGAAATTAATATATTAATTCGTGTTACCGTAATATCTTTAAATTTTTAACCTTTAGCTAAAAGTTTAAATTAAAATTGCGTTATAATGTTCGAAAATATTTTATATGAAAAATAAAGATGTATTTAATTATAATGAAAAATTCTATTAGTTGTCATGAGAAATGAATTTTTTAAAAGTGGGCAAACTTCACTGAGACGGGGCTTGTATATGTAGGTGGTGACTTAGACGACGCAGCGTAGGGGTTTCAACGGTAAATTCTTATAGCCGTAGTCATAGTAAAGCAGATAATCTAGTTTGAAACCAGGTCTTCGTAGTCCTGGTTTAAACCATGTCTAAAACTGGTTATTCAAAGTCATATTTAGACCTGGTTTAAAACTGATCTAAGTAAATCGATCTTAAACCATTCTATCTAGTCGGCTATGATCATACATTGTTTTGCTCATGCATAGTGAATACAATTTTGAATTTTTTGATCATAGCTGATGTTGACTGCACTGAATTCTTCTAAATAAAACTTCATTGGGAACTTTTTATTAGCTTTTAACTACAAAATACATACAATTGATTATTATCCCTAAGTTGTTTCTTGATTCCGGTAACACATTGATGATTTTAGTATATCAGGATTTGCAAAGTTATAGCTGTTACATATCATATTTTATTTATAAATAATTTATTACCAGATTTGCTTTAATAATTCACTTTACAAAGAAATCTTATACCGTACAGTGCTCAAAACTTTCACATTGTCTGAAACTGGTCACTCTTTATTGTTAGTTTCATTTTCTAATAATGGTTTCATTCTATCATTTAAATTCTGCAGATTTTCTTTCTTAAATCTGCAAATTTAAATCACTTTTTAGTTTCTATAAAATGAACAACTAAAGATTTCCTGGAAAACTAACTTATAAATTTTTCTATTGGATATAATTTAATTTCTACATGGATAGGTATGATGAACACTTTTATTTCTTCACCGATTTTCCACTATGTTCCCAATATCTTTTATATATATCATTAACATGCTCAAAACCATTAATCTATTATGATCTTCCTGAAAATGAAATAATATAATATCATTAATATGTGTATTCTTGACACAGTAATATTAAAACATTCCCTAATACGAATTTTCAAAATATTTATATTACTTACCATATATTAAATAATAATTTGCATTAAACAAACAAATTATATTGTCATACTACTGCTGTCAACTGAGTTAGTCCCGCGATAAACTAGGGTGCGAGCAGGTCTAAATTTTAGCCTAGATTTAAACATGCACTAGCGCAATTTCCGGAACCGTCAAAATTGCCGAAAACAATTACATTTTTGCAAAAATCATTGATGCCATGGAATAAACAAATGTCACATACAATTACAAAAACAATTAGCAAATGTCAGACAAGAATTTTATAAGATTGAGGCACTGTTAAATGGTATATATATAAATACTAATTCAGGATACCGAAAAACAGTAGAACTATTTATTTTATGAATTTCCACATGCGCATGTCAACAATGTCATATAACGGCGAAGCAGAGCTAGTCAGAAAAAACTTGGGTAATATATGAGGATGAATAAAAGGTACGGGTGTCACATAAATAATATTTCTACTGAAAATTTATGTAGCCACCAGTTAAGAATTTGCTGCAAAAAAACTCACAACCACATATATCTCTAGCTGACAGCACCTTGCGAAATATGAAATTCACTTAGGTTTTTGTACAATATTTGAATGTGTGTAAAAAGATTCGCGTGTGTGTTATAGTGGTTAACAGAAACTGGGGAAAGGCAAAGGATAGTAATTGTTACAAATAAACTTGGCAGCCTTATATTTTGTTATTATAAATCATACATTCGTCTTGCCTGGACCAAAAAAGTTTGTAAACATGGACTTCAGCAAATTTGAGATCGTTTTGCTGCCGGTTTATATTGGTATATGTCTGTATATGTATCTATTCTGTAATTTTACGTCTGTTGCGGCACTTATTTTACACTTTTATTGCAGACGTTAAAAAAAATTACGTGCAACTCGCGAGTAAATTATATATTTTTTTTCACGAGAAGGAAAAGGCAAGTGCGCAACTCCTTTGAGTAAATAAGTATTACGTAACAAGTGAGTAAAGTATATCTTTCTTTCATCAGAAGAAAAAAATAATAATTTACTCACGAGTTGCATACAATTTTTTTTATTACTTTGGCAATAAAAATGTAAAAAAAGTGTCATAGCGTTTCATATTTCACTCCGCAGCGTTAAAAAATGCAGTTTTCACACTTTCCTGTATTATTTATTTATTTTATAAACCCATTTTTAGCAGGCGTGAAAAATTGTCAGTAAACTTGTTGACGTACTAAAAATTCTATTTTTCGTTGTCATGTAATACGTAAATATGTAAAAATATTTCATTGTAAATAGTTGTTAAAATAATATTTCAGTTACAGATTAGCCCCGATTAATATTATTAAAACGTACTCGCTATGTGTGGCATATTTAAAAATAATTAAATTTAAAATGAAAATAATACTATAATTTTTAACATAAGTATACTGTAACGTTTGCGATTGCGTCATCGCGGCGGCGACGGCGGACGTTTCACGTTACACTGTCCTCTCCTTAAGACTGTTTCGTCCCGGAACAGTTCGTGATGACTATATCCATGTATTACCCTTGGCGTTTCTAGAAGGCTTAAGGACGTGGCAATCGATGATAAGTTTTAGTTATTCTCTTTGGCCACGATGCGGTGTAGGTACAGAACATTTTAGTCTTGAGACTATCCAAGATTTATGTGTTCAACTGGTCGAATGTATCGTCACGTAGGACTTCATTCGCCATGAACATTTGTAGCTTCTTGAAAACACGCTTTTCTAGTGGAACCTCCATGTAACACCGGATGGAATCCTTTCCGAGGAATAATCAAACATGACGACATAATACTTCTCAATCTTCTGTTCCTGTAGCTCTATATGCTTTACTCTCAATCAACAACAACCCACAGTATCCGCCTGGTCTCCATTTTTCATTACAAGCTATGAGCGTCAGCTCAACAATGAAGTACGACGCCCCCGCTGTCAAGCCATTTTGCCTTTCAGCTTGCTGGAGGTGTTCAGAATCAAATATTTGACTTGGCTCCGGATGTTTCAGTCCAGGAAGCGAGCCAAGTGACGGTGAGATCGTGGCGAATTTCTTTTCACTTGTGATCAGGAAAAACTTGAAGATACCAATATTCTCTCTAAGCGCATCGATGGTACAGAACCTATACTCTTTTCGTAACTCCTCATTATTCATCTTCAACTCAAAATTCTCTTCCTTGGCCCTGTTCCCATTTTTCTGTGCAACTTCCCCGAAGAACGTGTGCATCTACTTGAAGTTACACTTCTTTAGATCAATCATGGTAGATCTCTCTTTCTCTGTCATGCACTTGCGCCAGTTCTTGAAGGTGATGTTGTTGAATACGTCCTTGGTTGTATGGTCGAGCGTCTTAGCATATAAACCAGCGACTTCTTCAGCGTTTTGACAAGCGCATTTTTCCTCCCACCATTTCCACATGTCCTGTTCCTCTTGGGATTTTTTTACCTCCTGCTACCCTCGGTAAGGAAGGTATAGGGATCGTGCTAAAAATCGCATATCTAGATTTTGGTGAATGACCACGTTTTAAGGTCCCTAGAATCCAATTTTAACATTTTCACGATTATGTCTGTGTATATGTAAGTATGTGTGTGTGGATCTTCCACTCTAACTAAAATACTGTCATTCAGAAAATTTTGAAACCTTGTATTTCGAACTTTTTCTGTAATGGAAAGATCTCATTAGATTTTGGTAAAAATCGGATAACCGGAAATGACACTTTACTAGAAGCTCAAAATAGGTTTTTCTTCGAAAAATACCTTTAAATGTTATTTTTCGAGATTAATGTTAATATAAAAATTAAAGATTATTAAATTTTCTATAGATTTGCATTAATACTTTTTTTATATATTTTATGGATAAATTTATAAAATTATGTATAATTTAAATCCTAGAGCCTACGCTTTAAACAAACAAAACGCAGTTATTCAAATGTATGTAACTGACTGATACATGTCACTGTCAAAGAACTAATCTTTTCAAAATAATATTAGTAAAGTTTTAAAAAGAAAAAAGTAATTAGTACAATAGAAAAGGAGTTAAATACAGTTTCCAGCATAAGTAAATATGTAGGTATGTATTTAGATTATTAAAAATTAACGATTCACAAAAATGTTTAACCAATCCTCATTTTTGGATTAGTGAATTCTATTCTATACCAGTATTCATATTCATTTATGGTTGGCTTCTCTCTTATTCTTCTTCCTCTTCTTCTTCGTCAGGGTCCTTCTTAATATCCAGCTGATCTTCATTGTTCATACTATCTTTATATTCTTCCTTTATCTCTAGAATTTCGTCTTAATTTTCTTCTTAGTCACTTACTTTACGCGCTCTCGTACTCTCTCTCTCGTTCTTTTTCTCTTTTGTCTTCTTTTGTTACAGTGGAATTTCTTTCTTCTAATAAATACTGTGTCTATAGTTCGTCACACCTTCTCTTCTGTGGCTTCGGTGTTCTTATTTCTATCAGCATAATTATTTCGCACTCGCAGTCAGTTGCGTGAAGCTTGTTTGGCAGCTTCATGATCGAGTACCTATGACATTGCGTCATCAATCGTTTTTGGCCGAGCGAAGCGTTGTGCTTGCTGCGTTTTACTGTCTCCAACTGCGTAGATGAGTGCTTGCGTGCTCAGGCACTCCAAATCGCAATCAGGACCCGCAGGATATGCCAGACGAACCACACGAGCTACGTCGGCCCCAAACTTCCGAATGCCATCCTCATTTCTTCTAGAGGTCTTCTTCAACTTCCGCTCCAATATTTGCTTCATAATTCTAGAATTATCCTTTACTTTTCCAGAATGCACCTTTAATTCTGGTTCCAATTTCTTATCCAGAATTCCAGAATCTACTTCGAAGTTTTTAGAACTTTCATCAAATTCCTAGAATTATATTTCCAATGTTCTAGAATGTTTCATTAATTCTTCCACCGGTGCTTCGGAATTTTCTTCCGAACATCTAGAACTTTCTTTTAATTTTGATTCACACCTTCTAGAACTTTCTGCTATTTCTTGTCTTAATGTTCTATAAAATTCTATTAGCTTACAAATGTCGGATTGCCGCAGTATTTCTTGAAGCTCTGATTTCTTTCCTGTTGTTTCAAAATCCCGCTCTTCGCTTAATTTTAATTTCGACATTTTGCTTATTTTTATTTACACTTTACAGTATATTAGCCCGTACACCTAACACTAATTGTAAAGTTTTTATTTATTTAGGTGAAGTGTAAATATTGGACAATTATTATTAATTAAAATAAAGGTTTATTAAACTATAATGAAGATTACTATTACTAATATTAAACATTTATTAAAAACTAATTAACACTAAAACTATGTTACATGTCGATTTCTCTTACGCCTACTTCTTAGTCAACCTTGATGACGTCCCCGCGTTGCGGCCGTCTTCGTCATCTTGACCCACTCAGCTAGTTCATTCTCAAGGCCAGGTGAACGACCTCCACCGACGCTTGTGCAAAGATTTAACGTGTTTATTGGTAAAGGATTGCAAAATCTTCATTTTTCAAGTCTTCCTGGTTAGCAGCCTGTGGAGTTGCACGTACAATTTTGGTGTCGCTGAAGTTACCGTTTTTATCGTTTATCGAAATATTATCCTCGTGTGAGGGAATTTTTGTACGGCAACTAATTTTCTGGAACAGAGTGGTTCCTCCGTGTACTCGGGATTTGATACACACAGTCCTGCAACTGAATTTACTTGTAGCCGCACACCAGCTAAGGTGAGTTTGCACATGTGATTCACTTGCCGTTCTCTTATATTTTCATCGCCTCGAGTTCTAACAGTAATCGTTCGTTTTAGGCTTTTTATTTTTGGTTTTATTCTCGAGTTACGTTTCTTTTACGTTACCGTCTTGTCACGTTTACGTGTACAATTATCGACTTTATTCTCGCTACGTCTATCGTGACGCCACCCCATCGATTGAGACGTTATATATCGATCACGAACTGTACATCACGTACCGAACCTCAAGGTTGATTGTTCAGCATTCGTTGATGAAATACCTGTGCCGTTTGACGCCTACGACTGATTATCTGGAAGTTACCACCACTATTCGCCATCACAGTTTCCTGTACTTGTGGGAAAACCACCTGGTGCAACCTGGTTTGGCTATCTACACACACCTCGTCTGCGATTGGAGCTTTGGTGTCATCTGTCGTCTCCACACCCACAGCCAGCCGTGTCAACCCAGCGACCAGATAAGAGTCTTTTCACTTTATTATTCCATGTTATTTATTGGGACAACGGCTTCCCTGTTGTTCAACTCATTTATATCAAACGTACTGTCATATTTCATAACCTGCATTCATGTTTATTATGTAATGTCAAAATCGATTATCTATATTAGTTGTACTTACGCTTTATATAATTGTTCAGCGTACACCATTGTTTACCAAGCCGATTCGCGGTCGACTTGTATATTTAATTCATTTGTAAACTGGAGTACGAATCTGCGAACGACTTCGTTTAGGTTAGAATACCGTTCAAGTTGTTTATTTACTGCGATTGACGCGCATATCTTTGGGCCAAAGACGCACACATCATCGCCGCGCCATCTTGGAATATTAGTTACTTTTTGTCAATACCAACCGCTCGCAGAAACGCACGAGTCAGTGTTGCCTTGTTACTAAATTATTTGAATGTTCCCGCGAACCGGACTTAAGTTTTTTTTATGTTTGTAGAAGTACGGCTATTAAATATTCGTTTTATTTTACGTACAGAGTTTATGTTCGAAGTATACTCCCCTATTATCATTACCGTTAACATCACTATACTTCCTTATTGCCGCATTTTCCCAGCTCCGTGCCGTGCGTCGAAACACGTCCGGTTGAGAGGGGCTGAATTTTATTTCGACTGGCGCCCTATCCCTTTTCTTTACGTAAAACTCACCCCTAATCTACCACTGAGTTACGCCGCTCTCACCATTACTTTCACGGGTTTAAAATCTGGGCATAGTAGTAAGATTTTTCGTATCGTCCATAAATTAACGTTGTCGCCCAGTTTTATAGTTTTTGTATTTGTATCGTTTACCATAATTATTATCCACTCAGGGCAAGAGTGGGTAATAAAATGTGGCGCCCAACGTACTTTGTTTCTGCCCAACTAGAAGCCGATTTTCTTTGTTTTTGCCCAACTCAAGGGCCTTGTTATATCCAACGTGGAGTTTCGCTTAAGGAATTTTTTTTTGTTAATAGGGTGTTCTGCCAACAAACATTTAGTGTCATTTCGTTATCGTATCGGAGAATAAAAACAGTTTCGATTTTTGGATAGTTTATTTCTCTTTAGTTAGTTTTAATTTAGTTTCGGATAAGTTTAGGAAGGTTTAGAATACTTTTAGGTATAGTTTTGGTTTTAGGATTAGTTAGTTAGTTATTTATTGTTTTTCGGGAATTATAATTTAAGTTACGATCATGGACGGAAAATATGAGATTAACAGGTTGTCGAAGGATGAACTGACATACGAAGTTAAGATTAGAGGCATTGCCGAAGCAGAGAGTTCTTGCGACCAAATGAGGAAATCTTTACGTAGTGTTCTCAAAATAGAACACAATGCTTCGTTTACACGACCTAAGTACCCTTTTAAGTTTGAGCAAGATGTGATCGCTCTGGAAGAGAAAATGAATGAGATTAGTAACATGATACGAGAATTTGCAGGATTAAAATCATCACCGGAATATCGAAAGATTATCACGAAAATTGCGCATGCCGTCGGTCGTGTTAATAGTAGCTAATTGTAAAGTTTTTATTTATTTAGGTGAAGTGTAAATATTGGACAATTATTATTAATTAAAATAAAGGTTTATTAAACTATAATGAAGATTACTATTACTAATATTAAACATTTATTAAAAACTAATTAACACTAAAACTATGTTACATGTCGATTTCTCTTACGCCTACTTCTTAGTCAACCTTGATGACGTCCCCGCGTTGCGGCCGTCTTCGTCATCTTGACCCACTCAGCTAGTTCATTCTCAAGGCCAGGTGAACGACCTCCACCGACGCTTGTGCAAAGATTTAACGTGTTTATTGGTAAAGGATTGCAAAATCTTCATTTTTCAAGTCTTCCTGGTTAGCAGCCTGTGGAGTTGCACGTACAATTTTGGTGTCGCTGAAGTTACCGTTTTTATCGTTTATCGAAATATTATCCTCGTGTGAGGGAATTTTTGTACGGCAACTAATTTTCTGGAACAGAGTGGTTCCTCCGTGTACTCGGGATTTGATACACACAGTCCTGCAACTGAATTTACTTGTAGCCGCACACCAGCTAAGGTGAGTTTGCACATGTGATTCACTTGCCGTTCTCTTATATTTTCATCGCCTCGAGTTCTAACAGTAATCGTTCGTTTTAGGCTTTTTATTTTTGGTTTTATTCTCGAGTTACGTTTCTTTTACGTTACCGTCTTGTCACGTTTACGTGTACAATTATCGACTTTATTCTCGCTACGTCTATCGTGACGCCACCCCATCGATTGAGACGTTATATATCGATCACGAACTGTACATCACGTACCGAACCTCAAGGTTGATTGTTCAGCATTCGTTGATGAAATACCTGTGCCGTTTGACGCCTACGACTGATTATCTGGAAGTTACCACCACTATTCGCCATCACAGTTTCCTGTACTTGTGGGAAAACCACCTGGTGCAACCTGGTTTGGCTATCTACACACACCTCGTCTGCGATTGGAGCTTTGGTGTCATCTGTCGTCTCCACACCCACAGCCAGCCGTGTCAACCCAGCGACCAGATAAGAGTCTTTTCACTTTATTATTCCATGTTATTTATTGGGACAACGGCTTCCCTGTTGTTCAACTCATTTATATCAAACGTACTGTCATATTTCATAACCTGCATTCATGTTTATTATGTAATGTCAAAATCGATTATCTATATTAGTTGTACTTACGCTTTATATAATTGTTCAGCGTACACCATTGTTTACCAAGCCGATTCGTGGTCGACTTGTATATTTAATTCATTTGTAAACTGGAGTACGAATCTGCGAACGACTTCGTTTAGGTTAGAATACCGTTCAAGTTGTTTATTTACTGCGATTGACGCGCATATCTTTGGGCCAAAGACGCACACATCATCGCCGCGCCATCTTGGAATATTAGTTACTTTTTGTCAATACCAACCGCTCGCAGAAACGCACGAGTCAGTGTTGCCTTGTTACTAAATTATTTGAATGTTCCCGCGAACCGGACTTAAGTTTTTTTATGTTTGTAGAAGTACGGCTATTAAATATTCGTTTTATTTTACGTACAGAGTTTATGTTCGAAGTATACTCCCCTATTATCATTACCGTTAACATCACTATACTTCCTTATTGCCGCATTTTCCCAGCTCCGTGCCGTGCGTCGAAACACGTCCGGTTGAGAGGGGCTGAATTTTATTTCGACTGGCGCCCTATCCCTTTTCTTTACGTAAAACTCACCCCTAATCTACCACTGAGTTACGCCGCTCTCACCATTACTTTCACGGGTTTAAAATCTGGGCATAGTAGTAAGATTTTTCGTATCGTCCATAAATTAACGTTGTCGCCCAGTTTTATAGTTTTTGTATTTGTATCGTTTACCATAATTATTATCCACTCAGGGCAAGAGTGGGTAATAAAATGTGGCGCCCAACGTACTTTGTTTCTGCCCAACTAGAAGCCGATTTTCTTTGTTTTTGCCCAACTCAAGGGCCTTGTTATATCCAACGTGGAGTTTCGCTTAAGGAATTTTTTTTTGTTAATAGGGTGTTCTGCCAACAAACATTTAGTGTCATTTCGTTATCGTATCGGAGAATAAAAACAGTTTCGATTTTTGGATAGTTTATTTCTCTTTAGTTAGTTTTAATTTAGTTTCGGATAAGTTTAGGAAGGTTTAGAATACTTTTAGGTATAGTTTTGGTTTTAGGATTAGTTAGTTAGTTATTTATTGTTTTTCGGGAATTATAATTTAAGTTACGATCATGGACGGAAAATATGAGATTAACAGGTTGTCGAAGGATGAACTGACATACGAAGTTAAGATTAGAGGCATTGCCGAAGCAGAGAGTTCTTGCGACCAAATGAGGAAATCTTTACGTAGTGTTCTCAAAATAGAACACAATGCTTCGTTTACACGACCTAAGTACCCTTTTAAGTTTGAGCAAGATGTGATCGCTCTGGAAGAGAAAATGAATGAGATTAGTAACATGATACGAGAATTTGCAGGATTAAAATCATCACCGGAATATCGAAAGATTATCACGAAAATTGCGCATGCCGTCGGTCGTGTTAATAGTAGCGAACCTTTATCTGATGAAGATCGCGCAAAGCGGTCTCAACTGTTAGTAAGATTAGCAATTCTCGAATCTGAGTTGAAATCAAGTGCTAAAACATTTAAGAGAAATTCTACCGCTATTGACGAGACTAATTTTCTTAACACGATTCGAGAACATAAAGATTCCGCATCTTCGAGCTCGGATACAGATTCAGATCCCCCTCCAGCTCGAATGACGATAAAATCGGTACCCGTATCCAAATGGGGTTTTAAATTCTCGGGCGACACAAGACAAATGTCGGTGAACGCTTTCGTTGAAAGAGTCGACGAATTACGAGTTGCAAGAAATGTATCACGTGACGAGCTGCTGCATACCGCTGTCGACCTGCTGGAAGGAACAGCGTTAATGTGGTATAGGGCTAATAAGCAGACCTTTACCTCATGGAATGAGTTGATAGAAGGCTTACGGGAAGAATTCCAGCCTATTGACTATGAGGAGAAGCTAGAAGATGAGATTAAGAGACGTACCCAAGGGCCTCGTGAACCCATAGGGATTTACATTGCAGCAATGACGACACTGTTCTCACGTCTACGAGCGAAACTCTCCGAAAAGCAGAAGCTACGAATACTGCTGCGGAATATCGCACCCTTCTACCAAACACAGCTTGGCCTTATTGACGTCGAATCCGTACCGCACCTGCTACAGTTATGTCGCAAATTAGAAGCAAGAAAAGTGTCAGTTGAAGCATACGTACCTCCACCTCACCGTGGACAATCTTACGAGCCAGATCTAGCGTACGTATATGCGGACAGCGAACAGCAAGCTGCTCCTATCGACTCTCGTCACGAAAATCCTCGAAATCAGGACACACAGAAAGCCACGCCTAATCCACACTCACGTAAGTGTTGGAACTGCGATCAGCCAGGTCACCCCGCTGCAGGCTGTGATTTAAGACAGCGTAAAATGTACTGTTACCGATGCGGAAAAGTAAATTTCACGGTGAATACCTGTCCTACGTGTTCGGGAAACGCGAACAAGCCGCGGAAGTGAGTCGTTTCTCGCGGCACCCTGATTTCAAATCGACTCCAGTTAATCACGTCCTTGATTTTATTATCGCTCACGCGAAGGATGACGAACGTCCTTATTTAAATGTCCATATTTATGATGAACCGTTTCTCGGTCTGTTAGATTCAGGTGCTTCAAGCACAATTATTGGTAAAGTAGGTTGGGATCGTTTACGTCATATAAATTTACCGATTAAGAAAAGTATTTCGTATTGTACCGTAGCGAATGAGCAACGTTGTCGTTGTTTAGGCAGTATTACCGTTCCATTTTGTTTGAGAGAGGAAGTTAAAATTGTAGATGTTCTCGTCGTCCCGGAACTTTCGCATGAGTTGATTCTTGGCACAAATTTTTGGAGAACCATGGGTATCGTGCCAGATTTACGTAGAGGAGACTGGACGTTCTCTGCTGAACCACCTGCCGTTTTCGATGAAATAATTACGTCACGCTCTGCATTATACTCCACACAGAAACAACAACTGAGCTCCCTGATTGACAAGATGTTTTGCAACACACAACCGGATCAGATTGGTTGCACGAGCTTAGTATCGCATGTTATACGTACGGATAGTCCACCTATCAAGCAGAGATACTACCCCATATCACCGGCTATGCAGAAGGTCGTCGACACAGAGTTAGAGGAGATGTTGAAGCACGACATCATAGAACGCTCAAACAGCCCTTGGTCTTCACCTATCCTCCTAGTACCTAAAAAGGATGGCAGTTATAGATTTTGTGTAGATTACCGCAAATTAAATGGAGTCACCACTCGAGATGCTTACCCTTTACCGTATATTAGCGAGACTTTAGACAAGTTAAGGGACGCTAAGTTTTTATCCTCTTCCGACATTAAGTCAGCCTATTGGCAAATACCGCTGAAAACAGGTTCTCGTCCTTATACTGCTTTTACAGTACCCAATCGTGGTTTATTTCAGTTTAAGAGACTACCGTTTGGCCTCCATAACGCTCCGGCCACTTGGCAGCGTTTTATCGACGGCGTTCTAGGTCACGATCTACAGCCGTAAGTGTTCGTGTACCTGGACGACATCATCATCGTATCAGACACCTATGAAAGACATTTGGAAATTTTAGAGATTGTCTTAAAGCGACTGATGGATGCAGGACTTACCTTAAGCAAAGATAAATGTAATTTTTGCCGTGACGAGCTTAAATATCTCGGTTACGTAATAGACAAGTTTGGTCTTCATGTCGATCCCGAGAAAGTTCGCGCTATAGTAAAGTTCCCAGCGCCGAGAAATACGTCAGAAGTACGTCGTGCCGTGGGAATGGCGTCTTGGTACCGCCGCTTCATCCCAAACTTCTCGACGATTATTGCGCCAATCACCAACCTCTTGCGCAAGAACATTAAATTTGCTTGAGATTCTCGCTGTGAAGAGTCATGGAACCAGCTCAAAAACTGTCTTATTTCCGCTCCTGTATTATCATGTCCAAATTTTGAAAAAGAATTTGTGGTGCAGACTGATGCTTCGGATTTTGGAATTGGTGCTGTGCTCACGCAAGAGCACGATGATGGTGATAAAGTTATCGCTTATTTAAGTAGGTCATTGACACGTCAAGAACGAAATTTCTCGACTACCGAAAAAGAATGTCTCGCTGTTTTGTTTGCGATTGAGAAATTACGCCCTTATATCGAAGGAAGTCATTTTACTGTAATTACCGATCACGCTTCTTTGAAATGGCTTTCCAATTTACAGAATCCGATCGGTCGTCTTGCTCGTTGGTCCGTCCGCTTGCAGCAGTACAACTTCACGATAATCCACCGACCTGGTAAAGAACATGTGGTTCCAGATGCCCTTTCTCGTTCCGTGCCGCATATTGATGTTATCGAGGGATCTGAAATCAATGATACATGGTATAAAAAATTTACGAAACTGTTTTACGAAATCCCGAACGTTTACCTGATTTCCGTGTCACAGATGGCAAGTTGTATAAGTTCGTAAAACAGGATTGGTCAGTATTATCTGGAGGGGTACATCAGTGGAAGTTGGTTGTGCCGAAGGACAAACGAAAAATGATCATGTCGCAATGTCACGATGTTCCCACTAGCGGTCATCTTGGTGGATTTAAGACCTTTCATCGTGTTGCTCAGTCTTACTATTGGCCAAAAATGCGTGCTGATATCACGAAATACGTGCATTGCTGTGTGACGTGTATTAAAGCCAAACCAGTGCAGAGACCGCCCCCTGGACGAATGGGTGGCCACTCACTGATTTTCAAGCCTTGGGAGGTCATTTGCACCGATATTATTGGCCCCTTACCGAGATCATCGCACGGATACAATTATGTATTTGTAGTTGCTGACTGTTTCAGCAAATTCAGCTTGTGTTTCCCCCTTAGGAAGGCTACGGCCCAGAGCGTCGTGCGTCATTTGGAGAATGATGTCATATTGATGTTTGGTGCACCACGTACCATAATTTCGGATAATGGAGTTCAGTTTCGGTCACGTGAATATACGAGACTTCTCGACTCGTATAACATTAAGTCGTCTTATACATCGCTTTACCATCCACAAGCTAATCCGACGGAGCGCATCAACCGAGTCCTGCAAACGATGTTGATTTCGTATGTGTCAGACAATCATCGAGAATGGGACAAATACTTACCCAAAGCTGCGTGTGCTCTTCGTACAGCTAAACATGAAGTAACAGGACACACTCCATACTTTATAAATTTCGGGCGTGAAGCTGTGCTCATGGGTAATGACGACGTGGAAGTGAAGTTCGACGAAGACATAAAATTTAAGAGGGACCATGACGAACTAAAAAGTAGGGCATGTAGTTTCAGCAAATTATATAACGATGTAAGAACTCGCTTACAGAAATCTTACGTAAGGGCTAAAGCGAGATATGATTTACGTCATCGTGAAGTGTCTTTCTACCCTAATCAGCTGGTGTGGAGGAAGAACTACGCCTTGTCCAATGCCGCGCAATACTACACGGCGAAACTGGCAGACAAGTACATCGGACCATTTATGATACATAAAAGACTCTCCACCGACACGTACCAGCTCAAGGATCTTCAGGATAACGTCTTGCGCGGAACCTGGAGCAGCAAAGACCTGAAAGCACATCCCCACGATCATGAACCGACCTAGTTATCGTCATTGTTTAATTACCGCTTTCGTTGCCGACTACTTCAGCTATGGACATTGGTTATAGATTTAGGTTTCGATTTAGGATTATTTTTGTTATGTTTTGTCGGTCTGTTAGTTAGTGTTCGAGGCACAGTCTTCGGAAATTTTCAGGGAAAATTTCCTATGGAAGTAAGGGTGGGGTTGTTACATGTCGATTTCTCTTACGCCTACTTCTTAGTCAACCTTGATGACGTCCCCGCGTTGCGGCCGTCTTCGTCATCTTGACCCACTCAGCTAGTTCATTCTCAAGGCCAGGTGAACGACCTCCACCGATGCTTGTGCAAAGATTTAACGTGTTTATTGGTAAAGGATTGCAAAATCTTCATTTTTCAAGACTTCTTGGTTAGCAGCCTGTGGAGTTGCACGTACAATTTTGGTGTCGCTGAAGTTACCGTTTTTATAGTTTATCGAAATATTATCCTCGTGTGAGGGAATTTTTGTACGGCAACTAATTTTCTGGAACAGAGTGGTTCCTCCGTGTATTCGGGATTTGATACACACAGTCCTGCAACTGAATTTACTTGTAGCCGCACACCAGCTAAGGTGAGTTTGCACATGTGATTCACTTACCGTTCTCTTATATTTTCATCGCCTCGAGTTCTAACAGTAATCGTTCGTTTTAGGCTTTTTATTTTTGGTTTTATTCTCAAGTTACGTTTCTTTTACGTTACCGTCTTGTCACGTTTACGTGTACAATTATCGACTTTATTCTCGCTACGTCTATCGTGACGCCACCCCATCGATTGAGACGTTATATATCGATCACGAACTGTACATCACGTACCGAACCTCAAGGTTGATTGTTCAGCATTCGTTGATGAAATACCTGTGCCGTTTGACGTCTACGACTGATTATCTGGAAGTTACCACCACTATTCGCCATCACAGTTTCCTGTACTTGTGGGAAAACCACCTGGTGCAACCTGGTTTGGCTATCTACACACACCTCGTCTGCGATTGGAGCTTTGGTGTCATCTGTCGTCTCCACACCCACAGCCAGCCGTGTCAACCCAGCGACCAGATAAGAGTCTTTTCACTTTATTATTCCATGTTATTTATTGGGACAACGGCTTCCCTGTTGTTCAACTCATTTATATCAAACGTACTGTCATATTTCATAACCTGCATTCATGTTTATTATGTAATGTCAAAATCGATTATCTATATTAGTTGTACTTACGCTTTATATAATTGTTCAGCGTACACCATTGTTTACCAAGCCGATTCGCGGTCGACTTGTATATTTAATTCATTTGTAAACTGGAGTACGAATCTGCGAACGACTTCGTTTAGGTTAGAATACCGTTCAAGTTGTTTATTTACTGCGATTGACGCGCATATCTTTGGGCCAAAGACGCACACATCATCGCCGCGCCATCTTGGAATATTAGTTACTTTTTGTCAATACCAACCGCTCGCAGAAACGCACGAGTCAGTGTTGCCTTGTTACTAAATTATTTGAATGTTCCCGCGAACCGGACTTAAGTTTTTTTATGTTTGTAGAAGTACGGCTATTAAATATTCGTTTTATTTTACGTACAGAGTTTATGTTCGAAGTATACTCCCCTATTATCATTACCGTTAACATCACTATACTTCCTTATTGCCGCATTTTCCCAGCTCCGTGCCGTGCGTCGAAACACGTCCGGTTGAGAGGGGCTGAATTTTATTTCGACTGGCGCCCTATCCCTTTTCTTTACGTAAAACTCACCCCTAATCTACCACTGAGTTACGCCGCTCTCACCATTACTTTCACGGGTTTAAAATCTGGGCATAGTAGTAAGATTTTTCGTATCGTCCATAAATTAAAGTTGTCGCCCAGTTTTATAGTTTTTGTATTTGTATCGTTTACCATAATTATTATCCACTCAGGGCAAGTGTGGGTAATAACTATAATTAACTAGATAACACTAACAATATTTATTTATTTATTTATTTAACCAATTAACACTACTATTTATTTCTACGATATTACTAATTATTTATTTCACTACGCGTTTCAATCTAAGACTTCCAGTCTGTTGCAGACTCTTGTAGACTGTTTACGCGATATATATATTATTATATTTATATCACCATATACATATATCATGTTCATCTGTTCGCCCACCCACCTCCACAGCGTGTATATACTTAACTGACCCAACAGCGTCTGTATATTCAAACAAGAAGTTGGTAGTGACCTACATAATTTACCTCTTGACTACCGCTACAATACCAGTATGAGTACATAAGTACATAAAAAAGATAATATTACATAAATATTTTACTTGGTCCAATAGCTTTTATTACATATTTATAACAACTTCCATTCATCGTAGCATAGACAGAATAAATTATCGTAGATTTTGTGGTCTATAAATTTCCAAGCATCGGTTTTATTTTCGAATAATTGCACGGAATTTTTAATATTAGTCCTGGCAATTTTGTGTCAATGATTTCCCATAGATAATTTAATTGGATTAAGATCCATCACTCGGGCACACAACTAAAGACATAACTCGATTTGAAATGAACCTGAAATTTGAACATCGTTTGCAGCAGAAAGTACCAATAACCATTTACCAATAACTATTTATTAATCAGAATAAAGCGTAAAAACGATTTTTTAACACTATTTTAATTACAGGAAATTTAAATAAACTCTCTTACTATTGGTAACTTTTTTACTTGTAGAAGTACGAGTTTGGTTAAATGAGCAAAATTTTGTCATATTGAATTAGAATATACGCCATACTAGCTTTTACTTTAAATATTTACTTTGATTATTTTGTTATTACTAATAATTAAGTTTTTTTTTGGCTTGAATAAAATTTTATGAGCGGAGTGGTTTGTTTGACAGGATATTTGGGTAATGTAGTTCGCTATAAGTTGGGTTTTTCCGTATTTGAGGGGTGGGACTCCTGCTTAGTGTGGATGCTGGGAATAGGGCTTGTTCTAAATGCCCGGTTGTTATTCTGAGGGCTGCGCTCTGAATGATGTCTATTTTTTGTAGGGAAGTTGTTTTTGTACTTAAGTAGACTATACAGCCGTAGTCTATTCTGGATCTAATAAGTGTTTTATATAGTAGTGTTAAAGTCTTTTATTCAGCTCCTCATTTGTGATGGGCCAGTGTTCTTATTATGTTTAACCTTTGGTAGCATGCTCATAGTAATATTTATATCTGTTTTTTCCATGTAAGTTTTGAGTCAAATGTTATTCCTAAGAATTTGATTGAGTTAGTGAAATTTATTTGGACATTTATTAGAGTAAGGCGGATGTCATTTTCCCCATGGTGTCGACGACTACAGAAGTGTATACCTTTTGTTTTTGGGATGATAACTTAAAGCCGTGTAATTTTGTCCAATCTGTTATAATGTTTATTGCCTTTTGTAATTGTTTTTCGGCTGTTTTGGTCGAGATACCTCCGCAGCTTGTTAGAAGATCTTCCGCAATCAGTGCTACTTTGATTGGTTTTGAGATGTTGGTAGTGATTTTGTTGATTGCTAGGAGGAAAAGCGTAATACTTATAATTGGGGTAAACCGTTTTCTAGTGTTTTAGTACTTGAAATATGTCCGTTGGTTCGGACTCTAAATTTTTTATTTGATAAAAAGTTTTGGATGTACTGTATGGTATTTCCTTCTATGCCGTATTCTATTAGGGTTTGTATGATTGGGAATCTCCAGGTGGTGTCGTAGGCTTTTTCGATGTCGAAGGAAACGGCTATAAGGTGTTGTTTGTTTGCAAATGTGTCCTGGATTTCCGAAGTTAATCTTACAATTTGGTCCATGGTGGATCTACCTTCTCCAGAACCACACTGCTGTACTCTGTGTAAGTTGTTTTTCTCTAAAAACCATGTAAGTCTTTTGTTAATTAGTTTTTCCATTGTTTTACCCAGGGTACATGAGAGTAATGGCTCGATAATTTAATGGGTTTCTTTTGTCTTTTCCACTTTTGTGTATTGGTATGATAATTGTTTCCTTCCACTGATCTGGGAATGTGTGGTTTGTCCAGATGAAATTGAACATTTCTAGTATATAGTTTATTATTTTAGTTGGCAGTTTTTTTTATTAGTTCATAAGGGATGTTGTCCGGCCCTGGGCTACTATTTCTGGATTATATTTTTTCTAGCGCGTTATTTATCTCTTCCATACTAAAAGGATTATTTAATTTGCTTTCGTTATTATTGTTTATTTCTATTGATATTGATTCGACTATTTCTTTTCTGCGTAGATATTCTTGATTATAATCTTGATTACTGGAAGTGTGTTGGAAAGTATCTGCGAGAATTTCGGCGATTTCTTGAGGGCATGTTGAGGTTTTATTGTTGTTATGTAGTAAGGTAATTTCTGGAATCGTATCTTTCCCTTTTATTTTTCTAATTTTATTCCAAACGTTCTTTATTGGCGTACTGGAGTTTATAGTAGATATATAATTTTTCCATGATTCTTTCTTACTACTTTTAAGTGTTCGTCGTGTTTCTGCTTCTTTTCTCTTATATTCTATTAGATTTTCTTGTGTGATGTTCCTTCTGAGTTTTTTAAAGCTGTTTTTTGGGCTTTTATGGCTTGTTCGCAACGTTCGTTCCACCATGGAACATGTTTCCTTTTATGCTTTCTTTTGTATCCTATGGTGTTTTTTGCCACGGTTATGTAGTTGGTTAGAAGTGTCTGTATCTATCATATTCATTTGTTGTTTGTAATCATCCCAATTTGATTTTTCTAGGTTCCATTTATTAACTGTTTCTGGTGTCGAGTTATTTTGGTACTGAGATATTAGAGTTATTGCTACTGGGTAATGGTCACTATTATATAAGTAGGGTAGTACTTCCCACTTGACTTCTGGGGTTAGGCTAGGTCCGATTCGAGTTAAGTCAATTGCAGATGGTTTTTCGGTTCTTGGGCAGATATGTGTTTGAGTTCCGTCATTGAGGAGTACCAGGTCGTTGATGATCACATCTTCTAGTGCTCTGCCGGCAGGGTTATAGTGATTTGATCCCCATAGGGGGTTGTGGTCGTTGAAGTCTCTTAATAAGAGATATGGTTTTGGAATTTGCCTTGTTATTACTCCTATGTTTTCTGATGTTATTGGTTGGTGTAGGTGGGGATGTATATTGAACATATTGTGATTGAAATAGTAAAGTGAGCGCGGATTGCTACGGCTTCTAGGGGTGATTGTAATTTTATTTCCTTTGACTCTATGGAATTTTTAATATGAATAGCTACGCCTCCAGCTGCGTATGCATAATATTCTCTATTTTTTTGGTACGTTTTATAGTATTTTATTTTAAAGATGGTTTTTTCTCGTAGGTTAGTTTCTTGTAGACAAATTGCAGATGGATTATATTCGTTTATTAAAATAGAGAGTTCTTCTCGAAGTGTGTTAGTACTATCGCAATTCCACTGTATTACGGACATTTATAATATGGACTGTTCTAGGGTACTATCTATTGAAGATGAGTTTTCTTCTGGGTTTGTTAGGTTTTCTTGTGAGAGGCAGAATTTTGATAAGTTATCAGTTGATGATGCCAATGAGAGATTTTCTTTATTTTTATTCATTAATAGTTTTAGTCTATTTATTGTTCTTGTTAATCTGTTCTTCATTTTTCGATTATTTATCTTACTATGTATTTCTTGTAGCATATGTATCACTTTCTCTATATCGTTTGAGTATTCCTCTATTATGTTTTGTGATTGGTTTGAGGTTAGTACATTTTCTAAGAAGTCTTTTAGTTGGTCATAATTCATAATTCATTATATAGTTTTCAGGAACTATGTCCATTTGTTTTTTAATTATAGGTACGGATTTTTTTGATTCTATGTCTAGTATTGTTTGATTTTGATTTGGATGTTTTAGTTGTTTTTGGTGACGTTTATTTTGCCGGCTTTGTTTGCGTGTTCGTTTATCGAGCTGGAAGTGCGCGCATTTCTTTTTACGGTTTTTTTGTAGAATTTTCATATGAGTTACTGTTTATATTTTTTGTTTGTTTTTCTGTGTCATGTGCTATATTTTGTGTAGATGTTAAGGTGATCTGATTGTTGGTTTGTAAATTTTCGGGGCGTGGAGGAAATTTATCTTGTTTCTGTGGCATAGTTATTTTGTTAGTTTGGTTATTACTTTGATTTGTGTTTGTGGTTGTTATATTGGTATTTTTGCATTTTTGCTCAATATACCCTGTGCATTGCATTTTTTTACAGGTTATAATCTCGGTATTTAAGAATATGCGGTGTTCGGTATTTTCGTATGTTAGCAGTATACTGTCAGGTATTTTGGGTTTTTCGGTTTCAGGTACATATACTTGCCTTCTAAAGCTCAGGATATGTGAGTAGGCTTGATCAGAGATTCCCGCTCGTAGACTGGTTACTGGGGATAATGTTTTTTTGTTTAAGTTGTGGAGTAGTTTTGTTATTTCGTTATGGGGGATTGACGGGCAAACATTTGATACGGTTATTCTAGTGGCTGGAGTAATATAACTTCTTATTTCAGTCTGATGGTTTTATACGACAATTTTGTTGTAATTTTCTATTAAGTATTCTACTAGTTCTTTTGTTATTAAAAATATTCATATTCTTTGGTTTGATAGTCGTGATATATAAGTGATATTTTCAGGTTTTATAATGTTTCCTATCGCTGTGCAATAGTCTTTCATAGATATTTCATGAACTGCATTGATAATAATTGCTTGGTCTTTTTTTGAGGATAATTTTGTGTTGTTTGGTGTTGTTCAGTGATGTTTGAGTAGGTTGGTTGTGTTTGTGTTGGTGTTAGGTTTTGTTCAGTGATGTCAGATAGTGTTGTTTGCGGAACGGTAGATCCTCCTCCGGTATCGTAAAACGTTTCCATTTTTATCAAATGAGACAAGACGCGACCATCCGAGGTTCGGATGTGCGGTAGTGCTAGTGCTACTAGTTTTTAGGTGGCACGCTCCGCGCGGCGCCAAAAGCAATGGTCCGACCCGTAGATCAGCCTTAGCAGTGCGATTACACGTGCTTATTTGGAGGTTAATATTTTATTTTAATTTATTTCTCTGCTTTTATGTATTAGTTTCATTATATATATATATATATATATATATATATATATATATATATATATATATATATATATATATATATATATAATATGTCATCATATTCACCGAAATCTGTATACAAAGCAGATTGGCACAGTCAGCAATAGGTAATATGCCGTGATGATATGAATTACAAAATCGTAAGAGAAAATTATAATCAATTATCAAGTCATGATCTCAGGTAGGTATAAATAATTTTTTTGTAACAAAATAAATACTAATAAAAATAGCTTACTAGTTAAACAATTGTCTTAATTATTTTCACGGTCTACAGGACATCATGGCTAACCAGTTTAATTAATCATAATTTTCTCTTAGGTTTTTCTAATTCACTCCTTTAGCAAAAATTCACTTCGAAGATATCATTGAATTCGTAATTTGAAGTAGATTCCAATTATGTAAAAATATATAGGGTATCCCATTTAAAATATGAAAGTTAATATCACTTCCGGTTAAACCGGAAGCTCTGCCATCATGCCAGATTTGTGAGACCCTGAGAATAATATACAAATATTCAAGAAAAATAAAAAAAATATAATAAATAAATATATAAATATATCATCACGGCATATTACCCATTGCTGGGTGTGCCAAACTGCTTTGTACACAGAATTCGGTAATGATGATGACATATTTGTACCGTGCGGGCGTTTACCAGGCGTCACCTCTCGGGCACTCTTTGCTGGCGTGGAGAGTGCACCACAGGGGTCAATTTTGTGCCATTTAAAATATGAAATATTTGGCGTCGGTCAGGATCGAACCCGGTTCCCCAGATTCGCGACCAAACACTCAGGCACGCGGCCACAAGACCCCATAAAAAATTATTATAAATAAAAAATCTGATGTGGCCAGCACATAACCTCCCGTCAATTCCATGTTTAAAATAGCAATGACCTTTTAGTAAAGTATCACTTCCGATTGACCGTTTGTAAAAAAATGTAATTTGTTATTCCAATAAATAGAAAAGTCTGTAATACGAAATTTTGGATTATACTTTATAATTTTTTTCCTCTAAAATCTGTTAAGAGCTCCAAATTAAGTACCACATCCGGTTTATCTTATAAGTATAGTCAAAATCTAATATGTTGTTTCAAATTATACACGAGTTTTAAATATCAAATTTGAGAAGGTTTAGATAATGTTTTAATATATTTTTTCAAGAAAATCTGTTTATAGTTTTATGCAAAGTTTCACTTCCGGTTTATCAATCTTAAAAAAATCTAATATGGCGTTCTCGTTAATATAAAAGTTTTAAAATATCAATTTTGAAAAGTTTTGTCTTGTATCAATATATTTTTCACGAAAATATCACTTCCGGTTTATCAATTTTAGCCAAAATCTAAAATATTCCTCCCCTTTATATAAAAGTCTCAAATACTAAATTTGGCAAGTATTGGAATATATCATAATAAATTTTTCACGGAAATCTGTTCAGAGCTCCAACTAAATTATCACTTCTGGTTTATCAATTAAAGAAAAAAACTAATATGTCCTTCTTATTGAAAAATCTTGAAAAATTTTGGTACATATAATATATTTTTCACGAAAATCTGTTCAGAGCTTCGAGTAAAATATCATTTCCGATTTAAAATTTTTAGAAAAAATCTAATATGTCGTTCTCATTAATCTAGAAGTCTTAAATACCAAATTTGAAGTTTTGGAATATGTCAATATATTTTCCACGAAAATCTGTCAAGAGCTTCAAGTAAACTATCACTTCAAGTTTATCAATTTTGGCTAAAATCTAATATGTTGTTCCCTTTCATATAATAATCTTAAATACTGAATTTAAATTTTTTTCAAATATATCAATATATTAATCACGAAAATCTTTTCAGAGCTTCAAGTAAACTACCAGTTCTGGTTTATTAATTTTAGCCAAAATCTAACATGTATCAAAATCTTAAATACTAAAATTGAAAAGTTTTGGATTATATTTTAATATAATTTTTCATTACAAACTGTTAGGGGCTTCAAGTAAAGTATCACTTCCGGTTGTCCAATTTTACACAAATTCTAACCAACTCTTTATATTACGTTAGAAAGCTTAAATACGGAAAATATTTTTTTTTTTTGAAGTATATATATAAATAAATTATGATTCACTACTATCATAAATAACATTATTTCTTATCAAGTTTGTTTACGATAAACTTAGTATATAAACTAGTGTATAGTTAGCCATAGGCGTCATTTGTATCACTTTCTACAAACTGTTACTATGTTCAACCACGAATCTGTTTAAATAAAGATTTGAAGTTAGAAATTAAAAATTAGTTTTTTTTAAAAACTTCGATTCCAAAATCAAAATTGGCGCAGTCGGTAGGATCGCAAATAAAGAAGGCAGTGTGCTGAAATTCGCCGTAAATCTGCACAACACTTTATTCAACAATTTCAATTGTTGCTCTGTGCGATCGAACAAGTGAAAACACATAAATCTTCACTCCATCAACAATCAACCTAAACAGTGGTTGCACCAGGGTCTAACCACGACCCATCTTTAACCCAACGAGATCAAGGAGACCAGCCCCAGCAGAACATCCCATTCCATCACCATCCACAACACCGAAGGAGCACGGAAAGATACAAATCGCCCGTCCACTTGAAACGTATCAAGACATCTACTACTATGCAGAGATCAACCTACATCATAATAATATTGTTGTAAGTTACAAGACACTCGTAGTAATTACACACACTTTTGCCGGTAATAACAATCGGTCCGTGAACAAATACTGTTATACTAAGGGTTCTGAGGAACGGCTAACGCTGTTAGGAATCAGAATGAGCCCCGACGCAAGGCATATACAAATTACACATAATAATACAAAATAAATATATAATTAATGAACTCTGAAAATATTAGAGAATTAGAAAACAAATTTAGACTTCTACCTGTATCAAATAAACAAAGTACCAACAAAATCAAACAGATAGTAACAGAGGCCATAAATTCACCTTTATCATATTCAGTTGAAGAATTAACAAAATCTCAAATTAAATTCAGCATGGCCACTGCTACGATCAGTGATATCAGAAACTTGATTGATGGAGTTCCGGAATATGATGGAGAGGTAAAAACCCTCCCGGAATTCATCATGGAAGCTGACAATTTTTATTCAGTAATGAATACGTTAAACCTTACAACCATACAAAAAACATACTGTTTTTCCATGCTAAAAAAGAAATTTACTCATAAAGCTAAAGATATTCTAAGTACACAAGAGTTCAACCCTTGGGAAGAGATAAAAACTTATCTTCAGAATAATTTCGAAGATAAGAGTACGTATATCACGACACTGCTAACATTAATTCGGATTACTCACACGAACGATATTAATAATACATTAGAAAAATTCAAAACCGCGTATCACAAAATCACATCAAAAATAGCCCTATTAACATATAAACAAGAAGAAAAGAAAGCAATAACAACAGAAATACAAACACTAATCACTACACACTTTATCTCGTTAATACCCTTGAACTTAAGAACACTATTTATGAGCAAAAACATACAAACTTTGGACGAATGTGAACAAATACTCACTAACGAATTCAACTTTACACAAGTACACGAATCACCACTCCACAAAATAAACAATCAATCCAACATACAAAACCCTTTTTTAAAGCAATTTAACCCATCTCCACGAAAATTCCCAGGACAAGAATTTTCCTCAAAACCATTTAATCCTCAACTTGCAAGACCCTCAGGTAAACAAATGTTTGCCAGACAGAATATAAAAAATGGTATAGAGATAAGACAACAATTTAAACCAATACCTATGTCCGGAATGACAAGAACAACAACACCCATGTCCACACAGACAATAAAAAGAAATTACGCCTTAGAAACACAAGATCCCGAAGATACTTGTGACAACGAAATTAATGATGAGGACGTAAATAACGACCAAGATGAAACATTCGATAATCAATATTTTTTAGATTACGACCCCGACCAGATAAAAGAAAATATGTGATGTTATCAAACACAAAAACGATCCCGATTATTACATATCAAAATTTCAAAATTCTCATAGATTCAGATTCAAATATAAACTTAATAACGGAAGAGACAATAAAACAAAATAAAATGAAGGTTCTTAAAGAATTCCTTACTTTTAGAACAGCGACGAGCAAAGTAAAATGCGATAAGTATGTAGAGATTAGAATATTCGGAAAAACCCACAAATTATTCATTTTAAATTTTCACGCAGAATGTAATTTATTATTCGGAACAGATATACTCCACGATACGAACACAATAATAGACTTTATAAATAACACGATTCAAATGAAACAGATGAAGTTTAATTTTCAAAATTTGGACAAAAAAGATAAAGAAACATATGTGGAAATACGCGATGAACATTTAAAAACAGAAACAAAGAGTAAATTATATAAATTATTAGGAAAATATGACTCACTATTTGCTAAAGAAAATGAAACATTAACATCCACTAACAAAATACAACACAAAATATATACCACTGATGACGTACCCGTATACACAAAAAACTATCGGTTACCCCAAATTTATGAAAAAGATATTGAAGAACACGTGCAAACATTATTAAAAACAGGAGTCATACAAAAATCTAAAAGCCCGTACAATTCACCAATCTGGATTGTACCAAAAAAAGCAGACGCATCTGGCAAAAGGAAAACCAGATTAGCAATTGACTCCAGGAAACTCAATCAAAAAACGAAAGAAGATAAATTTCCCATCCCCAATATCGATACACTTTTTGATAAAATAAATAGCCCAAAAATCTTTACTACCCTCGATTTGCACTCAGGTTTTCATCAGATATTAATAGACAAAAGTGATAGAGAAAAAACAGCCTTCAGCACTACCACGGGACATTATGAATTTTTGAGAATGCTTTTCGGTTTAATTAATGCACCAGCCACCTTCCAAAGGTGCATGAACGAAGTCCTACAAGACTTAATAGGTAAAATATGTCTCGTATATCTGGATGACATAATCATTTTCGGGAATACAGAACAAGAACATTTGCAAAATATTGAAACGGTCTTTGAGTACTTGAAAAACGCAAATCTAAAAATACAAATAGATAAGTCAGAATTTTTTAAAACAGAAGTGGAATACCTAGGATTTGTAATCTCGAGCGAAGGTCTTAAACCAAACGAGAAAAAAATAGAAGTAATACAAAATATTCAAATCCCGAGAACGGTGAAACAAATAAAATCATTAATAGGCAAGTTATCCTGGTACCGCAGGTTTATACCAAATTTTTCAAAATTAACTATACCTTTCACTAACTGTTTACGCAAGGGATCCACAATAGATATTCATAATAATGAGTATAGAGAATGTTTCACGAAAATGAAGGAACTAATAACAAACCCCCCAATACTCTCATTCCCGGATTTTAATAAGAATTTTATATTAACCACAGACGCATCCGATTATGCGATGGGCTCTGTACTTTCACAGGTACAAGACCTACAAGAAAAACCATTAGCATACGCCTCGAAAACATTTAACACGCATGAACAAAATTATTCTACCATCGAAAAAGAATTAAAAGCAATAGTTTGGGCCATACAAAACTTCAAAACGTACCTATACGGACGAAAATTCATTATCCGTACTGATCATAGGCCATTGACCTGGCTGTTTAACATGAAAAATGCCAACCAAAAATTAATGAGATGGAAAATTGAACTTGAATATAATTTCGAGATAGAATATATAGCAGGAAAAACGAATAAAATTGCAGATATTTTAAGTAGAATCAGAAATACATTCAAAATAAATTTTAAAGTAGGTGACGTAACAACGACACCCATCTTCGCGCACTTATATCCAAGGATTACAAGTTCGGAAAAGGTTTGGCAAAACAAATAGATAACCAATTCAATAGTAGAAACTTTTGTGTAAATAAACTACCAAATAAGATAATAATTCAAAATGAGTATGATAAACATATTTTCCACTTGTTTTCTAAAGAATCATTTAGGGATAAATGCAACAAGAAACTATTAAAAAACTCACTGATACAGCTTTGAGACTATTTAATAAAAAATGACCTATACGAAATTAACATCCCGTACTTATCATGCGGATTGGACAAATTACCGAAGGATGAATTAATTAAAATAATAAACTCCGTATTTGAAAACACATGCATACAAATAAACGTCTATACACTACCACAAAACTTCGTGCTAAGCGATGAGTTAGAATCCAGAATAGAACTAGAAAAGATTATACAACAAGACGATGACTCAATAAAAGTAATAATAGACACACAAGACGATATAGAAACTATACATTCAGCTCAAGAATACCCAATTAACGGTTTAAAAATATTAGAAAATCGCATAAATGTCGCGGATAATCAAATTATATTTTCCTTGGACAAAACATATGACATAGACATCAAGAAATTATTCAATAACAAAAAACAAAGATTAACAGTCACTATCGAAAGAGATAAGTTAGATACAATTACGGGAGTTCATAAAGGATTACATCATCTCCAAAGTTAGATACAACTGTATATGTGACGACAAAATCTTTAACGCCCTAAATAAAATCATTCAAAAAGATTTCGAAGTAAATACTATAAGCTTAATAAAAGTAAATAAAGAGGTAAAAGATATAGAACAAATAGATGAACAGAATGAAATCGTTTACCTATATCACACAGGTAAAACAAACCATAGAGGAATCATGGAAACTTATAACAAACTAAAAGAAAAATACTATTGGCCAAAGATGATTAACACTATTACTGCCCCTATAAACAATTATCAGATATGTAAAGAATGCAAATATGATCGTAAACCTATTAAGCTCACAGATAATCTCACGGAAACACCTGAACAACCTTTCGAAAATTATAAACATAGATCTTTTGATCCTTGATGGACAATACTACCTGACAATCTACGACCAATTGTCTAAGTACGCACAAGCATATCCAGTCAAAACTAAAGAAAGTAAGACTATAGTAAAAACGCTAGAAACATTCATTAGAATTAAGATACCTCCACGGAAAATAATATGCGATCAAGGTTGCGAGTTTAATAATATATCCCTAAAAACATTCTGTCACAATAACCAAATTGAATTACACGTAACATCTGCTCAAAATCCGAAATCTAACGCAGTAGAAAGATTTCACTCCACGCTGATCGAACACCTGCGAATAAAAACAAGAACACATAAGTTGAAATCCCTGAAGGAAATAGTTGATGATTGTATATTCGCGTACAATAATTCGATACAAACAATTACAAACATGACCCCGAACGAAGTACTGTACGGAAAAGACTACACAAATCTAAGACCAAAGGAAAGAATAAATAGTCAATTGCAGGTTTACAAAGAAAGAAAACAAAAAGAGTTAGAACAAGTAAAGAACAAAATAAAACAAGAAAAACTCAAACGATTTAGAGAACCGCTAGAAGATAACAAAATAAATAAATTAAAGACATTAAACGAAGCATATATAAAACAAAACCCCCGACTAATAACCAAATTCAAAAAACCCTTATACCTGAAATCTAAAATAAAGGATTATAATGATAAGTTCAAAACAATAAACATAAAAACAAAAAGCAGAGAACGAAAGGTGAAAATTGACAAGATCAAAATTTAACTGTTTCAGAACCTCACATGGGTTCGCCGAAATAAAAAACATCACAAGTAACCCCGGATTTCTATTACATACAATTGGTAAGTGCTACCTAAAAGAAAGCGAACAATTACACTATTATTATAACGACATAAATCCAATATACACTGAATACACAAAATTAGAGCAACTCATCAATAATGAAGTTAACAATTAACTAATGAAACATTTCTTATTGAAAATGGCAAAATTTTAATATATATTCAAAGACTCAAAAGCATAGTAGACAATGTCATAAAATCCTTAGAATTCTGCTCTTTAAATCAATTAGATATAACCATAATAGATCCTAGTAGTCTCCAAAACATTACACAAAACCCAAATATACTACAAACACTCGAAACAGTATATGTTACTTGTACACTACAGAATAACAAGATACACATCTTATTAGCGATCCCAAATTACACAAAAAACTTACATCCAATTTAACAATTCACTCCAATACCATATTACGATTTATCATACAAACAATTAGCAGAGGAAAACAATATAATTATTAACTTTAATAACATATATATAGCCATACGTAAGTTTATAAATAATAAATATTGTATAACAAATTATAACCCTATTAGTAACTGTATTAATAACATAATAAACAAATATATGATGATTGTCTAAGCCAAGAAATTGCAACGAAAAATTACATTTCACAAATACCATTTACAAATAAAGTAATTATATTTTCCCCAAATCTTCAAAATTTAGAATTTAATTGCGGAGACAATTACAAATATAAACAAGTACAGGGTATCTTCATCAATGAACAAGATATTTGTACTATAAAAATTGGCAATTCCAAAAGTACGAACCATTATACCAAGAATACATTTTTGACACTATAATAGATAGAAATTAAACAAATACCAGATATAAATAAATTAAATAGAGTCAAGTTAAACATTACACATTTAGACCAAATCAAATCCACAAAAGGGATTGATAATCACCATGTACCTATATTATATATTATATTAAGTATTATAAGTATCATTATTGTACTCATATTATGTAAAAAGAGAATATGTACTCGTATTTTAGAATATAAGCAGAAGAAAATTGTGAACCAAGAAAAGGTAGATTTAGAATTGAATCCTCTGAAATAATGTCATTTCTTGAAGGGGAGGAATTATGATTCACTACTATCACAAATGACATTATTTCTTATCAAGTTTGTTTACGATAAACTTAGTATATAAACTAGTGTATAGTTAGCCATAGGCGTCATTTGTATCACTTTCTACAAACTGTTACTATGTTCAACACACGAATCTGTTTAAATAAAGATTTGAAGTTAGAAAATAAAAATTAGTTTTTTTAAAAACTTCGATTCCAAAATCAAAATTTATTTATATATATATATATATATATATATATATATATATATATATATATATATATATATATACAGGGTGTTAATTAAAAAGCGGGCCATAAGCGTTTAACATGGGAAATCAGTTTTTCCGTGCGCAAAAGATCCCAATTAATTTTAGACAAAAGTGTTTTAAATAAAAGTTGAAGGTAATTAAATGATACACCAGCCTCACTAAACAGGTTTATTTTGCATGTTTAGTAACCTGTAAAATCCAAATTGAAATTCTATAAATATTGCTCATTTGTAGTGATAGCCATGGAATTTAAACAAAATTACCAAGAAGTACATATCGTTTGAACTGTCAGAAATTCGATTTTCAAATAAAAATTACTAATAATTATATTCTATCCCAAGTCCTGCTTCCAGATATTCGAGGACATTCTACCTGGCCAAAACCCGTACGAATATTCTTCAGCGCTCACTAGTAAATATCATGTGCCGTAATGCTGAAGTATACTATGAAGACATTTTTCACGTGTAACACTGCCGAAAGAATGTATTCTATTATAAATTTTGCTATATATATATTCAGTTTCGTATTGTTCATGGATGGCTCTATATTCATATTTATATATTTATTTATGTAATTCATATATTTAATTACTTATATTTGTTCTTTGTCCTGTAATTGGTTTTCTTGTAAACTGTTGGGCAATAAACTTATTATTATTATTATTATTATTATTAACAATATTTTGTTTTTTTAATCTACATCTAAATTATTGCTTAGATTTTATTTATTTTTATTTTATAACCTGCAAAATCGAAATTCTGACAATTCAAACGATATACATTTCTTTGTAATTTTGTTTAAATTCCATGGCTATCACTACAAATGAGCATATTTATAAAATTTCAAATTTGATTTTACAGGTTACTAAACATGCAAAATCTGTTTAGTGATGCTGGTGTCGAATTTAATTCTCTACAGTATTTATTTGAAACATTTTTGTGTAAAATTAAATGGGAAGTTTTGCGCAAGGAAAAACTGATTTCCCATGTTAAACGCCTATGGCCCGCTTCTTAATTATATATATATATATATATATATATATATATATATATATATATATATATATATATATATATATATATATAGGGTGAATAGGGTGACACTGAAAAATAGGCCACTGGAAATATATTTTTACATTTCGTCATACCGAAGGTTAGGGAGGTAATATTATCGGTCCCAAAATTCGATGGTGAGTTTTCAATAAATAAGTACGAATTAGGGGCTCCACAACACGGTGTTTACTATTTTTACGATAATGTGTATGTAGCCGCGCGAGCCCGTGCGTTTGTTGTCGTGCGTGTGTTGACGTGCGTGTGCGTGTGTGTGTGCGTGTGTGTGCATGTGCGCGCGTGTGGGTGTGTGCGTGCGTGCCTACGTGACGTTTTACCTCCACGATAACTCTAAAAGAAGTTGATTATATATATACAGGATGTAAATGAAATAAGTGCATTAAATTTAACCAGTAATGTAACTCGACGAGAGCAACAATATTTCTTAATAACTTTTTCTCGAAATCGCATATTTTTTAGCATTTTTACTACCCCGTAAATTGACGAGTCGTTCCCCGTATTTTTCTAATAATTGAATGCAGTAGCAATAGCTAAGAAAATTTTGTTTAAGCATTTGACAGTCTTGTCAGTTGTTGCAATTAAATTCTGACATTAGTAATAATCTTGTTTATAAGGTGAAATTCTGTCAAAATGCTTCCGTTTACAAATAGCGAGTACACGGACATTGTGGTTGATATAAAGACAGTATTATAAAGTTGCCAACGCATTTAGTCGGAGCGTTTCCAAATCATACTGTTCCTAATATTCGCACATTTGTTAATCTTGTACATCTTTATCACAATACGAAGTGTCACATATGACAATTTTAAATAAAAAAACAGTTGTATCCATATCATGTGCAAAAAAGATCAATGTTTTCAGCAGACTTTGATTTTGGGAATGGCTCATAATGTTCATTAATGAGACTGAATTTACTTGGGAAGGTGTATTTATTATGCATAATACACATTTCAACAGACGAAAATGCTGTAAAAATTTTCATTAAAAAACTTTTGAGCGGGAACAATAAATGGACGACTAATTATTGGCACTCATGTACCTCGTTTAAATGGACAAAAGTTTGTACTTACATTTTTTGAATAACGTATTTAAACTATTATGATTTGTCGAATATAAATAATCATCTCATAACCTAATAACTATGCTTTTGCTTTTCCTCGATACCTCTTACCCCTCGTTCCTCCTTGTCTTCCTCTATTCACAGGTGATAAAGCCTGGTTTAATTCACAACTTTATAATTTTGTTATCCAAAATTTGAATTTCTTTATTTTAAACATTGTATATTACGAATTAATTAATAATAAATGTTATTTCCGTTGATTCGTTTATTAATTACTGTGACTGAAAGTGTAACCGATAACCGATAATTTTTGAGCTGTTTGTATCCCACTTGAATACGACAGCACTACGACAGCTGACGACACCAGGCATTTGTTCTCCATGGGCGCGCGCCGAAATATGCAGCAAATCTTTAAAGAATTTTAACTCAAAATCTAAAAGACAGAAAAAAAAGTTATTAAGAAATATTGTTGCTCTCGTCGAGTTACATTACTGGTTAAATTTAATGCACTTATTTCATTTACACCCTGTATATATATATATATATATATATATATATATATATATATATATATATATATAGTCAAGTGTATATAGAAAAACGTCAGATTAACAAAAATATATAAAAATAAAAAATTAAATTTATGAATCCACACTAAAAGAAAGATTACTCTTTGAAGGTATTTGCTGTCAAAAACTGTTTTAATTTATTAGAGAATTGAACAAATGAATCGCTTGTTTTAATATAGATAGGTATCTCATTAAAAAAGGAAAAAATAATAAAATAAGTCCGCTCTCATGGTTGCACTGCGGCTGCGCTACGGTGCTTCTGTCCTAAGTGGACCTGCCGTATACAAAAATTTGTTTATTTTTACATATTTATAATTACACAGTTGTATGTGTGAATAGGTCGTAGCCGCATGGAAGTTAATTGAAAATTTGTAAACCACATGCATGAATGAAAATAACTCTTATTTTTGTTTCGCTGTTATAATTTTTTCGATTGGAATTGTATACTTTAAAATAATAATAATATGTGTTTTTCGTTATGGAAATTCTCAATAATAATATAACGAGACAGTGAGAATAAATTGAAAATAATTTGACAGAATTTCGAAAACTTGTAGCCAGGCAAGTCACGAAAGTCCATAGGGCTTGAGTGGCTATTACCAAATGGAAACAAATTTGAGAAAAATCTGGAATATAATTTTTTAATTCATCGAACTCTTGAATTATATTAAATTAGATTATTTTTTGATCCAGAAGTGTCAAACAACGGAATCAGGCGGTCATGCTATTGTAACGCTATTCACTGTCGTAATTAACTAGCTTTTTTAATTTACATGGCTCAGTTTGTAAGTTTATTTTGACAACTAGAACACACTTTGAGAATGCAAAATAAATAATCAAAAGACCATAGTTCCTATAATTTTTTGATTTGTTTAATAATCAAAAACGGCACTAAATAACTATCTGATAATTATCAACAAGAACAAAAGCTACAGAGATTATTCCCGGGAATAATCTCTAGAGCTCTATTTTCAGTATAGTAATGACAGAATTGGTTACAACGCAGACACGTGACAAAGATTGACGCATTTTATTGGTTTTAAAAAATGTCAAAAAATAATCAGAAAAAATTTAATGTGATGATGCTAATGCTAAATAAATATGCTCGAGATTGCATATTATATGCAAATTTCAAATAGAATTTAAAATAACTACCTCACTAGCAATGTTTATTATTTTTGTCTTCTTAGTTAGATGTTTAAATTTACACATTAATAGTCTCGAAGCTGTGAAAGTTTTGAAATATGTTTTCCTATATTGCGAATATTTGCATTTCATTATTTTAAAATGCAACATTACCAGCGCGCTACTTGGTGGACATTCTTGCTGAATCTTTTGCATCTTTCATGTAAATATTAATTATTACTTTTTCAAAAAATGAAACATTTCTCCCTATAATTATGTTTTTAAAGGAAATATAATAAGCTAGTAGCAATAAGAAATGTTTTTAATAAAGGTATTAAATCATTTTTACGTTCAAACCTATATACTTTATAATTTAAAAATATTGTATATAAATTCGTTTAGACAATTTTCCCAGAAGTTATATATAAATGATTGCTGCACAAATAAATTACACATTCCTTAGCATCGATACGCAGGGCAGGTCATAACTCAATAGAAGTATTTTTTTATTCTAACAATTTCCTGTTTATTACGTTTATATATATATATATATATATATATATATATATATATATATATATATATATATATATATATATAAATAACAATAATATTTTTGTATTGTGGGGAGTTTAATTAAATAGGTACACACTATTTGCTAATCGCTTTTAATTATAACTTATAAAACATTTATATAAACTAGGAAAAATTACATCAGTCAAAAATTAAAATAATGAAGCTCTTCTTCTTTTTTAAGAGATCGTCGAGTTCGTGTTGACCGGCGTGGTTGAAAACTTTTTGTAGGGGTTGTTCAAGTCGTTCAGATACATGAACACAGTATCGTCTCTACTGCTCTGGATAATAATATAATAATTTTAATATGTAACATTGCCTGCTCTCTTGGGAATTCATAAGGTTATTTTTTTGGGTTTCATTCTTATTTGGGCTCAAGTTGAAATACTTTTTTTTTCGTATTATCAGGAACCGTAAATCAGAGACTGTAAAGAAATTATTTCTTTTAATGAATATGACTTTATTTCTATTTCCTCCTACTAATTATCTTCATTTAAATTCAAATTGTATGATTACGAAATGTGCAAAATAAAATATAATTAATGAATTATATGCAGAATTTAATCCGCTAAGACTGGTTTTCACCAACGACAGTTAAATTTATGGTTACCTAACAAAACAATAAATTAAAACGGTAGAATAAATTAACTGTAATTTCACCAATTAATTTTAGAACCAGTTAACTATCAGCCGAATGTCATATTTTAACATTCGATTTTGAATGTGCTACTTATTGATAGATGGGTCTACTAATCATTATTGTATTTTATCTTTGATCAGTTTACCATAAGTATTGAAAATATATTATTGTTTTAATTATCATTAACATTGTCAATTCGTACTAAAAAATATTATAAAATGAATGAGGAAAAAAACTGCAAAAAGAGGGAAAGGTGTAAGAATTACACAAATGATGAAAAAGAAGAATTTTTAAATATTGTGGAAAGGTGTATAAGCGTCGTAGAAAATAAAAAAAAATTCAGATAATATATCTGTTAAACAAAAAAAAGGAATTTGGGATAAAATTTCTCAGAAATTTAATTCTATTCAGAGTAGTGGAATGCGAAATAGTTTCCAGTTAAAAAATTTATATAAATCTATAAAAAAAAGCAAAAAAAGATAATGCTGATGATAAAGTAAGTATATTGTACAAAATTTCATATATACCAGTATGTATACCTGTATAAAATTATTTATAGATGGAAATTTACAAGACAGGGGGTGGGACATTTAAATCAAAAATGGACAATTTAGGGGAAAAAGCAATACTTAGATATGTTCCAGTATGAAAGTATCAGGTATGAATATACATATTTTTAGGCTACCCATAACTTAAAAAAAACTCCGTTAAACAAATAAGACGTGAAATGTAAAAAATACTTAAACAAAATCAACCAACCAAACCTGATAATTCAAAATCCATCTTTGGGCAGGATGTATATGCAGCCCAAGATACTTAAAGAAAACGTACCCGTAAGGCAAATAACATCTACAATTGATACCCCTACATATTTACTTTCAAAATTTTTAAACAACACTTTACAGAAAATTACCTCAAAATCTAACAATATAATAAAAAATTCATTTGATTTGGTCAACGACATAACTAAAATTGATATACCTAATGACAGTATTCTTTTCTCTCTTGTTGTGACAGCTTTATATCCATCTATCCCTCAGGATCTAGTAATACAATTGATCAAAGATAAATGGAATGGTATTCAAGAATACACAGAGTTAACTTTAGAACTATTTATCGAAGGTATAAACCTATGTTTTGAATCATCAGTATTTTCATTCAATAACGATATTTATTTTCAATTAGATGGTACACCCATGGGGGCCAGTATTTCAAGTACATTAGCAGAGTTAATTTTACAAAATTTAGAAAACAAAACCGTATATAATAAAATATAAATATAAAATAAATATAAATATAAACTGAATATTACATACTACAAACGGTACGTAGATGATTGCTTGCTTTTAGCCCCTGTTTCTGCCATTAATGATATTTTGAGGGAATTTAACAGTTATCACCCACGAATTAAATTTACAATAGAGAAAGCAATAGATAATAAAATAAACTTTTTAGATACAACATTAATTAGATCAGATAACAAAATAAAAACTAATTGGCACCAAAAACCAACAGCTTCTGGGAGGTATTTACATTTCTTTTCACACACCAACTTAAATTACAAAAAAAGTGTTATTACAGCCTTAGTAGATAGAGCGATATTACTATCCCATCCAGAATACCATCATAACAATGTTACACATATATTTAACACTTTAATAACGAATGGGTATCCACCTAAATTCATAGAAAAAACTATTAATAATAGATTATTGCAATTGTCCAAATATAACATCCCACGTACGAACGTAGAAGAAATAGAGGGTACTCAAAAGAAAAAAGTTTATGCAACAATCCCATACGTGAATAACCTACAACAATCCCTACAACAAATAATTAAAAATACTAATATAGTAATAGCTAACGTCAATAACATTAATACAACCAATACACTTTATAACTCGTTAAAAGACAAAATTGACTATAAATCCAAAAAAGATGTCATATACCAAATCAAATGTACAACATGTAATAGAACATATATAGGGGAGACCTCTCAACCTCTGCGTAAAAGGATATACCAGCATCATTAGCATTGTAAAAATAAAAATCCAGATCATAGTGCCTTATCAAAACACTATTGTGATACTGGCCATAACATAGATTTTGAAAATTTTAAAATTCTAGACAGAGTTAAATACAAACAACACAGACTTTTATATGAAACAATTCATATATACAACAATAAACAAAATGCTTTGAATTACCAAACAGACTACAATAACAATCTTAAACACATTAACAATTTTGTTTAAAATTTACAAAATATCACTATTAACAATTTCATTTTTGCCTCCCAAATAAATTCAGCTTTCTTTATTCTTTCTCTGTCAGATATACGATTGCGCATTCCCCTTAGTGTCTCTTTCTAGAATAAAAATTTTTATAACTAAATTTTTTGCATAGCCATTCAGTGTTCCGTTTGACCAGCCCACGCTCAGGTTGAGCGAGGTTAAGTTACTCAAAATGTTTTTTACATCGCTTTCAAGTTGATTTTTCTCAATAAATTTTGGATTTTCTTCATTTATATTTCATAAACTGTACTTTAAAAAACATGATATTTTCATGGTAAGTTAACAATACTCATATGTTTAATTTTTGTTGTTATTACAAACATTTTTTTTCTTTTCTTGTATTATTCTATTATCTAAGATGAATTCACATATATTGTTATTACAACACTCAATGTAACAATGTTAATTTAAAATGTAAAATTTGGTAAGTTGATTTTTGCGTAAATTGTATTTTGTAATTTATATTTGTATTTTTAAATTATGACACATCTTATAGCACTGAGGATGGTCAAATACTGACCGAAACGTCTGAATAAAAGAAAATAATATTAATAACAATACGGAACTTAAAGGCCTTTATTATCCTTCATTCAACTATAATTTAGTTCCCAACATTAACTACATCAACTACCCATATTACAAATTTACATTTACATAATAAATTTAAAATAAATAACTAACGTGAAAAATGAAGATAATAATATTGGTATTAGTTCAACAGTAAGTGCTGAATATTTTAAGTGGGCAATGATGTATAGTTGAACCGCATTTTTCTTTTTGTAGAGTGTATCCGTAGTTCAAGAGGACACAAATGTATGTGCTATAATAAATTAAATAATACAAAAAACCTAAAATCCGCAAGGGGCCAAAAAAAAACGTAAAGCACGATGTGTCAAAAATAGTAATTTTTATAATAAACATTTAGAAATTCAACATATTAAAATAGATATATTGAAGTTAAAACGCGAAATTCTACTACAAAAAGAAAGACTGGAAAAACAAAAATTAGAATTAGAAGTGGAAGAAAAGGAGTTGGAATTAGAACTAAAGAAGAAAACTTTATTCACAAAATTAATTAATTAAATTATATTATAATACATACACTTATTAGTACAAAATAAAACTTTAAAAAAATTATGAACATCTATTTTAAATAAAAATCACATTATTAATAACAGAGTTTCTTATAGCTGTATTTTTATCTATTTCTGTTAATTTGCGGAACATTTTCTAATAATCTATCATCTTGATTTATATTTAGCCCCTGATCATTATTTTGTCTTCCTATATTATGCAAGACTGCAGTTGCCACAATAACTGCCAAAATAGTACTTCTTCTTTGTATTCCGAGTGATAAACATGGAAATTTCTTTTTTTAAACTCCGAATGTCCGTTCGATAGGATTTCGGGTAAGGATATGGGCATTATTATATCTTTCTTCATTTCTTCTTCTCGGATTTAAAACTGGCGTTAACAGGGGTATGCACTATCTCCTAGTATGTAGAAGTTATTAAATTCGTTGCTTTCTGGACGCGTTTTTATACGAGAATTATTAAAAATTCTATTATGCGTCGACCCAGGCCATCGAACAGTAATTTTCCGTATTACAAGACGAGCATCACAAATTACCTGAACATTAATGGAAAACCACCCTTTCCGATTTCTGAAAGTTTCTGCATTTGCACCTCCAGGAGATTGAATTGCGTACATGCGTGCAGTCTATTGCGCCGCATACAGCATTCTGTGGAAGTCCAAACAAACTTGTCTAATTTCTTCTCTACTTGCTGGCATTTTTATGAAACGTTCACTTTGTGCAGCAATAATTCGAGTTACTCGGTGTATGATGCTACATACTGATGAAGTAAAAATATTTAAAAAGTCTCCAATATTCATTTGAAAATTTACAGTTGCATAAAACCCAAGTGTTATCAGTAACAAGCATAGTGGATATTGGAAAATTCCTTCTGTCTGTAGGTTTAATTTTAAGTAAATCCAGGATATATCTAAATGTATCTTTAGAAAATCTAAAGCGCATTCTAAAGTCAATATCATCATACATCAGTAAAGGATTATTTCTCTCTCAACATTCGTGGATGTTTAGGAAGATATTTTTCATCAGAATCAGAAGAAGAATTACAAGACGTTATAGACACAGATAATGATGACGAATTTGATGCAGAAGATGACGAAGAACTCATTTTTTACACTTTATTTAAACTTGAATACGACGAAATGCCAAAAACTAAATTATTATAATTTTTTTCTATGTTTGTCGGTTAATTTAACCAATGATTTACTGGGTTGATAGGCTTAATTGTGGTTGGTGAAAATGAAATATTGTTAAATTTAAGAAGAGACTAAATTTTTTATCATTGTTGAAAACCAGCCTAAAACATTTATTTGAAGCATTATTGTATAAAATTAATAGGCCACTTTTGAGCAACGACAAACTGTTTCCCCATGTCAAACGACCATGCACTCAGTGGCGTAGCGAGCATAATTAGCGCCTGGGGTATAATACCTTTTGGGCGCCCCTTTCCCGTTCATAAAATAATCTTTAAATTTCATTCTAGGGCATTTTACTACAGATATTTGACCAAAAAACGGGTATATAAATACAAATATATTTTATAGACATTTTAATTTCTTACTCCAACATTTAGAAAAAAGTTTTTAGTTTTATTAATTTTATTTCGATAACAGAGTGCAGTACCTACCTAAAATACTGTATGATACATAATGAATAGTCACTACCTAAGTGCGCGTCTACAACACACTATAGGTACTATTTTTCAGGACAAATAGGGACACAAGTTGAAGCTAGACTTTAAATTTGAGAAGAAAAAAATCGCGTTAAAAAATAAAGAAGCCGAACAAAGAAATAATGAGATTAATAAGAAATTTAAAAATATGTGGTAATATAAATGAATGAGAAGAAATAATTTTAATTTAATCTTATCTTTAGATAGTACTTTTAAATACAAATAAATAAAATAAAAAAAGGATAACTTACTTTATAGCAAATGCAAGTAATATATTAATAAAATTTCAATATTCTGTATGTCTTCTGTGATCTTTCTCCAATTAATTTATTACATAAAATACACTATTATATTTCACTCCAGCATAGGATGATCAGATCTATAAATTGCAAAACCGGGACATTTTTCAGAGAATTGTGCTCGTGCACCAAAATTTTGATGAGGCAATATATACAAAAAAAGCGCCGCATGCGAAAATTTTTTTATTCAAGGTCAAATGCCTTATAATTGAAAGTTACTTTTTTTCACGGAATGTGAAGCTGCATGTTTTCCCTCTTTCATGTACAAAAATAAATTGCCAGGTCACAGAACATTTTAGAAAAGAGAATATATTTAACGGATTGTTGACTTAAATAAAAATAATACTTATACATATAATTTAATATGGTCTTACTAATAAATTAAAGTAAAAACATCCCAAGACCCATACGTTTCGTAAGCACAGTACCAGTACCACAGACTTACACATGCACAATTGTGAATACGCATGCCGCGCGTACACATTGCAAACTACCTTAATTTACAATTTGCGCAGAAACGCACTTACTTTAAAATACAAGAATTAAGAATTAAAATTAGAATATATAAAACAATTAAAAATTTATTAATGAAATAAATATATCAGTCGATAGATGATATAAGTAATAAATTTGGAGTCGGGTATGAAAACCGGGACAATTATGTGTCCCGAAGATGTTCATCGGGACACCGGGACATACAACTCAAAACCGGGACGTCTGGTCACCCTACTCCAGCACATTGAATGTAATGTGTCAATTTATAGTTATATAGGAAGTAGTTGCCTGGTTGTTGCCGCAGCGGAACAGCGGATATAGCTAGATAGCCAACTTTTAGCTCCTAGACTGACGTCACATGCGCAGTAACGTATTTTCGCCATTCTCATAGCAACCGCCCTGGAATAATAATAATAATAATAATAATAATAATAATAATAATAATAATAATAATAATAATAATAATAATAATAATAATAATAATAATAATAATGATAATAATAATAATAATAAAATTTAGAACCATACTACAATTATGAACCTCAGAGTATACACGAGAACGAGTATGTAAAAATCTATTGGAACAGGCCTATAATTACTGATGAAAAAGTAGAACATAACATCCCAGACATAATACTCATAAAGAAGAAAGAAGAAACAACGTACATAATTGACATTACAGTACCAAATAGTATAAATATAGGTGACACTTGGGATTTAAAAATAAGAAAATATATACCTCTGGCTGACGAAATTAAAAAAATGTGGAAAATGAAGTATGTTAAAATAATACCAATAGTAGTTGGGGCTACTGGAGAAATACCAAAGAAGTTGTTTGAAAGTTTGAAAACACTAGAACTACAAAGAAATACTTACCTCCAGTTACAGAAAATTACCATCTTAGAAACATGCCGAATTGTAAGAAGAATACTAGGAGATTAACAATAATAATGTCAACATGATAAAAATGAAGAAAACATGGAAGAATGGTCTGTAGAAACTAGAAAAAGCGGAAAGTGTGAAGATTGGGTAGGCTCACATCACCAGCGGGACAAAATTTCAAAAATAAAATACTAAAATGTAATATGTATTGTACGTTGAACTCTGATATATTGTATATACTTGTCTAAAAGGCCGTATATATAATTTATGTACCTATGAAAGTGAAAATAAAGAATAATAATAATAATAATAATAATAATCTTTATTGCACCATAAGAGTACAAATGGAGTAGTTCAGCTAAAGCTGTTTTTCAACTCCCCCAAAGTTACAATGAATATACACAATTATACCTAAACAAATTACAAACCATTACAATACTGAAAGCAGCAGTGATTGTTAAAAAAAGAAACAAAAGAACAAAATGTGAAGTGTGTGAAACACATACAATATAAAAACTACTTGAAATAAATTAAAATACAATAAAATACATAAACTGAAAGTAAGTTAATGCGAAGCAGTGACATTCTGAATTTTTCATAGCTACACACACTAACTTCACATTTGTTTATAAAATCGTTTGCTTAGTTTTACAATAAAATACATTTGTGGTTAATACTTACAACAACAAATTAAAATTATTACAAACACAGTTACAGACATTATAGTTACATGTTAAAAAAATAAATTATAAAAGAATTATAAAAGAAGAACAACAATTTAAAATAAATGAAATTAGCCTTGACCTCACAACAATAGGCGACAGAAGCCTCACGAAGTTTGTATTTGTAGGTGCTTGGCTCTACAGTCATTGACGAAATCCTCTACAGTATATTATTCTTTATTAATAAGGATATTTTTTAAAAGTTTCAGTGCTGTTGTTTTTGAACAATGCTTTAAGTCATCTGGTAAAAAGTTATAAAATTTGATGCCAATGTAGTCGCTTGTTTTCTCGAAGGCAGAAGTTTTATGAGCAGGTACGTTTATGATATTATTTTTTTGTCTAGTATTATATGATGAACTGCACATATCGAGATTACATAAACTATTAAAAGTATATTTTAGAATTTCTAGTATGTATACACTTGGCATAGTTAGTATTTTTAGTCGACTGAAAGTGCCTCTACATGATTGGCGTGGGGACATGTTTAACATTATTCGAATAGCTCGTTTTTGAATACAAAATACTTCCTGTAATAAGGATGACGACCCCCAGATGGTAATCCCGTAGGTGGAAACCGAATGGAAAAAGGCAAAATACAGATGTTAACATTCGTAAAACGTAACAGCATCTGTTTAACTTACTTGTTATTGCTTTAGATTGGGAAGCCCATTTGGTGTCGGCATCCAACAGGATGCCAAAACAGCTTAAAGTGTCTGTGCGAGAGACGCTTACCTCTGACGTATTGCATTCAATAATGGCACTTGGATTTAAATAAAACTGCATGAAGTTAGTTTTGTTTAAATTTAAGCTAAGGTTATTATCATGACACCAATTTGAGATGTTAGTTATTAAGTCATTAATAGCTGTCACACTAAAATTAGTCTTTGGGCAGGACATCAGAAAGTAAGCATCATCTGCATAGAGAGTACAGAATACATTATCAATATTTATGGGCAGGTCATTAACATATACAAGGAATAAAAGCGGTCCAAGGACAGACCCTTAGGGTACACCTCGCTGAATTTGCCCTTTTTCAGATAAGTAGACTGTGTTGGTTGATCGTTCACTGATTTTAACGGACTGGTATCTCTCTGACAGGTATGATTCGAACCACGAAGCTGCTACTCCACGCACGCCATAATGTTCGAGTTTTTGGATGAGAATGTTGTGGCAAACACAGTCAAATGCTTTCGACAGGTCAGTGGAGACGCAGAACACACACACATTTTTGTCTAGGTCATTAATTATTTTATTATAGATGCAAGATACCGCACTCACTGTAGATTTTTTTTCCGTAAACCCGTGTTGATGTTTGGTGAGAATATTATTATGATTAAAATACACTATAAGTCTATTATATATCAATCGTTCAAATATTTTTGAGAATGTTGTCAATAAAGAAATGGGTCTGTAGTTCTCAGTGTTTTGCGGATCACCTTTTATACAATGGTACTACAATAGAGTATTTAAAAGCCTTTGGAAAAACTCCATTTTGTATGGATGAATTCGATAGGATTTCGGGTAAGGATATGGGCATTATTATATCTTTCTTCATTTCTTCTTCTCGGATTTAAAACTGGCGTTAACAGGGGTATGCACTATCTCCTAGTATGTAGAAGTTATTAAATTCTTTGCTTTCTGGACGCGTTTTTATACGAGAATTATTAAAAATTCTATTATGCGTCGACCCAGGCCATCGAACAGTAATTTTCCGTATTACAAGACGAGCATCACAAATTACCTGAACATTAATGGAAAACCACCCTTTCCCATTTCTAAAAGTTTCTGCATTTGCACCTCCAGGAGATTGAATTGCGTACATGCGTGCAGTCTATTGCGCCGCATACAGCATTCTGTGGAAGTCCAAACAAACTTGTCTAATTTCTTCTCTACTTGCTGGCATTTTTATGAAACGTTCACTTTGTGCAGCAATAATTCGAGTTACTCGGTGTATGATGCTACATACTGATGAAGTAAAAATATTTAAAAAGTCTCCAATATTCATTTGAAAATTTACAGTTGCATAAAACCCAAGTGTTATCAGTAACAAGCATAGTGGATATTGGAAAATTCCTTCTGTCTGTAGGTTTAATTTTAAGTAAATCCAGGATATATCTAAATGTATCTTTAGAAAATCTAAAGCGCATTCTAAAGTCAATATCATCATACATCAGTAAAGGATTATTTCTCTCTCAACATTCGTGGATGTTTAGGAAGATATTTTTCATCAGAATCAGAAGAAGAATTACAAGACGTTATAGACACAGATAATGATGACGAATTTGATGCAGAAGATGACGAAGAACTCATTTTTTACACTTTATTTAAACTTGAATACGACGAAATGCCAAAAACTAAATTATTATAATTTTTTTCTATGTTTGTCGGTTAATTTAACAAATGATTTACTGGGTTGATAGGCTTAATTGTGGTTGGTGAAAATGAAATATTGTTAAATTTAAGAAGAGACTAAATTTTTTATCATTGTTGAAAACCACCCTAAAACATTTATTTGAAGCATTATTGTATAAAATTAATAGGCCACTTTTGAGCAACGACAAACTGTTTCCCCATGTCAAACGACCATGCACTCAGTGGCGTAGCGAGCATAATTAGCGCCTGGGGTATAATACCTTTTGGGCGCCCCTTTCCCGTTCATAAAATAATCTTTAAATTTCATTCTAGGGCATTTTACTACAGATATTTGACCAAAAAACGGGTATATAAATACAAATATATTTTATAGACATTTTAATTTCTTACTCCAACATTTAGAAAAAAGTTTTTAGTTTTATTAATTTTATTTCGATAACAGAGTGCAGTACCTACCTAAAATACTGTATGATACATAATGAATAGTCACTACCTAAGTGCGCGTCTACAACACACTATAGGTACTATTTTTCAGGACAAATAGGGACACAAGTTGAAGCTAGACTTTAAATTTGAGAAGAAAAAAATCGCGTTAAAAAATAAAGAAGCCGAACAAAGAAATAATGAGATTAATAAGAAATTTAAAAATATGTGGTAATATAAATGAATGAGAAGAAATAATTTTAATTTAATCTTATCTTTAGATAGTACTTTTAAATACAAATAAATAAAATAAAAAAAGGATAACTTACTTTATAGCAAATGCAAGTAATATATTAATAAAATTTCAATATTCTGTATGTCTTCTGTGATCTTTCTCCAATTAATTTATTACATAAAATACACTATTATATTTCACTCCAGCATAGGATGATCAGATCTATAAATTGCAAAACCGGGACATTTTTCAGAGAATTGTGCTCGTGCACCAAAATTTTGATGAGGCAATATATACAAAAAAAGCGCCGCATGCGAAATTTTTTTTATTCAAGGTCAAATGCCTTATAATTGAAAGTTACTTTTTTTCACGGAATGTGAAGCTGCATGTTTTCCCTCTTTCATGTACAAAAATAAATTGCCAGGTCACAGAACATTTTAGAAAAGAGAATATATTTAACGGATTGTTGACTTAAATAAAAATAATACTTATACATATAATTTAATATGGTCTTACTAATAAATTAAAGTAAAAACATCCCAAGACCCATACGTTTCGTAAGCACAGTACCAGTACCACAGACTTACACATGCACAATTGTGAATACGCATGCCGCACGTACACATTGCAAACTACCTTAATTTACAATTTGCGCAGAAACGCACTTACTTTAAAATGCAAGAATTAAGAATTAAAATTAGAATATATAAAACAATTAAAAATTTATTAATGAAATAAATATATCAGTCGATAGATGATATAAGTAATAAATTTGGAGTCGGGTATGAAAACCGGGACAATTATGTGTCCCGAAGATGTTCATCGGGACACCGGGACATACAACTCAAAACCGGGACGTCTGGTCACCCTACTCCAGCACATTGAATGTAATGTGTCAATTTATAGTTATATAGGAAGTAGTTGCCTGGTTGTTGCCGCAGCGGAACAGCGGATATAGCTAGATAGCCAACTTTTAGCTCCTAGACTGACGTCACATGCGCAGTAACGTATTTTCGCCATTCTCATAGCAACCGCCCTGGAATAATAATAATAATAATAATAATAATAATAATAATAATAATAATAATAATGATAATAATAATAATAATAAAATTTAGAACCATACTACAATTATGAACCTCAGAGTATACACGAGAACGAGTATGTAAAAATCTATTGGAACAGGCCTATAATTACTGATGAAAAAGTAGAACATAACATCCCAGACATAATACTCATAAAGAAGAAAGAAGAAACAACGTACATAATTGACATTACAGTACCAAATAGTATAAATATAGGTGACACTTGGGATTTAAAAATAAGAAAATATATACCTCTGGCTGACGAAATTAAAAAAATGTGGAAAATGAAGTATGTTAAAATAATACCAATAGTAGTTGGGGCTACTGGAGAAATACCAAAGAAGTTGTTTGAAAGTTTGAAAACACTAGAACTACAAAGAAATACTTACCTCCAGTTACAGAAAATTACCATCTTAGAAACATGCCGAATTGTAAGAAGAATACTAGGAGATTAACAATAATAATGTCAACATGATAAAAATGAAGAAAACATGGAAGAATGGTCTGTAGAAACTAGAAAAAGCGGAAAGTGTGAAGATTGGGTAGGCTCACATTACCAGCGGGACAAAATTTCAAAAATAAAATACTAAAATGTAATATGTATTGTACGTTGAACTCTGATATATTGTATATACTTGTCTAAAAGGCCGTATATATAATTTATGTACCTATGAAAGTGAAAATAAAGAATAATAATAATAATAATAATAATAATCTTTATTGCACCATAAGAGTACAAATGGAGTAGTTCAGCTAAAGCTGTTTTTCAACTCCCCCAAAGTTACAATGAATATACACAATTATACCTAAACAAATTACAAACCATTACAATACTGAAAGCAGCAGTGATTGTTAAAAAAAGAAACAAAAGAACAAAATGTGAAGTGTGTGAAACACATACAATATAAAAACTACTTGAAATAAATTAAAATACAATAAAATACATAAACTGAAAGTAAGTTAATGCGAAGCAGTGACATTCTGAATTTTTCATAGCTACACACACTAACTTCACATTTGTTTATAAAATCGTTTGCTTAGTTTTACAATAAAATACATTTGTGGTTAATACTTACAACAACAAATTAAAATTATTACAAACACAGTTACAGACATTATAGTTACATGTTAAAAAAATAAATTATAAAAGAATTATAAAAGAAGAACAACAATTTAAAATAAATGAAATTAGCCTTGACCTCACAACAATAGGCGACAGAAGCCTCACGAAGTTTGTATTTGTAGGTGCTTGGCTCTACAGTCATTGACGAAATCCTCTACAGTATATTATTCTTTATTAATAAGGATATTTTTTAAAAGTTTCAGTGCTGTTGTTTTTGAACAATGCTTTAAGTCATCTGGTAAAAAGTTATAAAATTTGATGCCAATGTAGTCGCTTGTTTTCTCGAAGGCAGAAGTTTTATGAGCAGGTACGTTTATGATATTATTTTTTTGTCTAGTATTATATGATGAACTGCACATATCGAGATTACATAAACTATTAAAAGTATATTTTAGAATTTCTAGTATGTATACACTTGGCATAGTTAGTATTTTTAGTCGACTGAAAGTGCCTCTACATGATTGGCGTGGGGACATGTTTAACATTATTCGAATAGCTCGTTTTTGAATACAAAATACTTCCTGTAATAAGGATGACGACCCCCAGATGGTAATCCCGTAGGTGGAAACCGAATGGAAAAAGGCAAAATACAGATGTTAACATTCGTAAAACGTAACAGCATCTGTTTAACTTACTTGTTATTGCTTTAGATTGGGAAGCCCATTTGGTGTCGGCATCCAACAGGATGCCAAAACAGCTTAAAGTGTCTGTGCGAGAGACGCTTACCTCTGACGTATTGCATTCAATAATGGCACTTGGATTTAAATAAAACTGCATGAAGTTAGTTTTGTTTAAATTTAAGCTAAGGTTATTATCATGACACCAATTTGAGATGTTAGTTATTAAGTCATTAATAGCTGTCACACTAAAATTAGTCTTTGGGCAGGACATCAGAAAGTAAGCATCATCTGCATAGAGAGTACAGAATACATTATCAATATTTATGGGCAGGTCATTAACATATACAAGGAATAAAAGCGGTCCAAGGACAGACCCTTAGGGTACACCTCGCTGAATTTGCCCTTTTTCAGATAAGTAGACTGTGTTGGTTGATCGTTCATTGATTTTAACGGACTGGTATCTCTCTGACAGGTATGATTCGAACCACGAAGCTGCTACTCCACGCACGCCATAATGTTCGAGTTTTTGGATGAGAATGTTGTGGCAAACACAGTCAAATGCTTTCGACAGGTCAGTGGAGACGCAGAACACACACACATTTTTGTCTAGGTCATTAATTATTTTATTATAGATGCAAGATACCGCACTCACTGTAGATTTTTTTTCCGTAAACCCGTGTTGATGTTTGGTGAGAATATTATTATGATTAAAATACACTATAAGTCTATTATATATCAATCGTTCAAATATTTTTGAGAATGTTGTCAATAAAGAAATGGGTCTGTAGTTCTCAGTGTTTTGCGGATCACCTTTTATACAATGGTACTACAATAGAGTATTTAAAAGCCTTTGGAAAAACTCCATTTTGTATGGATGAATTAAATATAGCAACTAGCGGTTCAACAATAAGAGGTGCACATTTTTTAATTATAGAACTTGGTATCCCATCACTTCCACACGAATGCGAATTTTTTAAATTACTGATGACCTGGATGACTTCTTCTTCAGTGATTGGCCGTAAAAAGAAAGAGTTTAATGTAGAGGTGTTCTTTGGAACGTAATTAGATACTAAAGAGTTATTATGTTGCAAGAATTGTTGGTTGAAATCATTGGCAAGTGAAGCGGAATCTACTGATGGTAAGTGATGTGTTGTACTTTTTCCTTTGATGTCATCTATAATTTTCCAAGTTGCCTTTGATTTGTCACTTGAATTTAAAATGTAGTTAGACACACTTTTTCTTTTAGCCAGTTTTATTGTTGCGTTTAAAATTTTGCTATATTTCTTAAAGTGTAATTTATTAGCTGGAGTATTATTTATTTTTAGTTCTTTCATTAACCTGTTTTTTGTTCTGCAGGAGATGCGGATACCTTTCGTTATCCATTGTACAGTGCGTTGACTAGACTTGATGTTTGTAAGAGGAAACGATTCTTCATATGTTGATGTGAACTTACTCAAGAACAATTCAGTGGAAAGAGTCATGTCTAATTCCTGTTTCACGTCATTCCATGACGTACATTCAAGTTTATTATAAAACTCTAAAAAAAATTTTTGTGAGCATATACGCCTGCAGATTTGAGTTTTAGTAGATTTAGTTATTTTTTCAATATTAATATCACAGACTATACCCTCGTGATCTGAGAGGGGCGTACTCACTACGTGATATATGCCATGGATGTTTGGAGATGTTACTATATTGTCAATGCATGTAGATGATGTAGACGTGATACCTGTAGGTTGATTTATATTAACGGTCAAATCGAACGATGATAGTAATGATAATAATTTTTGTTTTTCAGTTGATGAACTTAGAAAATCTGTATTAAAATCTCCACAAACAAACAAGTTTATATTGGGTTGATAAATCGCATCTAAAATATGTTCAAGAAGTTGCAAAAAGTTCTGGAAATTTCCACTTGGCGATTTGTAAAACACCAGGACAAATAAAGATGCTGTTAGACACTTAAGTTTTATGAGCGAGAATTCAAAGTCTTTCTCTTTGATGAGTGTATTGAACGACAATATTTCTACATACTCCAGATTTTGTTTAATAAGAATACAAGTGCCACCACGTATATGCTTATTCCTGCAGTAGACAGATGCAGTTATATAGTTAGGAATTCTAAACGCATTTATTTCTTCAGAGTTTAGCCAGTGTTCACTGATCAAAATAATATCTGGATGATAACTGTAAGTAGCAAAAAACGCTTCGAGCTCAAGTATTTTATTTCGTATTCCTCGAATATTTAGGTAAAATAAATTAAGATTTCGATTGGCCACGAAAGTTATAAGGTTTTCCGGTCTTATTGTTCTTTGCTGCCTTATCTGGAGTTAAACTGTTTATTAACGTGGCCATTTGCAGCATGGAGGAATTGACTGAGGCGATATCCTTACCAATGGCTATAGTATTAAGTTCCGCATTACAGGCAGTATCACTCAGGGATTCGGAATGTAAAGTTGGGAAACTGTCATGTGAGTACAGTTTTCCATTAATTAGAAGTTTAAGATTTTGTTGTCTCACATTGTATCCTAATTTTTTTGCTTCTTTCTTGTATTCATGTAGGTTTTTGTTAATTTTTTGTTCCTGAGTGGTAAGGCCATTGTTAATGAATATATTCGTTCCTTTTAATTTAAATAAATTTTTCATAATTTTATCTTTTGTATCATATTTTATGAATTTTACTAATACTGGTCTCATTTTATTTGCTACGATGAGTTTGCTGCCAAGTCTCCTTATTTGACTAATATCATTAGAGTTTATTTCTAATGAGAGGTTTATGGTTAAAATATTTAAGACAATGGCCAGCAAATCTTCATTTTCTTGCTCCGATAGACCAGTAATGATAATATTATTAGCTTTTAATTCTTTTTCCAATGAGTTTAATTTAGTTTTAAGTATTTTATTTTCGTCTTTAAGATTTTTCAATTTTAATGTAGTGTCTTCGGTGAAATTATGTAGTGTAGTATCAATACCACTAAATTTGTCGTTAATTTTTTTGAATTCTGTTTGCAAGTGTGTCATGATGTCCTGATTCGTTACCTCGTCCTTTCCTGCCATGTTTTATATACAGAAAGCCCGACAGATATGTAGGAAGGGTTGCCAAAGCAAATTTTGGAAGAACTTGTTGCAATATTAAAGTGTCGAAGGTATGCAGAAACTTGTTTAATTAATTTTAAGTAATTTTGACTTAATATCACATCTATATATTTAGAAGAAAAAACAAATATATCACAAGACACAGAGATTATCACAGATAAAACCATATATTAACATTCATACAACTGTTGACTACAGTATATTCCACAATTGCACTTTTATAAGTTAAAATAAACCACAGAAAAACACAAATATACTTTAAGCAATAAAACACGTGCTGCATATAACGTAACAATCAATACATAATGGCCGGTTGTTTACAGTTGAAGGAAAGCAGTGTCGTTCCCGAAACTCAAATATTATTTCCCGAAAACGAATCAAAATAAAAATTGAAATTTTCCGGAAGATTTTGTTTGTCCTGAGGACAGTTTGGCGCCCCTGCGAGTGGCGCCTGGGGCACAATAGCCCCCTTTGCTCCCCATCACTACGCCACTGCATGCACTGTAGAGTTTTGGGGTAGAAACAAGGAATATGAATATCCAATTGAGTCGTTGAATCTTCCTTTGAGTTGATTTAGGGTAGAAAGATCGAAAAACGATAAGAAAAAGGTAGAAAATTTTGGTAGGGCAGATTCAAGTCACTTACAGGCACTGTAAGTGAATTAAGTAGGTGATTCTATCTATAACATAATAGATCTTAAGGGTTGTTTCGAGCTGTATATTCTGCGTTCAATTTACAGTACAGCTCCTATAATAAAAATATGGATATTACTTTAATAATAATGTAATATGTATTATATATGAAATTTTATAGGAATCTTAGGTAAATAGTGGCAAAAATAATATAAAATGTTCTGATTTACTATGTTTTGTAACATATTGTACAAATTAAATTAATAATATTATATTTTTAAAATACCATAATCGTTTTCTCCGTTACGTATTTGAAAATGATTAATAATATACTATTGAATATACGTAGCATGAAACAATATAGATAAATAAATGTGTGAAATGCAAAACAATAAATTACAATTGATTTAAGGTATGAATTATCCGTGCTTATAAAATTATATGAAAAACTAGAATTATTGTCGACTAAAGATATCTGATGATGTGTAGAATTATAAGGATATAAACAAATGTAATATTATACTAGTTATTTGTAAGATTTTAGAAATCCAAAGTGCTCGAAAGAAAGTTTCCTCATTTCTCCAGAATTGTGGCTTGCCTACGGCTGCAGCCGAAGGATTTCTCCGAAGGTCAAAGTAACGGTATTTTTCATCGCATTCGGAGAGTAGGGGGTGACACAGAGACGCGAAATTTTTATTTCTGTTCAATTTTTAATAGTACAAGAACCAATATCTTCTATTTTTTAGGTTCATCTTGATTTAATGCTATACAAAATAATATGCATGTATATTTGTTATCACATAATAAAGAACACTGTTTCGATTGTCGAAAAACTTGGAATTTTTACAAAGTTATGTTCGACGTACAAAAATTAGAACTTACCATAATTAGACGACTACATGGAAATTTACCTGTATTCAATATTAGAAAAACTACGTTTTCTGAGAAGTATGCCAACAATACATCTTTAGAATTTTCCAGAATTCCATTTTCCGTCTTCCAATTTTATACAGAGAATATTCTTTATCGTAATTATCCTTAGATTTTTCAGGAAACAAACCCAAAGCTGCTTTCTCAGCTTGTAAACTTACTTTACTTACTTGATCTCGAGCCCTTCTACCTTTGCAGGTGTAGGGCTGTTGGGTGAGGTGAAATTTAATGTGTTGGATTTAGCTTCCAGCATTCTCTCCATGCTATTCTGTTTTGGGTTAGATTTCTGACTTGGTTCCATTGTATTCCTCTCTGTTCTGCCGCTTCTTTGACTTCTTCCTTCCAGGTTTTAATTGGGCGTCCTATTCTTCTCTTTCCTATGGGTTTCGCTTCAAAAACTCTCTTAGGTAATCTATTTTCTTCCATTCTTTGTATATGTCCTAGCCATCTCAGTTGTCCTTCCTGTATTATTTGTTCCACGGGCTTTGTTTTAAGCTTTGTCCTGAATGTCTCATTTCTTATTAAGTCTTGCCCTCTATCTTTCTTAGGAATCTCATTTCTGAACTTACTATTTTGCTTCTTATTTTTCCAGATGTTGTCCAGGTTTTGCTTGCGTATGTTAACACTGGTAGAGCTACATTCTTGATCACTTCTACTTTTACTTCTTTTGGTATTTCTTTCTTTCCTAAGAACGTAGTCCTTATTGCATTAAATAGCCTTCATGTTTTTCCTTTTCTTTCTAATATTTCATCTTCTAGTTTCCCTGTTTTGCTTATTATCACTCCTAACATGAACATGAACATATCGTCTGCGTAGCAGAGTTCGCTGACGTTTACTTTCTTCATCTTCCAGTGCCCTACGCAGTATGGTTTTATTTTCTTTTTACAAATCTTTATCGCATCGTCCATTACTAATGAGAAGAGCAGTGGACTCAGTACGCATCCTTGTCTGAGTCCTTGTTTCACTTCAAACATTTCTGTTGCTTGGTTTTTTATCCTGACATAGCTTTTTGTGTTCTTGTATAAACTGTTTATTTGTAACACTGTTTCTTTATATACCCCTTTTTTTTCTAGGCTACTCCAAGCGTCTTCCCTTTTTATTTTATCGAACGCCTTCTCTAAATCCACGAAGCAGGCATGTATTGTCCTTCCTGAGTGTTTTGCTTTTTCACATAATTTTCTTAATACGAATATGTGGTCTTGTACACCCCTGTTTGCTCGGAAACCGCATTGAGAGTCTTCAATTGTGTGTTCTACTATTTCTCGTATCCTTGTTTCAAGAATTCTTGCAAACAGTTTTCCTACCACGCTCAACAACGTTATTCCCCGATAGTTTTTACACTCCCTGCTATCTCCCTTTTTAAATATCGGTATTATCATTTCAATTTGCCAGTCCTCTGGGGCTTCTTTTGTTTCCAGCACATCTCCCATGATTTCTCTTAGTCTCTCGTGGCTTACGGCTCCTGAGTATTTTATCATTTCTGGTGTTATGTTGTCATGTCCTGCTGCTTTTCCGATCTTCATTTTTCATAATCTGCTCTGAGTAATTTTTCATATTAGTGCATAGATTTAAACTTTAAACTAATTTCATATAAAAAGCCGCTACTGTAAAATTAAACGTATATCACACGTCAGTGAAATGTCATAATACATTCATGAGAATTGCCACAGTCGCGCTTGCGCGCTCGTGCGTGTTGCGTCAAACATTTCACTCATATATGTATATTGACTTATTTCACTCACAAGAAAATAAACATTGAAATACTAGCAAAAGTTTTGAATGAAACTGAAAAATTACTCTTTGTTCGCAAATATTTATTACGCGCAGCATTACTAATTTTGCCTTATCTGCTAGGAGAAGATCTAAAGAAACTGAATAAATATTCCTTCAGGACCTGCAAAAATTAAAGCAATAGCTAGTGAACGTAAACTTTTTTGAATACATAAGTACTTTATGTTATAAATAAATATATAATCACGGCATATTACCCATTGCTGGGTGTGCCAATCTGTTTTATTCACAAATATCGTAAGGATGACATTCGTACCGTTTGGGCGTTTACCAGATATCATCTCAAAGATAAAACATATTATGTAACTTGCAATATATCTCATTTTCTTTATGCAAATTTTGTTTTATTAAGCGAATAAATTAATTGTTATATATAATTTATTATTTATCTTGAATCCTAATAGTAATTATATACCTTTCAAGGAATTTGCAATGTCCTCATATAGGGTTTCATGTAAATCACTATAAAGCATTTTTAACAACTATATAGGCATTTACAGGTAACTTGTGTTACGGAAATGGCAAATAACTTTAAAGTATTTGCATTTCTTTATATGAAGGGTGACTTCGTGTCTACTTGTGCGTGAGGCAGGTTTTCCTGCCCTAAGCCGAGATTGGTGCATCGACCTTTTAAAAAGGATGAATTGTCCAACCTTGGGGTTGCATATAGTTTCAACTAAAAAAGGTTGGCTACGTCAAAACTTTACAGTGTGGCCCGGTTTTCGTGTTTCATCCTATATACATGTCATTACATACATTGCTGTCACGGTGACATTAGATGTCACGATACGATCCTCCTTGGATGTCACATTAATTAAAACTAACCCTCAAAATTTTCTCTTTACATTTTTATTAACTTTGGGACAGTTATCGAAAAACGTTGTTTGATATACGATTGCGAGAAGCTTTTGTTTTCTCGAATTCAAAAGTGACATTTTGCAACCTAGAATCAAAAATGACTATTTATTATAGTTTCCATTAAAGCATAGAAAAAATCGTGGAACACCTTTTTATCCATTTTCAATTGATAATTCAATCAGAGCGTTTTGGATAGGCAAAATTTGTTACAGTTACAGACATGTAAAATGTCACTACATTTCTTTGTGATTTTATTTCAATACCATGCCTAACACCATTCCTTACACTATAAAAAACAAAATTAAAGTTATTCTGTTTACTTACAAGATCTGCAACTTTTTCTTTATACACATCTTCTGAAATTGTGACAATCTTGAAAATATTATTTTTTTCACTTAATAATTTTAAGCTATTATCGGCTAAAATAGCAGAAGCAGGTAACGAGGTTATAGAAATATAATTACTTGGATGAGATTTTGCACCCGTACACCCTGGTGAACTAAAGACTCGTAAAACAAGAAACTACGGGTATGTGTAGCAGTATCATTTTTATGTTAGATAACTTATCTGTAGGGTACGCCAAATTTTTGACCATAGGAGCTGAATTCGTTAAAGTTCACGAAAGAAATTTGCGAAATCGTCCAGCTAATAATTGAAACCACATCCAAGCTCTCATTAATTTTGCGAAGTAGCCGTCCATCAAATCAATATCTGACTCAGTCTCAATGGGAAAGAGGGAGTATAAAAAGTAGATATATTAGTAGGAATAACAGGTATGGGACAAAAAAAGGCATAATCTTAAGACTTGCAAAACAGAATAATGGAATTTGCAATTTTCCAACACCGAGTACTCATCAACTTTGGGATAAATATTAAACTAAATTACAAAAAATTGCTAACATATGAATTGAAAGTAAAATTTCGTAAAAATTTAAATCACGGCGGGGGTTTGCAATTGCTGAGATCAGGTCCCATTATAGAGAGCGAGACGAGTGACTTTAAATTCTAATGTGACTTCTTGCCAATTCAATGTTTAATATATATATATATATATATATATATATATATATATATATATATATATATATATATATATATATATATATATATATGTCAACGTGAAAATAGTAAAAATCAGTCACGCTATCGAATTTTTGAACCGAAAACATTACCTCTCTTACTTTCGGTACGGCTAGAGGTAAAATTGAAACTGCACTCAACATCGAAACAATATTGAAATAGCAGATACACATAGGTGAGAGATATAATTTTACATCAACGTGTTAATAATGACGGCACTCGCGCACAGAAAATAAAAAGTATGTGATTTCTTCGTGTGACCTAAAAATGTTTAAAAAAATGACATTTTAGAATCTAGGTATTCTGTATGGAACTTCCATAAAATGAAATTAAGTATATGTAAATGTTGGCCGATAATCAACCCCAGACATTTACAAACGTTACGGGGGGCGGTAAAGCCTTTTATTGCTGTGCATTTTATCTAACTAAAATTATTTATGCCATTTCATCCGGGTTTCAGTCCACTGATAATTTTTACCCTACAAGACACAAAAAAATTATGACCAGACAGCCTACTTGTATATACGGGTAACAGAACCCTTGCGATTTAGTCGGCCACTTACAATTGGGAGTATATGATGACAAACTGTCTGGGACTAGCTTTATTTTACTAATTACCATTAAAGCAAATAAAAATTGGTCCCGGACAATTTCATTGGTTATTGGCTACTCCTAGACATTTAAAAAAATCATAATCGCATCCCATTGTAAAAATCTTAATGTAAAATCCGAGTATTCCGTCTGGAAATCACATTTGATTTTTCATTTCTATATGTTTTGCAAAAATTAAAACCGCCATACAAAATAAAATATTTCTTTGGGGAACACGATGAACAGCAATGTGCAAAGTAAGCTTGAAAACATGAAATAATTAAATTTTTAGGTAGAAAACGTAAAATAGTACATTATTGCTTACAGAACAGTAAACTAACTGTAGAAAACATATTTGGTTTTTGGCTGAAAGATAAATTTATTAGGTGTAATTTCATAAAAAAAAATATTAAATGTTACACTTTATTTGAAAATATAAAAATATAGTTTTTATTAAAAAGAAATGTACTTATAATATCATCAGAATCATCTTTGCTGAGGCATTCCTATTCAGAAGTAATGATCTTATCGTCCTCACCACTTTCATTATCTATAAATAATAGACATGTTTAGAAACAAATGTACTATACTCTAAACTTTATGTAAAATAAGCATTATTTGAGAATTTAATTTAATCGGTTGTAATATGACGTCCTTAACCTCTGGTGGCATTTCATTCACGTCGAACCATTGTAAATCATACTCGTTTTCTGTAATTTTCGAGCCATATTTAGTCGGGTTTAATGTTGTTGGATACTTGGATACAAATGCGCGTTTGACCATATCTGACCAATGTAAACAGCTCTTCTGAATTGCTGAATAAACTCAGCTTGACATGGCGGCAAAGAGGAAGCATCAAATCCTCGAATTTCTTTTTTGATTGCCTCTGAAGTCTTCTTTGCCTGGTATTTTTTTAGAAAACATAGCTAGTCTAGCTTCGTTTACTCTGTCTATATTTCCAAAGCCATACATTCGGCAAATAAACTTTTGCAGAACATCAAAAACTCTTTTTAATACAAGTACATTCCGCGTTGTTTTTAGTTTGCCAAAGCTTCTGAAAATTTTTCCGACTTTTCTACAAGCGATAAAGGTTTCTTTTTTCCTTTCCGGTAGAAGGAGGGGTTAAAAATGAAAACCTGAGTGAGACATGCACAACTTCTCACACAAGGTTATATATATTTCGGTTACGTGTATATAACGATGGTTATGTCCGACACCATTATCAATCCAAACTTCTTGGTTGTAATTCTTTAATTTATTCATATTACTGAGCATTATAATTAAAATGTCAGTATCGGAACAGCGTATAGCTATTTTTTGATTAGGAAGTAAATTGCAAACATGATTCACTATTTTTGTATCTGCTTCCTCATGTACTACACAACTGAAATTAAGCTCCTCTGTTTTGATTACTTTATTTCTACACACAAAGTATTTATAACATTTATCGTAGTCTAAATATATCTCCTTATTACCGATTGTTTTTGCAATCATATCACATGCCCAATAATCAATCAAGAACTATACCAAAGCCCACTTAAATTTTTTATTTCGTAATTTAGCGGCGAAGTTAGCAGGACGTTGTAATTCCGGCTCAGTTATTACGAAATCTTTGACGCAAAATGTGTTCGTTATCTTTAATGGATGGAGCTGGATACTGATCGAAAACGATGTGAAATTTTAAGCCTTTAAATCTCAACAGATTTTCTAGAATTTGAATGGCAACGTTTCCAAATGTTGTTGGTAAATCTTTTAATAAATGTAGGTAAAAAAATTCGTCTACCATAACAACATCTAACTGTTTTGGCTCCGAGTGTTTTACGACTTTTCCTTCCAGTATTTTCGCCAACATGGACTTATCCGTCTTATTGATAGTTCCATCAATATGTCACAACGAAACTTGCAAAATTTAAAATTGGATTTCGCTTTATCTTCTCGTTAAATGCACTTCCATCTTTGGAGCATTTATTTACAAACTTCTCACGCATAGCATTTCCATATTTTTCTATGTTAATCAGGTAATCAGATACATATTCTTTTGCTGATTGACCATTTTATATATTAACAAGGAGTGTATTTTGCATGTCAAGAGAAAAAGAATTTGCTCTAACATTTACAGCTTCTATGAATTTATTTGCAAAATGCTCTTTTTATGCCGCTTTCATGAAAATCTGATGTTATATCTTGCTTCTTTGACATTCCAGCCACATCAAGTTCATGGGATATTAAAGTTGAACGCAGGCCATGACTCCTACTCCATCGCTGACCTGCAGAGATCGAGTTGGTGAAGTGCATTATGCCTGTCAGCCTCCTTGCAGCATCTGCATTAATTGTTTGTTCGAGAGTAAGATCGATGGACTGCGCTGAAAAAGATTTATCAGTCCGCTTAATACCGAAGGATAAATGTTCTTGCAGTCTTTTGTGTGTCTCATCAGCCGAAATGAGGTTGTCGTGATACCGAACAAGCCACCGCGCATAATTAGGTTGATTAAAGGCAGAAAATAAATTTGATTTTTGGCAAAATATATTTAATTAACTCTAAGTCTCTTGTACGGATGCTTCTACTTAGAATAAAATAATAATCAATTATATTTGTATATAGTAAATAAAACTGGGCGGTTTTGCCATGTTCCCTTTCTAGTGATTTTTTTTTTGTATTTTTCATACTCATTTATGACACCTAAAATGAGTTTGTCCTCTACACAGGGATCAATCGAGTGTGCAGTTTGAAAATCTTTAATTCGTTTAATACCCTCTGTTATTGGGACGTAAGTCCTGTTGAGTGGTATAAATAAATAAATAAATAAATAAATAAATAAATAAATAAGTAAATAAGTAAATAAATAAATAAATAAATAAATAAATAAATAAATAAATAAATAAATAAATAAATAAATAAATAAATAAATAAATAAATAAATAAATAAATAAATAAATAAATAAATAAATAAATAAATAAATGAATAAATAAATAAATAAATAAATAAATAAATAAATAAATAAATAAATAAATAAATAAATAAATAAATAACATTATCAGTCACTGCGCAATTCATCTATTCAAGGAATCGATTGAAGTGCATTATTTGTATACTTAAACTGATTAACGGATGATAATATCTGTTAAACCAAAACCTTCAATAAATTTTCCAATACATTTAAAATAGGCCATCGTAATGTGAAAAATGCCAAGGTGAATAAACAGTTTTTTAAATTGGTTATATGAAGCCTGTATATCGAAAGCTATCTTGGCAGTAGCTAAGTCATATGTAACTTGCGCATCCGCACTCTTCAGCTGCTTGTAGACTCTGTATCATGGTCTCACCAACAACGCTGTGCTCAGTGGGTGATGCATTTAAAGGTGTTAGATAAGATATGTGATGTTTCTTTGATGAATCAACAAAAAAAATTGCATTGAAGCCAACCCACATAGGCGTTTTGATGTTTAATGCATGGGAAATCATCCACAAATAGTAAATTTTTTTATTTGGTCGAGGTTTTCAGGTACAGTGTCACGTGATTCATAATCTAAAGGTTTAGTAGTTTTAGTCATTTTTGCAATTTTAAGGCAAGGCTCGACATTGCGAGTTATTGTTTGAAAACTTCGCCTAAGTTTTCTTCGTACAGTATTATTTGCTGTAATTTTTGAAATATTACACGCATTTTGTCCGTCATCAACATTACTGTTATTTGAATCAATCGTATCCACATTAGTTTTATACCTAAAGTAACATCCCTGTCAGATTCATTCTTATCAGTACAGCATTAATCCGATCAAGATCAATCATACTATCTCATTAGCATCACTTTCGATATAATTATTAGAAGTAGGGTGAATATTAGCATCAGCCTTAATTCTCTCTTCATTAATATTCTGATATATTATGCTCACAGTATCATGTAGCGTGTTCTTTCCGTCAATAGTTTCGACATATCTGTCGAAATTTTTAAAAGCTAATTTAAATCTGGAACTAACTTAATATCAGACGGACAAATTTGATTGCAATCTGCAGCAGCATAGGTCTCTTTCGTTTCAATCTCTAACAACTTACTGTATGAACAGCAATGTCCGTATGAATGTAGTAAATCAACTATTTTCTTACCACTAGTCATGCTCAGAATTATGTGCTTAGACGTTTTCAATCTGCCATTGTTAACGGCAAAAACTGCGTCTTAGGTATATCACACTTTTATCGTTTGGTATTTCCGCCGCTTAGTAAAATTTGATAAAATCCGCGTACATCAGGTACATCACCTTCCCCTTTTATTAAGTCGTCGACAGTGACATTTACAGGAAGTGTTTTTCTTTTCGATATCTAATATTATTCTCCTCATCAAAATCGCTGCCGTATAAACAGCGTCCTTCTCAATTAATTCAGAATAATTGAAGTCTTTCAACTTTAAACCAAATGAACCAACAAGTTTTTTTCCGTTGGCTACAGTCAAAAATCTATTTTTTTATAAAATGTTTCTTTAATTTGGTTCCAATGTGTCTAGCCGAAAATTCAATTGGCAATACTTCTGATGCTTTTTGATATTCCTCAGTTAATAATTGAATAAACATCTGTTGTAGAAAATTAAGAACAAGCATTTTTGTTCCTCAATAATCGTTTTCTCAATGTAAGAGCATAATTTATTATAAGCGTTCGAATGATAATCTCTGTGTGCATGCCAAGTTGTACGTCCTTCTTTTTTCTGCGCGACTTTGATTTTATTAATATAATCCTGTCGACAAATTTTATGGTATTCTATGACTTTCTGTTCATTTTTTAACATACCAAATCGTGTCATTAATTGCAAATTTAAATCTGAGCAGCACAAACCTAACACAATCTGTGGATTATGTTATTATCCAAATATTATTATAAACAAAATTGGTTTACTCTTAGTGTCACGACAGATTCCCCACTTCAATTGTTAATAATAGATGTAAATAAACAGTACAAACTTTTATAATTTGTATCTGAGCAACACAAACCTAGCACTAACTATGGATGTTATTTTTATCCGAATAATATTTTAAACAGAAGGTGTTTATTCTTGGTGTCACGCCAGATTCCCCATTTCAATTCTTAATTATAGTTGTAAATAAATAGCACAAACTTTTATAATTTGTATTTGAGCAGCATAAGCCTAGCACTAACTATTTACGCTATTTTTACCCGAATATCGATTTAAACAAAAGGAGTTTAGTCTTGGTGTTACGCCAGATTCCCCATTTCAATTGTTATTCATAGATATAAATAAATTTAACAAACTTTTATAATTTGTATCTGACTAGCACAAACCTAGCACTAACAATTGAGGTTACTATTACCCGAATATTGTTTTATACAAAAGTAGTTTACTTTTGATGTCATGGCAGATTCCCCATTTCAATTGTTAATAGTAGATGACAATAAACAGCACAAACTTTCATAATTTGAATCTGAGCAGCACAAATCTAGCACTAACTGCGTGTTGTCTTATCCATATATTGTTGTAAACAAAAGGGGTTTACTCTTAGTGTCACACCAGATACCCCATTTCAATTGTTAATAATTGGCTCAAATACACAGCACAAACTTTAAGATTCTAGCACAAACCAGCACTAATTTCTCATGAAGTTTTGGATTGATAATGGATAAGGCGCCTTCTGACGTGACGTACATGGGCTCTTTGACGTTCTATTGAACAAGATTTACATACCTATTTAAACTTTAAATTAAAAAGATATTTGACTTATTAACTTTTTTCCATCTTGAAAATTTAGATGAATAGACTATAAACGGCCTTTTTGGAAATATGTTTATTGAGATTTACATATTTCCCAAAAGACCGTCTGCAGTCTGTTCATTTAAGGCCAACGCGCACTTCAGCGACCGAAGCGAAGCGAGGCGAAGATAAGTTTTTTCATTTCATGTATTCTTATGTGTATACGCGCACTTTGGAGCAGCGAAGAGCAGAGCAACGAGGCGACATTTCACATAAGAATACATTGAATGAAAAAACTTCTCTTCGCTTCGCTTCGGCGCTCTTCGCGTCGCTCAAGTGCATGGCGGCCTTTATTTTAAAAAGGATTAATTAGAAACTGACTGTGATTTTTGTTTCTATAAATATAATGTAGATAGAGGCCCCTGAAACTACACAAAGACGAAGGTATTCCTATATTTTATGCACATAAAATGTCAATTGAAAGCGAATTTATAATAATTATTGTATGACCGAATTAATAACTCTTCAAGGAGAGCATAAGACAATTGTGAAGTTCCGGATTTTTCAAATAAATGTTCCCCAACAACCTCGTACGACCAACCTTATCAACAGGTTGTAATGTTGTACTATATTTTTGTTCTGTTCGAAAACTCGAGAAATGTTATATATATATATATATATATATATATATATATATATATATATATATATATATATATGTATACCAAAATAAGCTTAAAAATTATAACTTCTTTTAAAAAAGACTTTTGTTTACAACAAAGAAAAAGAGTTGAATTCTAATAAAGAAAATGACCAATCACACAAAATAAACATTATAAAAATTATCATTGTATGTTTAATTCCAACCAGAGCATGTTGCAGGTAATTATTGAAAATATGTCCTATTGATTATTTTCCTTCAATGATTTATTAAAAAAAAACATTTTTGATTACGACAATGAAATGGTAGTTTATAATAAAAATATGATTCCAATAAAGAACATATCGGACATATCTATATGTGTATCAAGAATGTAATTTAATAAAAATTCGTTTCTCTAAATATATTTCTACAGGATTAAAAATATAAAAATTTACAATTTATTCCTTAATTTCTACAAAGAATATTTGAGTGCAATAATAAAAATTACTAATTACGCAAAAAATGATTATAAATATTGTCATCGAATACTGAGAAAATTAGGAATTTTTGATTTTAATATTTTTTTGGATCGTTGTAAATCACGGAGGCCCAGCACATTTTTCGCATAAGAGATCAAGAGTTCTAGTTACGCCACTAAAGTATTAGGGGCCATGAAGAGTTAATTACAACAATTTATTTATTAACTGATTACAGTAATGAAAATATAAAAAATAGCTCTGAATCCACAACGCAGAAATCAGTTTTAATTTAATTATAAAATAAACTTAAAACTGATAATGTAATGTAAAGGGCTTTAAAAACAGCAATAAGCAAATTACTTTCGCTATAGGTAGTTATATTTGCTAGTTTATATCTAGATGAACACTTTGTATATGAAAACAAATCGTACGTACCTGGTGATTTGTGGTGACTCCATATCATTATCACTACCACCTTTTTCACTTGCACTATCATATTTATAGAGATTTCTAGGAATATTTTCATGCTGTAGCTCCATTTTGACGTATTTCTACTATACGGATAGCACTAGCACATGCTAAAAGTATATGAGTAGGAACAGGAAGACACTATCTTGTTGCGTTTGTTTTTTACGTCCTATGCTCTTACCGCGAAACAGGCCCGTCCAAGTCTATGGCTTTTAGAAAAATGTTGCATATGAATTTTTAATATAAATACATTAAAACAAAATAAAAATAGTTATATTTTTTGTATTTTTATACCGGTTATAATGTAATAGACCTTTTCAATTTAACGGGTATCTCTTTCTATCGCTACAAATAGTAAGAAAATGGCGCCAACAATTGCCAGTTGGGCTGCCAATCGAAATGTCAAATATTGCAGTCATTAAAATACCTGTATTCCCGGTGAAAATTTGTATCGTTAGACATTTTAGCTCTAATAAAAGCTTTTGTAACTTCTTTCTAGAAGTTTTTTTAAAGTTGTCTAAATTTTTAAGAAACAAACGCTATAGATCTTAGTTGTTCTTATAATGCGCAGATCCTCTTTAAATTAAAAAGATCTATTACAATATTGTAATATATATATATATATATATATATATATATATATATATATATATATATATATATATATATATATATATATATATATATATATATGTCGCGGGGTAGTATCACTGGCAAACTCTATGTCGACCAACACTATTTCAGAACCACAGCGATAATATAAACGTGATGATCTCAGCGAGGCGGACCTGCACTCACTCCCTGAGCACCGCTACACACTGATTCCATCCAAGCATTATAGCCTAGAATGCTTGACGTTTCGATTACGACAATACAATTAAAAGATTATAAGTGATTCATGTAATACTTGATTCATTAAATGATCGTTACGACATGCTTTGATATTACAATCTCCGACACGGCCATTCTGACGTTTCACACGTCCTCGTGTGAACTATCTGAAAACAAAGAATTTATCCACAGTATTTCCGCTCGGCTATCTCTGACCAATAAGTGCTCAAATAGTTACAACTTTGTTCACATTTATATCAAGCTCAAAATTTAGCTATATTACCCTAAATTATTTAATGGACGCCTTTTTTTTACAAGACGTCAATCAAAACATAATTCTGTGACAATACATTTCACCAGTAAATACATGACTACCAATATCAGTATTCAAGCATTGTTATAGCTCGTCCAACAGCGACAGATCATCATTGCTTAACCAGCAATCGATCGCTATTCCATCTTCGCTTAACCAGCGCAAGAAAACCATACCGTCATTGCTTACCCAGCAATGGAACACCCTTCCGTCATCGCTTAACCAGCTCGGGAAAACCACACCGTCATTGCTTACCCAGCAATGGAACACTATTCCGTCATCGCTTATCCAGCTCAGGAAAACCACACCGTCATTGCTTACCTAGCAATGGAACACCCTCATTGTAATATAGACAATTCTAGTTTTAATTATTTTGTGTAGAACCTGGCTCTTCGTCAGTTCCTAGGGAAGAAATATCATTATTATCTGACATTTTTCTAATTTGGTCATGTGCGTATTTATAAGTGCGATTAGAGTCATGGGCCTTTAGAACATACAAAACAAATTATTACTAGTTTGCTAACATTCAGGTCCTAAATCAGAAATCCTATGGCAAATCGAAAACTTAGCTCGTCGTCTTAGGCCACGCTTCCCAATTCATGTACTGGAAAACACACACGACAGAGGCACCTAGTTAGCATGTTACCTTCGGCAGAGGTATCAGAGTAGCATACCGAAACACCATGACAGAGGCATCCAGTAGCAGGTCATCTTCCATCACGGTTAATAATTCTAAAGAATTTAACGAAAATAACCAATCTCCAGACCAACGCCTCAATTACTCCTTAGCCACTTTTGTTATAAAAGTTTGTCGGCTCTTCAAAGTTTTAGTCACCCCTGTGGATTTTCAACGATCCACTCGATTAGCCTAACTAAATTGTGGTCTCAACCTCCAGAAGGTTCATTATTGTACGCGTGAACCGCTCTACTTAAAAATTAGAACATGGATTCATGTGTTATGTAAATAATACTTAGAGCTATCAAAATGTTCTAAATTTGTTAAATAATTCAAACAGATAGTTCTTCTTTTCGTTTTCCTAACTATATTTTGGCTTAGTGTTTTTTAGTTTAATTTTTTGACAAGTTGGTTTTTGCCCTTATTGGAGGTTAGTAAGTTTTAGTCAGTTGATCTTACACTGTCACAGGTGATGCTGTCCATTATAATGTTTCTCGTTTGGCCTACATATCTCACAGGTATTTTTTTTATTTTTATTTAAACTTGTTGTTTATTATTGTTTGATTATACTCTGGAAAACGATTGTTGTTGATTTGTGTCAAATATTTTTATTGTAGCACTTGATGAAGGTAAAATAATATACCGAAACGTTTGCAAGAGGAGATGTAGAAACAATTTTTTTTATCTTCCTTTATATCCATCATCCGATGAACTTTCTTCAATTAAATTTATCCTTGGATACGATCAAAATATTTTAAAGCAATTTGTTCCAGCGTCCATCACGCTGCACTTAGGCGTCACAAACATTAAGACAAACATTTGAAAAGCAAGTCCCGTCTTGTCAGACTTCTCTGCTTCCAATGGCTGACAGATTTCTGTTGCTCAATTGTTTTTCAGGTAAAACAGTCTGCTTCGCAACCGTGGCAGGCTGCAGTCCGGGCACCAGCTATCCTGTGCAACTCCTCTGCGGCTGATCTAGCTTGCCACAATTTAAACATTTAACAAATTCACAATTTGACAAAACTGGAATGGTCACCCTGAAAACGGTCACGCGGAGCCTGATCGGCCACAGCCCCATCAAAACCAAAACGCCAAATTTTGTAGCTACGACCATGCTCACCGGAAATTCAATAAAGTCATATAGTATGTTCTGGGAATACACTCAGGGACTATTTCAAACCACTACCATATTTGTACCTAAATTTCAATATTCATGAAAGTTCCATCCGTAACGACTCAGGGTTTTGGAACATGGACGTGCAGGAACTTGAATAACTTCATGCAAATTATACCATGAACAATTGATAAAAGTTCACTCAGATTTGAACTGTCTGCACAGCGCTATATTATTCACGCTAACACGGTACATCCAATACATTCTCTCACTATCAGTGCTACACATCGCCTCATTCGTAGATATTGGGCAGGATGCTCGCCCATTCTGGCTTATTATTTCGAGAAAGACTGGTACAGACTTCGTCCATAATTACAGCTCTCCCGCCACTGTCAACAATATTTTTCCCAAATAGCATCATCGTATGGTAACTGATCGAATGCATCGATCTCTCACTTCAATCACATTAACCTTAATGTCAACGCAGATACCTGAAACCTGAATACTCAAAAGTCCACATGCAATTTATACATTAACAAAATCATCAAAACAAATCCCGTAGCAGCCTCGGACACAAGCCGCTGTCCTTCTAGCAAAAACTAGAGATTGCAGGCAGAAACGAACCACTGGCCATACATCACCGTATTTGGACCAATGATCACTCATGCATATTAGTATGGCGGCAAAGATGTAACAAAACACAGCACAAGCGTCTTTGCGGAAGCGCAACGATAGTTTTTGTTTGTATCACATACCACAGGCGCTATGAATACCTGTCCAAGTGCAGTAATGGAATTTATTCTGGGGCCAACGTCTTTGCACTGTGCAAGACAAAACACTTCAAGCTTGAAGATCTCGAAGGCCACTCATAATTTCTGAAACAAAAGCTACACAAGAGAGTTTTTGGTAATCGCCTTCGGTGGACAGTAGTAAGGCCACTCTTCCAAATAGATTCTCTGTCCTGGTTTACGAATATTTCTAAACTAGAGTCAGCAGAAACTGGATCGATTTTATTTGGTCCGTGCTGCCAAATAAAGGAATCCATACACAACGGTTTCATTATATCTCAAGCAATAAATCTGGGTGCTCAATAAACTTAAACAAGCTCTCAAAGGAGAAGCAATCTACATAACGTCAGATAACCAGGCTGCTTTCACTTGTGAATCAAAGCTAAAATGGGTACCGTAGTATAAGTGAGTCTTAGGCATTTCCTGTGGATACTTGAAAAGCCATAATTCATAGCCTGGAGATATTCATTTCACCCTTGACGATGAACGTTAAAGAGTTATCAGCTCTTAACAAAAGGGACTTTGAATTATGACAAGTATCTTTACTAGTCATTGTTCTATAATATACCAAATTTCAGTTCATCAAAATTTTGAAGTGGCTTCCAGACATTCAGTCAAAACATGCTACAGCAGATCTTACTGGTCGTGGTGACAAAAGTCACCAGCGCTTAAAGCCCTCAACCTTATAATGATAATAACAATTTGTAGCTCAGTAAACTTTATCTGCATTTAATAAAATATTAATCTTTAGCATAGTTTTCTAACATATTTCCACCATTAACTATCTTCACTGAAGATCCCCAGTGAAATTTTAATGTTATAATTTATATTTCGGTACACCATGGTTCTGCACCCGCATCGGTCATATCTGGATAAAAAGTAAGTAACGATATATCAAGTGCCTCAAGGTTGCAGTGTACCTACTCAACGTGTCTGTTAGTTTGCGAAACTTGTACAATGAAAACATTTTACAATCTTTCTTGACATACCGAAACACTTTAAGGAATTTGTATTAGTTCGTTTGTTATTTCACAAATAACTAACTAAATCGCAAACTGGTTGATACTCCCGATATGTGACTACTTGACCTACATTCAGTTTAATAATATTGTCACGTCGCAGACGATGTAAAGGAGTAGAATCAAGCTACCAAAAATGAAATACTTATTACGTCATACAAGCTCAATGACAAAACATCAATCAAAATATAACAACTGCCATGAACACCTACTGTAATAAATAATATCTTAAATAACATATATGGAGATCGGTAATCCGGATCATCGGCCATCACAATATCATAAACAACAAACTCGACTTCGTCTCTCATTTCTCAACAAGCAACTGACCGAATTGCTTTTATTACAACAGCAACCCAATTGCCACCAACATAGCTCACAACGATATCTTGAGCTTTGTAATAAAATCTCTTACCAGTATTGGAAGACCGCTTAAAATAAATTCAGTACTCATTACTCACGGTTCTACTTAACCAGCTCTTGTAATTACGTCACCACTTTCCGGGTGGGACACAGACGGAATCCTTGTTACTGGTCAATGCCCTAGGATGAAAACCTGCAAAAATTGTTAGACGGCCTTTCCATCTTAACCTGCTTGGCCCTACACTTCACTTTATAATTCACCAACAGAACAAAAACCCACATACAATATTGTGGATCGCAGGCGAATCCCACTTCTGATGTCGCGGGGTAGTATCACTGGCAAACTCTATGTCGACCAACACTATTTCAGAACCACAGCGATAATATAAACGTGATGATCTCAGCGAGGCGGACCTGCACTCACTCCCTGAGCACCGCTACACACTGATTCCATCCAAGCATTATAGCCTAGAATGCTTGACGTTTCGATTACGACAATACAATTAAAAGATTATAAGTGATTCATGTAATACTTGATTCATTAAATGATCGTTACGACATGCTTTGATATTACAATCTCCGACATATATATATATATATATATATATTGAAATCATTTTCTGGTTTACTTTATTAGTATTAATTTTAACGAATTTTGATCACAGTGCAATTATACAAATTAATTAAATTAAACAATAATTGTATATTACCATATTAATGGTAACATAAGTCGATTCTCTCTACTTATGGCGGAGTCACAACTTTCGCGCCAAAACTTTAATAATAATTAATTCAGGTGTTATTAGACGAAATTACAAGAAAAAAGTTTGAATTCAATAACTCTAAAAGTTTAAAAATTAATTTTAAGAGGATGTTAATAAATAAATAAATAATTGTTCCTCTTCCATTTTTATTCGTGTATGTTTTAAAATAACAGATATAGTAATTGAACTAGTTACAGTTTTGTGTAGTTTCCTAGTAGGTACCTACTCTACCTACTATATAGCTTTTCTGTTTTATGTGAGGGTAAATAATCATAATTCAAAGTTTTGAACGTCAATTAGATATAAAACCACAGTTACATACAATAGTGCGTTACAAAGTTGTAATATATCGTATAATTTATGACTAAAACTGCTATGAAATACTCGTAAATGTCAGATGATATAATAGGGGTGTATGGTGAAATGTTTTAAACATTATTTACGTATACAATAATTGTTATAACAATATATTCATAACAGAATTACATATCTCCATGTAATTTGCAATAAATATTTAAATAAAACTGGTTCCAGACAGTATATCATAATAAAGATGACATCACTGTAAATGGTGCAACTTTCAACTTTCCTGATACCCTCAATATACAATATATATGTATGCTATTTTTGAATTATTATTTCAAATGGTAATTATAAGTTGTTTCTGAAATATGAAGCGGTATACCATGAAGCACCGCCCACACTTTAAGCGGCCGACGAAATCGTAAGGGTGCTGTGACCCGTATATACAAGTAGGGTATCAGGCCATAATTTTTTTTGTGTCTTGTAGGGTAAAAATTGTCAGTTGACTAAAGCCCGTATAGAATAGCATAAAAAAATTGTTAGATAAAATGCACAGCTTGACCGCCTTTCGTAACGTTTGAAAATGTCAGGGATTGATTATCGGCTAACATATACATATACTTAATTTCATTTTATGAAAGTCCCATACAGAATACCTATATTCTAAAATGTCATTTTTTAACATATTTGGGTCATGACCCACAGCTGGGTAGATCGTCTTTTTTTGGGGAAGACAGTAAATCGTTCTCTGGGGTTTTTAAAGTAAGCACAATGGGTCTGTATTTGGAATACCATGATACATTTTTCACGACACGTAGCACTAGCACCCGGTCTATCACCTTGGAGCTGATAACCAAAGTCATCGACTTGAATTGAGATATCACATCTAGAACTACTATACCTAATTTAATTGAATTAGTACAAAACAGTTTTTTTTTGCTATGATAGCAAATATTACAACTCTTTGACACAGAAGTGGGTTCTAATCTAAGCCCTATTTTCGATAATTTAGTAATGAATACATGTGTTGACAAATGTTTTTAGAAGTTAGAATCCACAGCTATATTTTTTAAAAATATGTGGGCGACTTAATCACTGCAGTACCTGAAAATCAAGTCAATAACATAGTCAACATTTACATCAGCTACAGTACGCACATGCAATTTACTTTAGAAATTTAAGAATTGTAAATTACCCTTCTTGGATATTTTGCTTCTAAGAAACGGTGGTGAATCGATCCACATACAGTGATACAAAAAGCTAGCGTCAACCACAAGAATTTTAAATTATACCGCCAACCAACCGCTTCATCAATTAGCAAATGAAGCAAATAACTTAAAAAATAGAACCACGCCTACATAAAGATATAAAAAACCCAGTAAAACAAAGACTCCAAGAGAACAACTATCCCAAGACCTTTATCAACAGAAATCTTAACAACCCGACTGTACCAACAACACAACGAGAAACACTACACAATTCCTTACATACAACAGCTTTCACACACAATTAAAAAGACTAACACAACATTTATCAGTAAATATTACTTAAATTTCATGTTTGAATTGTGAGAAATAGTACATAGGACAAACTGGAAGATATAGAAAGACCAGATTGTCAGAACATGAAAGAAATTCAAAGAAAAATACGAATATTACCAAATATACATTAGTCCACCATGTACAAACCAAAAAACATGAATTCAATATCAGAGGCACAAGAATATTAAGGTATGAAAATAATTTATATAAAAAACTTACACTAGAGATGTTAGAAATACACAAACATAAATCCTCTATTAACTCACAGACGGACATACAAAAAATAAGGGCATTTTAGTGAAACAATACAGATATTTAATCAAATAAATCTTTGTTGTATCTTGCTCCTCCCACAGCAAGAACCAACCCTTCGTCAGTTTTATAATGACCTCTAATATTAATGTATTCGATTTATATTTTTTATAATATTGTCGAAATCTACAACCTAGTTTTTTACTTTGTATAATTCATTTAATTTTTCAACAAATCTAAAATTTTAAACTTATAAGTAACCAGTTCTTAAAATTTGTGGAGCATGATATTGAACCCTGATGATGGTCTAATTGACACCGAAACGTCAGTGGCATTGTTTATGTTTCAATTCATAATTTGTTAACAAATGTCTGCATCTCTATTATTTTCACTTCTCCAAACAATTATATATGTTTTATTGGTAGACAAATACATATAGATACTTGCAATCATTAGCTTTTGTAACAAAAAAAAACATCTACTAAAATTGTTTTACAGTGTTTTATTTTTCATTTCAACGAAAAGCGTTTTTATTTAATTTGTTCTAAAGCATATTTTGTTGGTTGCTATATTAGTTTACATTTATTTTTATAGACTTGTCTTACATGATATTACCTAACCACATTATTAAAATGTTAGTTTAGTAATGAGATTTCAATAGAAAAAGGGTCGCTTTAAAAGTATATACCTTGGAAAAAGTGTTAAAATAACCACTTGCATTATTCACATAGGTATTTACGTAAGTATTATTTACGTAGGTATTACGAACAATTCCTGCGTCTATAGATAAGTATATTTTCATTAATAGCCTCATATCTAAAAATGCAGTCAACTATAATATAAGGTAACAGTTAATAAAGTCTGTATGAATTAAAACATTGCTTCAGAGAAAAGTGTGACACGAATAAAATAAGTTAAAAAGTAGTGTTAGTAGTTTTTATAGCAGGAATGAATTTATTTGGTGTATGTTAGTTAGACGTAAGAAAGTGTTAATGTGAATTTAAGACGGGCAGATGATGAATGCGGGGCTAGTTTTGTAAGAAGCGCGAGGCAAGTAAAACAAGGCAAGGCGCAGACCTCGCTCTCCACTAGCAGCTACTCGGCAATCACAAGGCTTTCCAGAAATAATAAATTGCATTGAATCTCGCAGCTGCGAGGGTTAATGGAATTAAGTTAGTCGTCGGGCCTTTCTTAATCAACGCGGACATTAGTCTTATGCCATTTGGAAACGGCAGAAAACCATGGGTGAAATAATGAGCCGCGTTCTGACTCTCAACTCTAACAGTACTGCATTTAACATCAGGTCAACGCGTTAAGCCACTCTTCTGCTAACCTGGACCCTCCGTTCTTCGTTCACCATTTGCTACTACGCCCTGCCTTCTTACGCTCGGCTCGGCTCCACTCTGACTTCTTGTTCCTGCTCTTGATGAGATTTTATTCTCGAACGGGCTTGAGAGGAACTTTTTTATTTAATCTTCTGTTCATCACAAATGTACTCACGACGTAATTATTCAATCACAAGTAAAAGAAATTACTCGAGAGCACCATATCTCTGTACAGGATACGACAGTCGATCTCCGTCCCTGTGAGGCGTAATGATGTATTCATTCAAATTCATATTAGCTGATTTAAACAGTGTACGAACAAAACTGATATGTAATTCATTGCGTTTAAAGTGATGTTTTTGACGAGCTTATATTTTATGCACTTATTGTTATGGGACGCATGTCAATGAATGCGTGTTACTGTGAGCGGGAACCTGTCAAACACATTACGACACTCGAGGTTGTTGTATAGAGATCATACGCGGAATGAATTTTTTGCTGTAAAAAATATAACACAAAATTTTGCTCGTATTCTGCTTGTGTTATTATTTTAATTGAAAATATGCATAATTAAAATGGAAGCAATATACAGTAAAAAAAATACAAAGCAAAAATAGGCGGAAAAACTGCTTTACAAACTAAAATAATTGATGTCTTCCGGCTACATTTTATATCAAATTTTTGGCGTTTATAACTACATGACCGAGTTTTTGTTATAAATATAAAAATTGTCAATAATATTGAAATTTAATTATAAACCCTGAGTACAAACTAAAAAGATCTTTGTAATTATATCAAACTGAATTTAAATTTAATTACTGTTGCTTTGATTTAATAGTTAGTTGAGTAGGCCGCAAGAGTAATAAAATTGTATTATTTTTTGTCTCAAAAAAAAATAAACATAACTTTCCGAAGAATAAATAAATATATCATCACGGCTTATTACCCATTGCTGGGTGTGCCAATCTGCTTTGTACACAGATTTCGGTAACGAAGAAATATTTGCACTGTGCGGGCGCTTACCAGGCGTCACCTCGCGGGCACTCATTGCTGGCGTGGAGAGTACACCACAGGAATCAATTTTGTGACATTTAAAATTCGAAATATTTGGTGTCATCGAACCCGGTTCCCTAGATTTGCGACCTGACACTCAGGCACGCGGCCATGAGACCCCATTCGAAGAATAAAGTTTTCTTATTATTTCTAATAAAATAGTTTTTTGTTAATAAATTAAATTTAATATTGTTTTCTTGAAGAGAACAAAAATGATACTAATTAAAATACTAGAAACGGTTGGATAATTATTATTTAAAATCACTTTGCTTTTCGAAAAGAAATATTGAATTCCAGATTTAAGTATTTTTGAGTTTATAGTAATGTATGTAATAAAAGTTTTGGAAAAATTTTGCGCTCCAAATTTTATTACAGAATAAGGTCTAATCTAGATGTCACTGAATATAATAAATACTTAACAATCGTTTTATATTATACCATGTTAAAATTGATAGAAAAAGTTTTGGGAGATATTATATAAACACACATCTCGAAACGTAAAATTCTTATCGTTTTTGGGGATCAAATATTCGACAGACGACTATTTACCAAACTATACGGAAATGTGAAGAAAACAAAAATTGGGCGGCCCGAACCTTTGCCCCCAAATCGAATCAGCAGACGCATTCAAAGTGCTCAAGACAAAGTTAGAACGTCATCGCGCAAACTAACTCAATTTCAAATTTTAGAGATGATTGTTAGCAAAACTTTGGTCAGAAGTGATTTCTAATTTTGAAAAAAAACGAAATAGACTGCAGCCCACTCGGCCCAACTTAACCTAATCTGCAGATGCTGCAGAGTATTAATGAGCTAATATATTATGGAAAATATACAGGAATATAATTCTCTAAATGTTTCTTAGGGGCAATTGATGATTCCTTTTGCGCATTTTTTAACAGAAAAGTATACGATAATACGTGGAAATATAAAAGAACAACAGTTACAGACTAGAACATTTCTGACGATTTGGAAAGTAGAGACATATGAGACAAGGTATCAAAAACCTGCGTTGCATTTAAGTTAATGATCACCTATCAGTGTTGTAACATTATATTTAGTTTATAGGAACAACCACTTATGTCAATGTATCATTACAAACTTCTTTCTATTTGATGAAGAGGTGTAAACTTTTTCTCAAAACGTTTGTTACATACCTTATTTGAAAAAATAAAATAGGTAAAAAATTACAAAGTTTTATAAAATATTAGAATTTTAATTAAAATACTACAATCGGTTTGTAAACTCTTGGAAAAGACAAATATAAAATTCTAAAATTAAAAAGTTTTGAATTCATTCAAGTAAAATAAATAAAAAATACGAAGCTTCATTAAATAAGACGTTCACAATAATATCGGATTGACAAACAGCGCAAATCATGCGAAACTCTGAACTTGAGCTGGATGGTGAATTTGCGGGACGTGACGTCCAGCGCAGGAAGTTGGCAAATTATCGACGGTCACGGCCGCAGTTCGCGAACTGTTCCCAGGCCCGCAGGGCCTCAATCACAATACAGCACCCGCCGGAGGTTTTTATTGGAACGGACAGATTTGTGACCCTCGACCGCCGCTGCGTCTGATGAACGAATGTTTCTTTCTGGTTTTAAACTTTACAACTTCTGCCTTACTTTGAATTTAGTATGTTTCCAAAATCTAAGTAAATTCAACAATGCTTTCGCTGAAAACCATAAATTAGTGAATATTTTCTATAACTCATCTATTTTCGTACGATGCACATTGATGCTATCGATACTGGTTTAAAAAGTTTGATGAATAAAACACAAGTGATATAATATGTTGTGTATTGACTTTTATATTCTTTGGCAGAACGCGATTTGTTTAGATTTAAAAAGTCAGGAAGCGTACCTTAACGAATTTGTTATTTCTGCTTATTGCTTCAAAATTATTGAAGTAATTTTAATCAAACTTGCAGTTCGGATGGCTCGAGTTTCCATTTCGATTATAAAACTAATATGATATTTTTAATAACTATTATCTAAATGTTTAATTTAAGCTAAAGCTTATTAGAAAAATGCGTAAATACACGGGCGTTAATAATACGTTATACGCATGAGCATAGCCCAATGTTTGTTTGTAGTTGTTAGTTTCCACGGTTCTGGGTGAATTTCAGATAAATATTACATTGCCTTTATATTTGAAGATAATTTCAATTATTTACCATTCCTACCCTGATTGTTGGGTAGGATAATATTCCTCTGAAATGCGACCAGCTTTATCATTAATGAAATCACTTCACACTCTAATCTTCAAACATGCTAAACCTACTGGAAACCTCAGAGTCCGTTTGATTCTAAAACCCGAAATTATGTACCATATAAATAATATTTGAGACAAATTTATTATATGAACTACCTAAATATTTAATTTATTAGTGAGGAGGCGCGATTAAAACCTTCAAAACCGTTGAAAGGCTTTATGAATGAAACACGTTTGTTTCCAATGGGGTATATGATTAAATTTGATTTTTACATATATGATAGTAGGTTAAAAATAATATACCCGTATTTTTTAAATTGATTAATTCTGTGTAGTTTAGGAAAATAAATTATAAAAGTTTTGGGGAAGGGGTATCGTGACGTCATTGTGTATCGAGCGCGACGGACAGTCTCATAACAAGAGTAGAGTAAAATTACTTTAAGAATGAGACACTGACAGCACGACAGCTGCGCAAAGTTCATGATGTGTATCGCCACAGGACGTACTTATAAGTTGAAATTGAGACCTTGCGTCTTGAAATTCGCGCAGCTGTCGTGCCGTCAGTGTCTCATTCTCATGCCCGTATTCATATCAGTCCGTAACAAGGGTAACGCTTTGTTATATTCAAAACGTCTGAAATATACAACATGTGATTGTTTTAAAGATGGTACAGGCCTTCGGTTTGTTTTGTATCACTTTCGGGATGTTTGTCCGATGTATTCTAGATCACAATCCATACAAGGAATACTATATACCACATGTGATTGTTTTAAAGATGGTACAGGGTATTTGAGTTTGGAAAATAGCTTTTTAGTTGCAGTGCAATTTCTCTGGCTGATTTCAACAGAATCATCTGAAATAACTTTAACGAATTGTTTTGTTACTTGAGGAATATATGGAAGCGATGCATATTTTATTCTACTGTTGTTGTTGTCACTGTTGTTTTCTGTGGCTGTGTCACGTCGAGTTTGGTTGTTGAAGAGTAGACTGTTGAGGAGTTTTTTCGGATAACTATTTTCTTCTAAAATATTTCTCAGTTTTAATAAATTACCCTCATGGAATGTTTCATGGGATAATTTTAGGATCCGTGATTTAAGTGCAAGAATAACATTTATTTTTAGATGTTTTGATTGTTCTGATTTGAAATGGATGTATCTTCCTGATGATATGGATTTTTTATACCAGTCTGTTTTTAAAGACCCCCCGGAATTGCACAAATTATGTCATCTACGAATTTTTGAGGAAATTAATTTGAAAATTATGTTTTGCCGTACAATGTTCAATTAAGTAGTCCATTGTGTATTGTGTTACATGTCGATTTCTCTTACGCTTACATCTCAGTCAACCTTGATGACGTTCCCGCGTTGCGGTCGTCTTCGTCATCTTGACCAACTCAGCTAGTTCATTCTCAAGGCCAGGTGAACGACCTCCACCGACGCTTGTGCAAAGATTTAACGTGTTTATTGGTAAAGGATTGCAAAATCTTCATTTTTCAAGTCTTCTTCGTTAGCAGCCTGTGGAGTTGCACGTACAATTTTGGTGTCGCTGAAGTTACCGTTATTATCGTTTTTCGAAATATTATCCTCGTGTGAAGGAATTTTTGTACGGCAACTAATTTTCTGGAACAGAGTGGTTCCTCCGTGTATTCGGGATTTAATACACACAGTCCTGCAACAGAATTCACTATTACAGCCGCATATTAGCTAAGGTGAGTTTGGACATGTGATTCACTTACCGTTCTCTTATATTTTCGTCGCCTCGTGTTCTAACAGTAATCGTTCTTTTTAGGCTTTTTATTTTTAGTTTTTTTCTCAAGTTACGCTTCTTTTACGTTACCGTCTTGTCACGTTTACGTGCACAATTATCGACTTTATCCTCACTACGTTTATCGTGACGTCACCCCATCGATTGTGACTTTACTTATCGATCACGAGCTGTACATCACGTATCGAACCTCAAGGTTGATTGTTCAGCTTTCGTTGATGAAATACCTGTGCCGTTTGACGCCTACGACTGATTATCTGGAGGCTAGCACCACTATTCGCCATCACAGTTTCCTGTACTTGTGGGAAAAGCACCTGGTTTGGCTATCTGCACACACCTCGTCTGTGATTGGAGCTTTTGGTGTCATCTGTCGTCTCCACACCCACAGCCAGCCGTGTCAGCCCAGCGACCAGATAAGAGTCTTTTTCACTTTATTATTCCATGCTATTTATTGGGACAACGGCTTCCCTGTTGTTCTGCTCATTTATATCAAGCGTACTGTCATATTTCATAACCTGCATTCATGTGTATTATGTAATGTCAAAATCGATTACTTATATTAGTGGTACTTACGCTTTATATAATTGTTCAACGTACACCATTGTTTACCAAGCCGAATCGCGGTCGACTTGTATATTTAATTCACTTGTAAACTGGAGTACGAATCTGCGAACGACTTCGATTAGGTTAGAATACCGTTCAGATTGTTTATTTACTGCGATTGACGCGCGTATCCTTGGCCAACGACGCACACATCAACGCCCGCGCCATTTTGCAATATTAGTTACTTTTTGTCAATACCAACCGCTCGCAGAAACGCACGATTCAGTATTGTTTTGTCACTAAATTATTTGAATGTTCCCGCGAACCGGACTTAAGGTTTCTTTATGCTTGTAGAAGTACGGCTATTAAATATTCGTTCTATTTTACGTACAGAGTTTATGTTCGAAGTATATTTCCCTATTATCATTACCGTTAACATCACTATATTTCCTTATTGCCGCATTTTTCCAGTTCCGTGCCGTGTGTCGAAACACGTCCGGTTGAGAGGGGCTGAATTTTATTTCGACTGGCGCCCTCTCCCTCTTCTTTATGTAAAACTCACCCCTAATCTACCACTGAATTACGCCGCTCTCACCATTACTTTCACGGGTTTAAAATCTGGGCATAGTAGTAAGATTTTTCGTATCGTTCATAAATTAACGTTGTCGCCCAGTTTTATAGTTTTTGTATTTTTATCGTTTACCATAATTATTATCCACTCAGGGCAAGAGTGGGTAATAATTGTGCAAGTATGGGACTAATGTTTGCTCCCATATGACTGCCTAAAAGTTGTTTAAAGAAATTGTTATTGTAAGCACAGTAACACGCGTCGAAAACGAATTTAAGTAGGTCTGCGAATTCTTGACAATTTAAAGTGGTGTGTGGGCTAATATCATCCCATTTAGCTTCTATGATTCGTAAAGCTTAGGGCTGTCAAAAGTATTCGGTTAACCGGTTTACTGGTTAATCGGTTAACCGGAAACCGGTTTTTTTTAACTAAAATATTCGGCTAACCGGCTAATCGGTTTTTGGCCGAATATTAGCCGGTTTTTAACCGGTTTATATCCGGCTTATAGCCGGTTTTTATTCGGTTTATAGCCGGCTTTTATTCGGTTTATAGCCGGTTTTTTATCGGTTTATAGCCGGTTTTTAACCGGTTTATAGCCGGTTTTAACCGGTTTATAGCCGGTTTTTAAACGGTTTATAGCCGGTTTTTAAATAATTTACAGTCGGTTTTCAACTGGTTTTTAGCCAGTTTGTAACCGGTTTTTAGCTGGATTTGACCGGTTTACAGTCGGTTTTTATCCGATTTATATTCTGTTTTTGATTAGTTTATATTAAATTTTTAACTTGTTTTTAGCCGGGGTTTACTAAATTTTAAATTTATTTATAGAGGTAGAGACTAATCGGTATCACTATCGATAGTTTTTACTATCGAATACTATCGAAAGTATGTAGCGTCGGTAGCGTCATTTCACGTTTTGAGTTTTGTTCAACTGTTTGTTTATGTTCTCAATAACAAAATGAAAAATTGTAGTGGGCCTTACAAAAAAAAAAAAAAAAATGTGGGAGTATCTTATTTTCGGCAAAAACATGAAATGTAAAACTATGATTGTTATTGATTTAGATAGGCACAATGAACCTTAAACTAAAAGTTCAAAATAAATTATGTAAAAGAAATTTTACGACAGAATCACGATAACATATGATCACAATCAGAAAATTACATAACTCTAGTGAAATTTTAAATATTTTGCTGACCTGGTACTTAGAGTAGAGTTGTGCTATCAACATGACACTAACCTTACGTAAACAACACCTCCAGGGAAGTACTTTAATCTGTTGAATTTTTAAAAATATTACTGTCCCGGTACTTACGAATAAAAATATATCACCAACATGAAAATTAACATCCTCGGAATATGAATACTTAACTCTAATGTTGACGCTTTTGTACACTCTATACCAGGTAAAGGTATTAAAGTTTCAAATTAGTAACATTACTTTACGTATCCGGTAAGCAGTTTTTTTTTTACTAATCACAAAAGTAAAGTATCTATCCGGAAATGATCTTGTTTCTTTGGCCTTGTTGTATGATTTCGTAGGTGTTAGTTTCCTTAAATTTTAAGTTACGGGCGATTACGTACTCCTGAGTAGACAGAAAGCAATTTTTTGATGGCCAGTAAAATATTTTTTTTTCTTTTTATTCATGTTGAACATGTTATTTAAAATTGCCGCTCTTAGTGACTGTACTTCGCATGTCCGTCAGCGTCAGCCCTGTGTGCAGCATAATATCACAAGTTAGAACATGCACATGCACTGCGACTGCACTTGTTAGTGGTGTTAGTGAGTGATGGTGGGTGAGTGAAGAAATGAGTCAAATGAACAAAGATATATATGTAAGGTGGGTGAAACAGTGGTAGCTATAAAATACCTAATTCTGACCGGTTAAAACCGGTTTCCTGACCGGTTCAGAACAGGATTTTTGGCCGGTTAAAACCTATTTTCTGGCCGGTTAAAAACCGGTTTCCTAGCCGGTTAAAAACCGGTGATTGTTTTATAACCGGTTATTCGGTTTTTCGGTTAATAAACCGACGGTTAACCGGTTAGAAATTTCAGCAGATTTTGACAGCACTAGAAAGCTGTTTCATAACTTATGTTACTGAAGAGTGACACAACATCCAGACTGATTAATATGTGATTATCTGGTATATTATGCTGGTTTATAAATTCTGCGAATTCAAACGAATTCTTTATATAATACGGTTTTTTTTATTATAAGCTGTAGTTAATATATTTGTAAAAATTTGGCAATTTTACTGTTTGGTGCATCAATGGAGGCAACTATTGGTCGTATATTTAAACTTTCCTTATGAATTTTGGGCAGACCGTAGAATTTCGGAGCAACCGAGTTATAAATTGTTAATGCTTTAGCTTCTTCTGGTGTTATTTTCTGGTTAGCTTTCAAGTTGCTTACTATTTTATTTGCTTTTGTTTGGATAGTTATTGTTGGGTCCCTGTTCAGTAACATGTATGAATTTGTGTGCTGTACTATATTAAGTGACAATTGTTGGTACTTTTCTTTTTCCATACCACATGTGACGTTTCCTTTGTCTGATTGTACAACAACTAAATTTGGATTTTGTTTTAAGAAACTTTTGGTTCTATGATATAATTTATTCGTGATGTCAGTATTGATTTGGTGTGATTGAACAAAATTAGTAATAATATTGGTAACTTGAGCCCTACATGTGTTTTAATTTTAAGCAAGTTTGTACATCTGGTGGGATTTTAGTGTTACTAAGATTTTTTAGCAATTTTTCTTGCGTAATCAAACTATTCTGAGAAATTGTCTTTAAAGAATTTAGTTTTTAATTACTGGCTTTACCTTAGAAAAAGTGTTTGTTATAAACAACATTTTGTTTCTGTTTTAACTTATTAAAAATATGTTGTGGGGTTATGTTAATAATTTTGGTTTCTAAATTTTTCTGTCACCAACAACATAGACCAACGCCCGGTGAGGATACACCACGACATCAGGAACCAAGACAAAATGGACAAAGCATATGACAGGTTAAGACAACAAATATTAAATTTAAAAATTAATACTACTTGTAAATATTTAGTTACTCCGAAAGAACAACAGAAAAATTTAGAAACCAATATTATTAACATAACCCCACAACATATTTTTAATAAGTTTTAAACAGAAACAAAATATTGTTTATAACAAACACTTTTTCAAAGTCAAAGCCAGTAATATTAAAAAACTAAATTCTTTAAAGACAATTGTTTTAGAATAGTTTGATTACGCAAGAAAAATGGCTAAAAAATCTTAGTAATACTGAAATCCTACCAGATGTACAAACTTGCTTAAAATTAGGTCCCAAATTTTGTGTAAATTTACCAGAACGCCTTAGTGACATTGAATATATTAAATCAGATTTTAATAATGACAGTAAGGACATATGTAGGGCTCGAGTTACCAACATTATTACTAATTTTGTTCAATCACACCAAATCAATACTGACATCACGAATAAATTATATCATAGAACAAAAAGTTTCCCAAAACAAAATCCAAATTTAGTTTTTGTACAATCAGACAAAGAAAACGTCACATGCTTTATGGAAAAAGGATAGTACCAGGAATTGTCACTTAATATAATACAGGACACAAATTCATACATGTTACTGAACAGGGACCCAACATTAACTAAACAAAAGCGAATAAAATAGTAAGCTACTTGAAAGCTAAACAGAAAATAACACCAGAAGAAGCTAAAGCATTAACAATTTATAACTCGGTTGCTCCGAAATTCTACGGTCTGCCAAAATTCATAAGGAAAGTTTAAATATACGACCAATAGTCGCCTCCATTGACGCAGCAAACAGTAAAATTGCCAAATTTCTTTAAGTATATTAACTACAGCTTATAATAAAGAAAACCCGTATTATATAAAGGATTCGTTTGAAAACCAGCATAAATTACCAGATAATCACATATTAATCAGTATGGATGTTGTGTCACTCTTCAGTAACATAAGTTATGAAACAGCTTTACGAAGCATAGAAGCTAAATGGGATGATATTAGCCCGCACACCACTTTAAATTGTCAAGAATTCGCAGACCTACTTAAATTCGTTTTCGACACGTGTTACTGTGCTTACAATAACAATTTCTTTAAACAACTTTTGGGCAGTCCTATGGGAGCAAACATTAGTCCCATAATTGCACAATACACAATGGTCTACTTAATTGCACATTGTATGGCAAAACTTAATTTTGAAATTAATTTCCTCAAAAAATTCGTAGATGACATAATTTGTGCAATTCCGGCTGATAAACAAGACACTTTTTTTACAAACTTTTGATAGTTTCAACCAACATCCTCAATTTACGGTGTAATGTGAAGAAAATAGAAAATTACCGTTCCTAGACATGGTTGTCATAAGAGAATCTGATGGGTCTTTAAAAACAGACTGGTATAAAAAACAATATCAACAGGAAGATACATCCATCTCAAATCAGAACAATAAAAACATCTAAAAATAAATGTTATTCTTGCACTTAAATCTCGGATCCTGAAATTATCCCATGAAACATTCCATGAGGGTAATTTATTAAGAATGGGAAATATTTTAGAAGTAAATGGTTATCCGAAAAAACTCCTCAACAGTCTACTCTTCAACAATCAAACTCGACGTGGCACACCCACAGAAAACAACAATGACAACAACAACAGTAGAATAAAATATGCATCGCTTCCATATATTCCTCAAGTAACAAAACAACTCGTTAGTTATTTCAAATGATTTTGTTAAAATCAGCCAGAGAAATTGTACTGCAACTAAAAAGCTATTTTCCAAACTCAAATACCCTGTACCATCTTTAAAACAATCACATGTGGTATATAGTATTCCTTGTATGGATTGTGATCTAGAATACATCGGACAAACATCCCGAAAGTGATACAAAACAAACCGAAGGCAACAGCACTAACGGAACACCTAATACGGAACAAACACTTTGCTGCTTATAATGAAATCAAAATTTTGGACCAAGAACACAATTCAACAAAGCGAAATTTCCTTGAAATGGTACATATTTACAACAATGAAAATAGAATGAACAAACGAAGTGATGTGGGTAACTTGAGTCATATTTACAGTTTATTGCTTTTATCGAAAAAGAAATATCTATCATATGAAAACAATTCAAATACCGACATAATAAGTTAGTGTCTTTATTTTTCAAAATTTCTTATTAAATTTACATATTTTTTATATTATTTTGAGGTTCGATTTTTCTTAAATTTTATTTGATCTTCATTTGTACATTCCCGCCTAAACTCAACTTTGGGTGTTTTTCCCCTACTCCACTTACCTATCCGGCGCCACCAGTCTTTGGAATGTTTCTGGTTTTTTCTTGTTGTTCGCAGCCATCATCAAAATTTTTTATAATTTTTGTTTAAAAATGTAAAACGACGTATATTTTGTACAAAATTTATAATTTTATTATATATGACAATGTCTAAACTTAAGTCTAACTCAAAATTCGCATATTATGTTTGGTTGTGAAAATTTTACTTCTAAATCTCAAATTAATGTAAGTATTACACTAAAATTGTCAAAAAATCTTTGTACAACAAAAATTTTCAACACATTTTAGAGTCCTGAGGACGGTTTTATATAAACCGAAAGCTTAACTTTATTAAAAAGAGTATCAAAATTATTTCTGCCCACTATATTCCATTCGACTGTCTAAATCCCGCTTCAGAATTTGTTTTCTATATATATATATATATATATATATATATATATATATATATATATATATATATATATATATATATATATAGAAAACAAATTCTGAAGCGGGATTTAGACAGTCGAATGGAATATAGTGGGCAGAAATAATTTTGATACTCTTTTTAATAAAGTTAAGCTTTCGGTTTATATAAAACCGTCCTCAGGTATATATGTTACAGTTACATCTAGCAACCATGTGTCGATCACACAGTTCGATCAAGACACCTATGAAAATGTTTTAATGTTGTTAGATACGAAATAAATAAAAGTGTTTTCCCGTTTTCGCTCTGATCCAAATTCATTTGTGTTTATTATTTTGCTTTACATGTTATACTAGTTTAACGTTCTTAGTTATATTTTTACACATGTAGAGTAGTTTATAATACAACGTATATCTCCTACTCTACATATTTGGTGACCCCGATTGTCAAACGGGATGGACGACATACCTGTTCCTGTTCCTGTTTCCGATACCCAACCTGCTGACCTTCCGCTTCCTGAAATATCTTCATTAACAAATTCCTTCAAGATCCCCGAATTTTGGCCTGCGGACCCGACATTATGGTTCTCTCAAGTAGAAGCGACATTTATGTCACACCGTATTACATCTGAAACAACTAAGTTCTACAAATTAATTTCATTACTCAATCCTCAGTATGCAGCAGAAGTCAGAGACCTTATTGAGAATCCTCCAACAGTGTTTCCATATACCAAGTTAAAAGAAACGTTAATCCACCGAACTTCGCTATCGAAACAAGAAAGAATTCAACAATTATTCAACATCACAGACTTAGGCGATAAAAAACCATCACAACTTTTACGTCAGCTCCAACAGTTGGTTGGCTCTATGCATCTAGACGACTCAATCCTTGAAGAAATATTCTTGCAAAAACTTCCTTCAAATATTCAACTTATCCTTGCTTCAAATAATAATATTTCATTAGCAGATAAAGCCGAAATCGCGGATAGGATTCTAAACGTCACACAACCAACGCTATGTTCCGTGAGCAAAGACGCACAGCAAATCGAGGAGCTAAAACAAGAGGTCTCAGAGTTAAAGAAGTTGGTGTTAAGTCAGTCAAGAAAGAAAAACCTTCCTTTCCCTACGGTTCCTCCGAACTCGAATTTATGCTGGTATCACCTCAACTTCGGCGGCAAGGCGAGGAAATGTATTCCACCATGTCAACAAAGTTCTTCTACAAACAAATCAGAGGTTTTGTTACATCAAAACAGAAACTTAATAGATAAACTCACTTTACCATCTATTTCTAGCACTAATACTCATCCAACGACAACAAAACTCCTTTATCTGACTGATAGGCTCTCTGGCCACCGCTTTCTGATAGACTCTGGAGCCGAGGTGAGTGTTATCAAAAATTCATTGTGCGAGAAACGACGACAAAATCCTCTTACACTACAGGCTGTCAATAATTCAACCATCAAAACTTTCGGTACTAAAACATTAGAAATAGACCTCGGATTAACAATGCAATTTACATGGAGGTTTATTATCGCGAACGTTAAGCATTCAATTATCGGCGCAGATTTTCTTACATACTTTAACTTGCTGATTGACTTACCTTCAAAGCGCTTGTTACAAGCAAACCGAAACATACAAAACAATTCAAATCGAATATCTAGTATTACTACTCAACATTCCACATGCTTTACCCAACTCTTGTCAAAATTTCCTTCTCTAAATTCACCTTTTACTCCCAAACGTCAAATTATGCACAATGTCAAACACTGTGTCATCACTAACAATTCACCTGTTTTTGCACGGCCGCGCCGTCTAGCTCCGGATAAATTATCCACCGCTAAAAACGAATTCGATAAAATGTTGAAAATGGGGATCATTCGTCCATCTTCTAGCAACTGGGCTTCTCCATTGCGTATGGTTAAAAAGAAAGAGATTGGCGAATGGCGACCTTGCGGGGACTATAGGGCTCTCAATGCCATCACCGTCCCTGACCGTTATCCAATTCCCCATATTCAAGATTTTACAACTAATTTATACAATTCGAAAATATTTTCAAAATTAGACCTCGTTAAAGCCTACCACCAAATACCAATGGACGAAGAATCCATTTCCAAAACAGCAATAACCACACCTTTTGGTCTTTTCGAATACTTGGTCATGCCATTTGGATTGAGGAATAGCGCCCAAACTTTTCAACGGTTCATTGACAATGTTGTCAGAGGTTTAGATTTTTGCTTCGCATATATTGACGACCTCCTTATTGCTAGTAGTTCTTTCGAACAACATTTAAAGCACTTAGAATTAGTTTTCCAAAGACTTGAAAAACATGGTATACTTATCAATCAAAACAAATGCCAATTCGGAGTCCAGAAGATCGAATTCTTAGGACACAGTATTTCAACAAATGGCATTCAACCGGTAAAATCTAAAATTGACACAATCAACAAATTTCCCTTACCTACAACTCAACAAAAACTAAGGGAATTCCTTGGCCTCATAAACTTTTACCATCGTTTTATCCCTAACTGTGCAACAACGTTAAAACCCATTAATTGTCTCATAACAAATAAACCAAACAGCTCAAAAGAGATTGCATGGTCTCCGGAAGCAAACAAAGCTTTCAAAGACATTAAAAAACAATTAACATATTTAACAACACTCACATTTCCCGCACACAATGCCCCTATATCTATCATGGTAGATGCTTCAGACACGGGAGTAGGTGCAGTTCTGCAACAACAGATAAAAGAAGACTGGAAACCTATAGCCTTCTTTTCCGCCACATTCACACCTACACAAAAACGTTATAGCACATTTGGCCGTGAATTACTAGCTATGTACCTAGCAGTAAAGAAATTTAGATATTTCATAGAAGGAAGAAATTTCTCCATTCTAACAGATCATAAACCTCTGACTTTTATGGCTAACAAAATTTCCCACAACTACACCTCCAGAGAAATAAGACACATGGACTTCATTTTACAACTAACAAGCGACATCAGACACGTATCGGGCAAAAACAACGCCGTAGCCGACGCGCTGTCCAGAATCCAAATAAACTCCATCCTCACAGACAAAACCATCGACTACGTCAAAATCGCAGCAGCTCAAAAAACCGATAAAGAACTACAGACACTGCAGACAAATAAAACGAACAATTTACAATTCAAAAACATTAAGCTTCCAAATTCTACCTGTACCTTAGTTTGCGACATATCCACTGGTAAATACCGACCATATATACCAAAAGAATTCCGAATTAACATTTTCGACCATTTTCACTCGCTATCCCATCCAGGAATAAAAACAACAACAAAATTAATAAACTCTAAATTTGTTTGGTATAAAATGAACAAAGACATACAATCCTGGACCAAACAATGCGTACACTGCCAACGTTCAAAAATAACAAAAAACACCCAAGCTCCACTCAAACCATTTTCCGGACCAAACAGTCGCTTCGACAACATTCATATCGACTTAATCCATTTACCCAATTCCCAAGGATTTTCTCATGTACTCACGTGCATAGATCGGGTCACACGATGGCCAGAAGCAATTCCAATTAAAGATTGTAACACACAAACTATAGCTGAAGCATTAGTAAACAATTGGATATCTAGATTTGGAGTTCCTTCTGTTATTACAACAGACAGGGGAAAACAATTCGAATCGTCATTATTCAAAAATTTACTTAAAATGTTGGGCACACACCACATAAAAACCACGGCATACCATCCACAATCAAATGGCATGATTGAGAGGTTCCATAGGCAGCTAAAAACTTCCCTTAAAACATATAATGACCCTATAAACTGGGTAACTAACCTACCAATCGTCTTATTAAGTCTTCGCACAACGTGCAAAGAACCTATTAATTGCAGCCCGGCAGAACTTGTCTACGGCACCACATTACACATTCCAGGCGAATTCTTCACACAATCACCAATAGTTCCAGACCCTAACATGCCCCACTATCTCCAACAGTTAAAACAAATAATCAGCAAATTAAAGTATACAGCCCCAATCTTAAAAAACAAACCATATTTTGTAAACCCCGATCTATTTCGCACATCACATGTCTTCATAAAGCATAATGCAATAAGCCCCACCCTACAACAACCTTACGATGGGCCTTACAATGTAATCAAACGATACGAAAAGTTTTTCAAAATTTTAATTAAAGATAAATTGGACACCGTATCAATAGACAGACTAAAACCTGCTTACTTACAATAGCCGCACAATTTTGATAACACTCATTCCTCTCCCCAAGTCCCACAAATAAAGTCATTCAATTTATGTCATTTCTTTGTAAAATGACAAGTAATGACTTCCCTTTCATTACCTGTCATTGTTTTCTTCTCTCTAAGGAGGGAGATATGTTACAGTTACATCTAGCAACCATGTGTCGATCACACAGTTCGATCAAGACACCTATGAAAATGTTTTAATGTTGTTAGATACGAAATAAATAAAAGTGTTTTCCCGTTTTCGCTCTGATCCAAATTCATTTGTGTTTATTATTTTGCTTTACATGTTATACTAGTTTAACGTTCTTAGTTATATTTTTACACATGTAGAGTAGTTTATAATACAACGTATATCTCCTACTCTACATATATATAAGTTACCACAGCCCATATAGCTGAGGTTGCAGTTCCCAGGGTTACACCCGACACCGGAAAGCATAAACTATATAAATTGAAACTTTACTTATTTTTAGTCAGTCTGATGTAACCATTCATAAATTTCACACAAATAAACTTTAAATGTAATAAAATTAAATAAATAATATATTGTAACTTGTGACATAATAAAAGATTAGCGAATATAATCTTTTAACTTACAATAAAAATCTTTTTAAAAACCCTTCCGCGAACCTTAAAAATATAACTGGCGCAGTCTTAAAGGATTTTTCGGGCGATTTCCGTGAATAGTGAAATCCGCGTTCGTTCTCAAACGATTTACCGAATATCGGAAGGCTGAAGAAGAACGAAGAAAGAAGACGTCCCGTGCCAATCCAAGTTCATCCGCATCCACGAACGTACATCGTAGACGCAGAACCAGGCCCTGACGAATACAGAGCAGCAGGAAGCAGCACGACCCATGGACAAAGTCATCATTCTTCTATTGTGAGTTGCACATGTCACATAGTAATCAATACCACTCAGACTCAGATTCTGATTTAGAATCAACTAAAAATAATAACAACTCATCTGACTCAGAACCAGAATTCCCTTATCATATAACTTTTAGCCCAAATTTAACTAAGAAAAAATCCACAAAAATCGCACAACCACAAACACAAACGGAAGTACCATTAGTACCCCCACCAAAACTTGAAAAAATTTATTTAGACATGATCCCTGATTTTCATGGCGACAGTAAGCTATTATCCAGATTTTTGGAAATATGCGAAAAACTTGTCAATAAATTTTATAATTTGGTTGATCTTAACGATTTCCAAAACGAATTTTTGATGTCAAGCATCCTTTCGAAAATTAAAGGTGATGCAGCAGTAAACATCGCTAGCACCACAATTACAAAATGGGAAGATCTAAAACAAGCCTTACTTAACACCTACTCAGACAAAAGAGATATGTACACATTAAATATCGAAATTACTAAATTAAAACAAGGGAATGAAACAGCCTTTGAATTTTATAACCGTGTACAAGATATCTTAAACTTACAAATTTCCTATATAAACAATCAAGTTACTACACTCGCTAGACCCGTCTTAACCGAATATTTCAAAAACTATGCACTTAGAATTTTATTACGTGGACTTAAAGATCCCCTTGGTACTCTCATGAGGACCAAAGATCCAAAAGACATGAACACTGCATTAAATATGTTAACGAACGACTTTCAACTTGAAACACATAGTCGTACACATACACATTTTCAACATAAAAATAATTGACAGCAATCACCTAGACAAAAACAGAACATACACACGCAATATAAACAAACACAACACCCACAACTAACATATAGACCTTTTCCACCCACTAACCAAATTTTTAAACAAAACAATAATCAATTCCCTACAAACCAACAATTTAAGAAACCATTCAATACCCAATACCCTAACAATCAAATATCTAAACAAAATAATCAATTCCAACAAAACGTCTTTAAACCAAACCCTAACTATAAAGCCCCCAAACCGACACCTATGAGTATCAGCACTAGGCAGTCGATGACACCACGCGCGACATCCAATCCCTATCGTCCACAACAATTCTACCCGTCTCAAAACAGACCTAACTACATAGCAGAGGAATTATTTACAACCGAATTAGACGATTATGTAAATGTAGAGCCAGAAACTGACGATCATAATGTAGACTATTCCGAGAATGATTTAAACCCCAATTACTACGTTACTGAACCCGATCAGGACGAGTTTTTTCCAATACTAGCCTCGGAACAAACATCGAACTTATGAATGTTATCCATAATCATAGCGAATTACCATTCGTAGTTTTCCCTCAATTAAACTTAAAAGCTTTGATCGACACTGGTAGCACGCGCTCATTCATTAACCCAATTATTGCAAATAAATTTTTCAAAAATCAAATTAAAAATGATCCATTTAAAATTACTACAGCTCACGGAACATCAGTTGAAAATTTTAGTATTGTAATACCAGCAACAAAATTATTTAATTCTCCAAATATGTTACTAAAGTATCATTTATTCGACTTTCATAAAAATTTTGACATTCTTTTAGGACTAGACAATTTAAAACTATTAAATGCTAGTATCGATTTGGTAAATGACAAAATAACTACACCAAATCAAGAAATCAAAATTCATTATCACCAAATTCTCCCTAAATCACACTATATAAAAATTCCCCCTAATTCCGAAAAATTATCTAAACTGTTTATTCATAACATCGAAAATGGCGAAGTGTTTATTCCAGAAACAAAAATAAACGACATAACTATTCCCGAAGGTTTGGCTACAATACAAAATTACCAAATTATTTACCCCATTATTAACTCAAGCGAAAACGAAGAAATTATTAACTCTGTAAATTGCGTACAAGTTCACTCTCTAAACAATTTTGAAATAAACAATCTAAATTTTAATCAAGAAATAGAAAATAATAATTTTGATATGAGTAAAGTGAGACTCGACCACATGAACGAGGAAGAGAAGCGCGAGATAACAAAACTGCTGACGGAGTACTCTGAGATCTTTCACTCCGACGATAAGACATTGACATTCACTAATGAAATAAAACACTCCATACGTACAAAGGATGAAATACCTGTCCACACCAAAACATACCGATATCCCGAAATTCACAGACAAGAAGTTCAAACCCAAATCCAAAAAATGTTAGAACAAAATATAATCCGTCCCTCTAACTCTCAATGGTCCTCTCCTATTTGGGTAGTCCCCAAAAAACTAGATGCATCAGGTAAACGGAAATGGCGTTTAGTTATTGACTACAGAAAAGTCAACGAAAAAACTATTGACGACAAGTACCCCTTACCTAACATAACCGACCTACTTGACAAACTAGGACGCTGTCAATATTTTTCCACACTGGACTTAGCATCTGGCTTCCACCAAATTGAAATGGATGGAAAAGACATACAGAAAACAGCTTTTAACACCGACAACGGACACTATGAATTTTTACGGATGCCATTCGGACTAAAAAATGCACCCGCCACCTTTCAGAGAGTAATGGACAACGTTCTTAGAGATTTAGTTAACAAAATTTGCCTTGTATATTTGGATGACGTAATTATATTTAGTACATCTCTTCAAGAACATATTCAAAATTTAAAAACAGTTTTTAACCGACTAAAGAAAGCTAACCTAAAAATACAACTTGACAAATCAGAATTTTTACGAACCGAAGTAGAGTATCTTGGACATGTAGTAACCCCAGAAGGTGTGAAACCTAATCCTAATAAACTTAGCGCTATTCAAAATTATCCAATCCCCAAAACTACTACACAAATAAAGGCATTTTTAGGACTCTTAGGATATTATAGACGATTTATAAAAAACTTTGCACATCTAACCAAACCCATGACCAAATGTTTAAAGAAAGACTCCAAAGTAAAGTACAAAGACCCTGAGTACATTCAATGCTTCAATACTTGTAAAAATCTCCTGATGAATGAACCAATACTCCAATACCCAGACTATACAAAAACATTTAACGTTACCACAGATGCGAGTGACTACGCCATTGGCGCTGTCTTATCGCAAGGCACTATCGGTTCCGACCTTCCTATTGCTTATGCTAGCAGGACGTTGAACGATACTGAAAAAAATTACAGCACAACTGAAAAAGAATTACTTGCCGTTGTATGGGCCACTAAATATTTTAGACATTACATTTTTGGAAGAAAATTTAAAATTATTACCGACCATAAACCTTTGCAATACCTTCACTCATTAAAAGATCCACATTCCAAACTAATGCGTTGGAGAACTAAACTTGAAGATTACGATTATGAACTAGTATACAAAAAGGGCAAGCTGAACACAAACGCAGATGCTCTTTCGAGAATAGAATTAAATGTAAACACACTAGATGCAGGCACTCAAAATCTTCTTGATTACATTGAAAACTTTAATAAAAATTTTAACCCTGATAACGACACACAATCCTTAGTAGTAAACCCCGATGAAGAGGAACAAAAAGATCCCGAAACTGACCAAACAATCCATTCAAACCCTGAAAACCCCATTGTTGGCATAACAATTACCGAATCCCCAGTAAACTTTGGCAAAAATCAAATTTTTATATCTCTCGTAAAACACTCACCATCTAAACCAAAGATAAAGAAATTTCACGTTGATAAAATGAGGCTTTACGTTCAAATATCTGAAACAAACTTCGAACAGGATATTGTTGATTTTATAAAACAATACATCGCCCTTAATGCTACATATTATCTCTATTTTGAAAATCCCATTTATGAACAATTTAGTAATGCACTTCAAAAATATTTCAAAAATTCAGAAATTAAATTTATCAAAAGTAACACAAAATTAATAGATATAGAACAAGAAGATGAAATTCAACAAGTCATCACGAATTACCATGAAGGAAAAACAAATCATCGAGGAATAAACGAAACTCATACACAAATTAAAAAACGTTACTACTGGCCTAACCAATTAAAAACTATTACAGACTACATAAACAAATGCGAAGTATGTTTGGCTGCAAAATATGAAAGAAATTCTATTAAACCAAAATTAAATATCACCCCTACTCCTAATAAACCACTGGACACTTTACACATAGACACATTAACATTAGAAAATGCTAAATTTCTTACTATTATTGACGCTTTCTCGAAATATGCACAAGCATATAGAGTAAACTCAACAAATGCTGTCGAGATCGCAAACAAATTAACACATTTCTTTTCACACCACGGAATACCAAAATTTATCACTTCAGACAACGGACTCGAATTTAAGAACAGTATTGTAAAAGAACTATTAACTCTACACAAAATCGAAATTCATTTCACCTGCTCGCAAAACCCAAATTCTAACGGTTTAGTCGAAAGATTCCATTCCACCCTAATAGAGCACATTCGATTATTTAACATGCAAGAAAATTTTAAAAATAATTCCATAGATGAAAAGGTTCACTATGCACTTTTAGCATATAATAACACAAACCATAGTACAACAAATTTAAAACCTATCGAAATCATTAATGGCCATTTGGAAACAAATTCACCTCTTGATATAGAACTAGAAAAACAAATAACGCAGGATTATATTGAAAAACATAAAGAAAGAACTAAACTAGTATACAAAAATATTAATAACAAGTTGCAGGAAAACAAAACAAAAACAATTAGTAAAATAAATGAGAATCGCGAAGAACTCCCGGAAATACCAAAAACAATTTATGTTCAGAATAAACAAAAGGTCAATAAAACAAAAAATCCAAAATTTAGAAAAGAAAAAATGAAATCAATTAATAAAAATTTAAAAATAGCTGAAATCGATACAGAAAATAATTACAAAAAGCAAACTAAAATTCATCTTGCTAATATTAAAAGACCCAGAAAAATAATTAATAAAAATCCCGCAATTCCAGGTCCATCTACTTCCCGTGCTCATACGGAATAGATGTGAAGGACATTACCCTCAATCCAGGACTTTTAGCAATTAATCTCGGACCTGCAAAACTACAAAGAACACAACACACGTTTGTACACTATTACGATCTACATCCACTTAAATCACAGTATGAAAACTTAAATAAACAATACACAAATCTTATAGAGACACTAAACATAGACAAAATAACTATGAAAGACTTCGAAAATAACAACAAAATTATAGAATATTTAAATAACAATATAAATGAAAAATTCAGTCATTTATCCACCCGCACTCGGATAAGACGAGGTATAGTCAATGGTTTAGGAACTGTTGTAAAAGCCATTAGAGGAAATTTAGATGAAGAAGATAACAAAAGATACACAAAAATTTTAAATCACCTACAAGAAAACCAATTTAAATTAAATAATCAAATTAAACATCATTACTCCGTTAGTCACCAAATAATAAAATATTTTAACAAGACTGTCGACACTATCAGACAAAACGAAATCACCCTAAAATTAAAAATTGAACAGCTCATGCATTTGGCTATTAGCGGCACAAAAAATGACGACAAATTATTTATTAAAGATATTTATAATCAACTAAACACTTTGTATACATTAACATTTAACACTCTTCAAGACATTGAAAATTCTCTCACATTTTGTAAACTTCACACTATATACCCCAGTATAATAAAAACACATGACCTTTATGAAGAACTAAACAAAATTTCGAAATATTACAATGAGTTGCCATTTGAAACAAATTTAGAAAATATTTCAGAAATCGAAAATTTACTATCAGTTAATTGCAAATTGCAAGATAACAAAATTTTATATTTATTGAAATTCCAATAAATTATGAAACGCATTTCGATCTAATTCATTTAATTCCAACCCCCACAAAACATGATTCTAATTTCATTACTACTATACCCAATCATGATTATATTCTGAAGTCTGAAACTGGTCAAATAAGATCTCTATGTGGTACGTGTACCCGCAATAAAAGAAACGTATTCCAATGTCCTAAGAAAATCAAGGAAATAACCGAAGACTCCTGTGAGACTAACTTCCTAACGAAGAACACTATCGAAAACTGTCATTTCGTCAAACTAAATATAAGAAGTAACCATCTCGAATATTTGGAGGAAATCAACCAATATTTGGCCATATTTCCGCACCCCGAAAAATTGGAAAGTAAATGCAGTCACGCCGATAATATAAGAAGCCTTCAAGGTATACTTCTCATCAAAGATGATGGATGTAAATTGCAAATTCAAAACAAAGAACTCGACTTCAAACATGGTACATTTGGCAAACCTACCGTAATTGAGAATTACGAAATAAATTTCAACAACACACAAATTCCCAAAACTACAATTGAATTGAATAGCATCTCCGAACTCAGACCAATAAACAAGGTAGAAGACATCCTGTACGACGATATAACACCATACGAAGAAGATGGCACCAAATACCCCGTTTTGGCATTATATGTTATAATTACTATTGTTGCTATTATTTCTGTCATAGTCTATCTTAAAAGGAAACTTCCACTCAAATCCACGAGAAGAAACCAGTCCCCAGCCAGGGACATTGAACTTCACCAGACAACTTCAACCCCCAGGTCGCCGCTGAAGCTTCCTGATGAAGCCCAATTCTAAGGAGGGAGGAGTTACCACAGCCCATATAGCTGAGGTTGCAGTTCCCAGGGTTACACCCGACACCGGAAAGCATAAACTATATAAATTGTAACTTTACTTATTTTTAGTCAGTCTGATGTAACCATTCATAAATTTCACACAAATAAACTTTAAATGTAATAAAATTAAATAAATAATATATTGTAACTTGTGACATAATAAAAGATTAGCGAATATAATCTTTTAACTTACAATAAAAATCTTTTTAAAAACCCTTCCGCGAACCTTAAAAATATAACTTATATATATATATATATATATATATATATATATATATATATATATATACAGGGTGTAAATGAAATAAGTGCATTAAATTTAACCAGTAATGTAACTCGACGAGAGCAACAATATTTCTTAATAACTTTTTCTCGAAATCGCATATTTTTTTTAGCATTTTACCACCCCGTAAATTGACGAGTCGTTCCACGTATTTTTCTAATAATTGAATGCAGTAGCAATAGCTATGAAAAATTTTGTTTTAGCAATTGACAGTTTTGTCAGTTGTTGCAATTATATTTTGACATTAGTAATAAACTTGTTTATCAGGTAAAATTCTGTCAAATTGCTTACGTTTACAAATAGCGAGTACACAGATATTGTAATTACTTACCTATGGTTTATTTATTTATTCGTATCTTTACTACATTCTAATTTGTGGTTGATATGAAGACAGTATTATAATGTTGCCAACGTATTTAGACGGAGCGTTTCCAAATCATACTGTTCCTAATATTCGCACATTTGTTCATCTTGTACATCTTTATCACAATATGAAGTGTCACATATGACAATTTTAAATAAAGCAACAGTTGTATTCATATCATGTGCAAAAATATCAATGTTTTCAGCAGACTTCGATTTTGGGAATGGCTCAATGTTCATTAATGAGACTGAATTTACTTGGGAAAGTGTCTTTCTTATGCAAAATACACATTTCAACAGACGAAAATGCTGTAAAAATTTTCATTAAAAAACGTTTGAGCGGGAACAATAAATGGACCACTAATTATTGGTACTCATGTACCTCGTTTAAATGGACAAAAGTTTGTACTCACATTTTTTGAAAAACGTATTTAAAGTATTATGATTTGTCGAATATAAATAATCATCTCATAACCTAATAACTATGCTTCTGCTCTTCATCGATACCTCTTACCCCTCGTTCCTCCTTGTCTTCCTCTATTCACAGGTGAAAAAGCCTGGTTTAATTCAGGACTTTATAATTTTGTTATCCAAAATTTAAATTTCTTTATTTTAAAAATTGTACTATTACGAATTAATTAATAATAAATGTTATTTCCGTTGATTCGTTTATTAATTACTGTGACTGCAAGTGTAACCGATAACCGATAATTTTTGAGCTGTTTGTATCCCACTTGAATACGACAGCTGACAAGAAGCCATTTGTTCTCCATGGGCGCGCGCCGAAATATGCAGCAAATCTTTAAAGAATTTTAACTCAAAATCTAAAAGACTTAGAAAAAAAAGTTATTAAGAAATATTGTTGCTCTCGGCGAGTTACATTACTGATAAAATTTAATGCACTTATTTCATTTACACCCTGTATATACAGGATGTTCAATTTAAGTGTTTCACTACTGCTATCTCGAGAACCGTAAAAGATACGAAGTCGGCTAAATTAGCAAACAATTGCTATATTATAAGACTATTAAAATGAGCATTTCAAAAAAAAATTTAACCAGTGGTTCTCAAAATACAGAATTCAACTTTTTAATTTTAAATGAGAACCTACTTTTCTTATTCGCCTATTCGATTCAGCATTTTTTCTGAATACAACGATGTAAAATGTTTATACCCTTACATAACGAAAATGCAGCATGGCAATAATTTTGAACAGTTTTTATAATACTTTTCAAAGCATCTAAATCGCCCAAACAATGATGAAAACAAAATATTTAATTGTTTTTGTCATGGCACTCTGATTTGTAGAAATAAATATAAAAATAATAATTTTTCTTTTGCATTTTTCTCGTTGTTTTCGTTATGTCAGAGAATAAACATTTTATATCGTTGTATTAAGAAAAAAATTCTGAATCGAATAGGCGAATAAAAAATGTAGGTTCTTATTTAAAATTAAAAAGTTGAATTCTGTACTTTGAGAACCATACTGGTTGAAAAAAACTTTTGTAATGCTCATTTTAATAGTATTATAATATAGAAATTGTTTGCTAATTTAATCAACTTCGTATCTCTTACGGTTCTCGAGATAGCAATAGTGAAACATTACTATTAAAATAGTATTTAAACTATTTTCTATTTATAATTAAATACAACAAAAACAGTATTGATTACAATAATCAAAGCATAGTTCATAATAAAATGTAATCAAACTTTTAAAATACTATTTATTAAATGATTACAACAATGACAAATAATGAGATTACAATAATTAAAACAAATTAATATATAAATTTATTTAATAAATAAATTTTTATTCGATCTTATAAAAAAATATTCGTATATATTAAATATGTGTTTGTTAGAGTATGTGTAAACCCAATCACGAATTTATGAGCAAAATATGCATGATCCACTTTATAGTGACATTTTCACAGGGAAATGACCCTGACGTCAGAATATGGCGACCATTTATGCTAAAAACTTTAATTACATTTATATAGATATAAAAATACAAAATATGTAGCAATTTTTACTTCGTTTTCATTTATTTATATTCAAATTTGATATGCGACATGTAATTTTTAAAAAGTCGAAATCTTGGACGGGCCCATTGTTATAAGATACGTTTAATTATATTGGCTCGTTCCACGAGCACGGTTTTAACTAAAACGCTGTTTTAAGAAATGTCAAATTTCTTTATTTAATAATAATAATAATAATAATAATAATAATAATAATAATAATAATAATAAATATCAAATTTATTAAAATATGATTTTAATGCAGAACATACTTTGTATTCAATCAAATATTTAAAAAAAAACATTCTTTAAACATAAGGGCGAAATTAAATATTGAAATTTGAATTTGACATTTCTTAGAATAGCGTTTTAGTTAAAAAACTGGCGAAGAAAAAAAATATTTTAAAATACTTTACTAATTTTAGCATAGGTACCAGTAATCAATTATTTTTTTATACATCAATAATTTTCTGTATTTTTTCCTATGTTACATTGTTATAATCAGTATAGGTATTCTTTGTTGTAATCAAACACAATTTTGTTTGTTATAATCAGAATTTCTTCATGGAATTAATAATCAAATATCACTTTCCTGGAAAGTATTTTTTGTTGTAATACTTGCATAACATAAAACTCAAAATACTTTACATTCTTGAAACCAACACAAAATTGCTTTTATTCATTTCACTTTTTAGTACTTATATACATCAGTCATTTTCTATTATGTTAGTTACATTATTGTATTGAATTCTAATTTTTCATACTCTTGCGGACTCGTTGTTTGTGATTTGAACACTTTAATGCTAAAAATAGTTATTTGTATATTAAGGGCGTAAAGTGAATCTTTATTGCTCGTGCTCGTAAATTGAAGCGCGAGCGTAGCAAGCGCTACAATCGAGCTAGAGCAATAAAGATACTTTACGCTAGAGATGCACACATATTTTCTACAACTTTACTAACGAATTAAAAAATAATACCTATTTAGTAAGTTCAATTCAATCTTAACCAATTTCCTGTTTTGTGTTGCTGTAATTATGACGATATGAGTAAATAAATAATTCTGATGCCAACAATCATTGTTTTATGAAAAGTTTTCACACATACATCAAAAATGTGCTCAAAAATCTCCGAAAATAGTAAAAATACTGATTTTTCTTGCACTCCTCCAGATATATTCGAAACGGCGCAAAATGCTTCCTTGAGTTTAATACCTGCAAAATCAAGAGCATTATACGAAAAGAATTATAACCTCTTCATTGAATGGGGTAAGTTAAAAAAATCAAGAATTACAGTGAAAATGTTTTACTAGTTTACTTTTTGGAAAAATCTAATGTAATTAAATCTTCTCTTTGGTCCATTTATTCCATGCTAAAATCAACACTAGCAGATAAAAAGGATATTGATATCAGCAAATTCAAGAAACTAACTGCTTTTTTGAAACAAAAATCAGTTGGTTATAGACTAAAATAATCTAAATCTTTAACAAGAGATGAAATAAATAAATTCATGACTGCAGCCCCAGACGATCATTTCCTTATGATGAAAGTTGCTCTTATATTGGGTGTTGCTGGAGCATGCCGATGCGACGAATTAGTTTGAATGTCTGTAGATGATATTGAGGATAATGGGTCCATTTTAATTGTGAAGATTCCAGACTCAAAAACTAATGTGCAGCGAACATTTATTGTTGATGATCATAATCTTTTGTCAATGTACAGAAGATATGTTGCTCTTCGACCCTCTAACATATCATCTCGGCGATTATTCATAAATTATAAGCATGGCAAATGTACCGCACAAGTTGTTGGAATAAACACTATAGGAAAAATTCCATTTAACATTGCACAAGATCTGAATTTACCTGATTCGAAATCATTTATAGGCCATTGTTTCCGCAGATCCTCTGCTACATTGCTAGCTAATTCCAGAGCTGACATTATGATTCTAAAACGTCATGGTGGCTGGCGTTCATCAACTGTTGCAGAAGGTTATGTTGATGAAAGTTTGAAAAATAAAATAGATACAGCGCATAAAATTTTAACAAACAAGGAGAATCAAACTTCTGCCACTGTCACACTAACTGAATATTCTAGTGAGAATGTCACAGTCACAGAATCTAATTTATCCTCGTCAGCTGTTTCAAGCTCTGGAATAAATATACAAAACTGCCAAAACTGTGCACATTCAATTTTAACATTGTCGGTCAATGATTAAATCCACTAAATAACTTCGTATTGTTTGTAGCACATTTGTAGTAAAAAACTGAATCTAACGTATATTTTAGATTTCGTAAGTATTGTTTTAATAAATTAAAATTTCAACAATAATATGTATTTTTCTAAGCGAGCAAATTAAGTACTTTATCGCGCGTTGCTATGGGAGACGCGCCGTAAAGTATTTTTTTGCTCGTCCCTTAGTAATCATTAACTTTACGATGACAAAAGAGAGTAAAAATATCAACTTTTCATGGTGGTCGTAGAAAAAATATATTATAAGTTTATGTTAATAATATATTACTTATAAATAATAAAAAATGATATATAGGTAACATGAATAACTATACTCACTGTTAATAAAATATACTTCTTGCAAGTACATATAGCAGTACACGAAAAATATCAGGGCTATTTAGATCATAAAACTCACAGACAACCCGCCGTTTTCCCTGTTAACGCTTCGATATATCCAGCGTGAATTAGCGCCGACTAGCAGCGTTAACGTTAAGTAACGCTGAGTTTCAGAATACCACAGCTGTCAAAATCAGAGTTAATTCACGTTAAGGCTAGAAGTTACTTAACGCTGGGTTTCAGAATCCCACTATTAAAGTAGGTAATTTTACTTTAGATATAAATTCCCGAGTACACTTGCGTTGTCGTATCCTCTCTCCAAAACATTCAATTGCAAATAACTTTATTATTAGGAAATAATGTTTAATTTTTATGATTATTATGAGAAACTATAGGTTAATTTATATATTTTATGATCCATATATTGAAATTCCATTATGGTTATCTACTCTATTGAAAGAAATTGGAAACATATTGAGAAACGTTAATCATTGCTTGTTTTTCAAAAGATCATATACCAAACAATCTCTAAAAACTTCTTCAATCGTTTGCCAGTAATCTAATCTGAAATAAACATAAATATGAAATTTGAAGAAAGAAAATATGATATATTCTTTAAAGTTAATTTCACTACCATTTATTTAATTAAAACTGGTGTAAATATTAAACTAAAGTCGCAGATAGAGCTAACAAAACAAGAACAATGTGGGTTCGTTTGACGTTCCAAACGAAAATAATTCAACAACGGTGATAAACCAAATTATGCAAACAATAACTGCTGTAAGAAAATGAGATAAGAAATGTAATCCCTAAGTTCTCGATGATGAGAGGAACAGCCTGTAAGCAAGCTACAAAGGAACAAAGACTTCAGGCACACAACAAAGGCTTATTTATATATATATTTTTTTATTATTGAAAATGTGTATAATACGCTCAACACATCAAAAATAAAAATAAATAATAAAAACTGCAGTTAAAACGAACTATCATAGTTAAACACAAAAAATTATATTGCACTATTACACCAAAAACAAAGGAAAAACACATTAATAATCGATGACTAGATGCATATAGGCAGAAACAAACATGAATAACATTATCACTTCGACAACAGAACCCAGACTGTTTACGGATCTGCTTGAACCTGTGCTGACGTAAAGATATATGTTGTAAGTCTGGCCGACAAAGCCTGCCGGCATTACATAATAAATGTTTAGTATACAAAGTGACAAATGAGACAAATATATATTATATTACAACGAAAAACAAAACATTTTTTCCTATTTATTACTAAGATATATCATTGCAGAAAAAAATTAAATAAACAATTAAAAACCCAAAACAAAAATAATTTTCGAAGTACTGGTATTCTGTTTATTAAAAGATCCTAAAGGTGTGAAATTAAAACATGGTGGCATTGTGGGAGCACCAAAAATAGTTATTTGTGTATTAAGAGCGCAAAATGAGACATTGTCGAGTGAGAGGTTGTTGACGCTCGACGTATATTGAAAATTGTTATTTGACAGTTGTATCGTTTTTGTATTGGTTAATTTTGAACGGCAAAATGTCAAGAAGAATAATATATTCAAGGTATATTGCCAGCAGCTTTATCTGAAATAGCGAACTCTACAATTAAAACATTAATTCCAACATAACTTCAAAAACTAATTTTCTTCAAAACATTCTTTATGTTTGAAACGCTTGAGGTAGAAATAGTATATCGAAATAGAATGTACTTTTGTGTTTCACCCAGTTTACCTGCCTCGGCCGCAATAGCTGCAACCAATACATAAAGATCGCTTTCTACTCCTAATTATATAAAATACTATTTTCTTCAAGGCTATTATAATAATCATATTATGCTAGTGTACAAACACAGTAGAAGATATTCATTATCTTACTAACAAAAAAATGTTGTTCATTATTATACCTACTAATAAAATAATGTTAGCTTCTTAGTTCACCGCTGGCGCCTCACTCACACGGACCATATTGAAAATTATTTGACAGTTGTATCGTTTGTTTTTTGATTATCGTTTTGAGCTTCAAAATGTCGCAAGAAATAAGTGTGCAGTGTATACCGCTATCTCTGGCTGAAATTTCAAACTCTACAATTAATTCATTAATATCAACATAACCTAAAAACAAATTTTTCAAATATATCTCTGTCACGCTTGAAGAAAAAATAGTACTTATATAGCGGGTTCGGTGGTCTATGATTAGCTGTTGTCGTCTTCTATGAAATGATCTGCAGCGGTTCAGCTAATGTTGGTTCTATAGTTATAACTTTCAATTATGTGTTTTGCGATATGATCTTCCAAAGTGCTTTGTTTTCAACACTGGCTTGGCTGAAGACGGAGACCTTTTCCCGGTTTATCAGTATGTACGCGGCCTCTTAAAACTTTCGTATAGATGTGTGATCCTCTTTGCAAATTATTCTTGCAATATCTTATAGTATTTCATGGTGGTTTTCCATATATAAAAATTTATACGCATTTTTCTCAAAAAAAAAATGTGTTATGAAATAGAAATTAATTGCGCAATTCTATCGTCATTGTAGCTCTTATAATTCTTAAAATAGCTATTATGGCCCATTTAAAATAAACATCCTGTGTACATATACAAATATTAAAATATTTTGTTTATGCTATCAATGAAAGACAACTGTTAAATACAAAGGTGGGTATATATTTAGCAAACGTACTATTTTTATAATCTTTACCATAATTTATACATTGGATTAAAATTAACTTTACATGCTGCCGTGTCATAATGACAACATTAAAATTATCAATTTGAGTACTCTTAACAACTTCCATTACATACCTTGGAACATAATAAATTCATTAGAGTAGTCAGTGCCATAACGAGCCATGGTTACGAGGTACTTGTTTACAATTAAATCAAAAACAGTACTTATACCTGATTTTTTTAGATTTTACTTGATTTGTTAAACAACAAATAATTTATTATTCGAATATCTTCTTATTGATTTATACCGGCAAAGAAAATTTTGTATATAATACGGATCGTAACTAATCGGCATCGGATAGTACCTACTATAATGATTGACGTTACGATCCCTACAGCCCAAATATATGCCTAGTTTTTACATAAAAAAATTTTTTTTCTTAAAATGCATATATTATTATTTTAAAAAATTTAGAACGTCGATCGTACAAAAAATGTTATTAGCATCACGAGCGTTAAGGAATAACCGATCTCAGACAAAATTAGGAATTGTTCGGTAAACTGTCCTTATCGTTCGTAATACTTAATATACTATTTTATTTTTATAAAATAAAGAAAATATTGACATTAGTTATGTTGAACTTTAAGTAATTATTATGTGCCCTACATAGCAGTGTATTAGATTTATATTTTAATTTTTATCTAATGTAATATTAGAATTTATGTTAATCTTCACATATACATGGAAACGAACACATATTTACATGCCCAGACGTAGGCCTTTGAAGCTGCATAGTACTAAAACATATTTATTCATTGAATGTGAAGAACATGTAATTTGTACTAATTAACTAAACTAAAAAACCGAATTTTTGCGCCCAAATAGAGCCATTCAACTTCTCAAGACAAATTCAGAACATCATCGCGCAAATTAACTCGATAATTTAGAATTTTAAGATAGTTTTTGTTATGAAATAAAAGTCAAATACTAATGGATTTTAATAATACTTTTTATTAAACGCAGATTTATATTGGAAGTATATTCGTTTGATACTGAATTTTTTTAAAAATGTTGAAAGTTCTAGTACAGGAACAATTTATTTAAATTTTTGCTTCATATATAGTAGGCAGGGGTTCCATTTCTGTTGTTGTGAAATTAGGTTTCTTTTCTCCTTAGTTTATAGGTACAACTTCTTATGTCAACATTTCAATAAGAACATTATTTCTATTTGATGAAGGGGTCTAACTTATTCTAAAAACTTTGGTTACATATATTATTATCATAGTATCCAATGCACTACCAATGCCAAACACTCGAATATTCTTTAGAGATCTGCAAATTTTTTTTTAGATAAACTGAATTGTGTACAGATTTTCATTTGAACAGTTGTATTTTTTATAATTTGACGAAAATTCTAAAAAAAACTTTTAATCACAACTTTGTCAATAAAGTGATATAATTTTACTTTTGTTTCATATATGTTATATAAACACATATGTTTTTTTCATTATCCTTAAATACATATAAAACATAGACTATACATTCGAGTATTAGTTTAATCTGTCTGTGCTATTATTTATATTAGTGTACATCAATATTTCTATTGGTACCTATTTGCAAGAAACAAAAATTCAAAACACGTACCTACCTTTTTAAATGACATTTTACATGAAATATCAACATAAAGTAATTTTGTAAATCTCACTCTAACATAATTTAATTAGAGTAGTAATTGTAGTTACATATCCTGTATGTTACAAACTGAAAGTTTTGATAAATTCATGTGAATATATTGTTATGATTATTTCTTTTTCTACTACCACTACTGTAAGCAGGTCATTAGAGAACAGACTACTAACAATGTAAGTTCGCGATTACGAATAGTGTTACGTAATGAACTTTCATTACGTAACACTGTTACGTAATGACAAGGAAATTCAAATTAGCAGGACCAGAGTGTTGGCTTAAAATTATATTATGACAACAATAAATATTTTAGTCAAATTTGCACTAACTAACGTATCTGAATTTTGTTTATGACAACAACAAATAGTTTAGTCAATTACGCACTCGCAGAATTACACACTCGTGCGTATTATGCTTCTTACAACTGACGTTACGAAAATAATTAAAAATATGTATTTGTTTCAAATGATTATTATTGAAAACCTGCATTCTAGCTTGCACAATATGAAAATTTTGTACAAATGAAAGTAGGATATATTTTATACCAAGCTGTAGATTTGATTACAGCTGCTATATTCAAGCATAGGTAAATAAATTATACACTTGGAGTCAGGTTAACGGATTTTATCTAAATGAATTGAGAAAATGCACTACTCACATACAGGTAATAGGAAATACATTAGCCGTTAATTTGTTTTGATTAATAAGAATTTTTAATTCATAGATAAATCAAATATGAATGTAGAATAAAGCGATTGTCGAGTGTCTTGCTGACAACACCCAGTATAGTGGGAGTCGGAATATACCGCGTATTGATCGCCGCCGCGGGAACCGATAAACAGCGAACCGGGAATGAACCAGGCGAACCGATAATAAATCTACCAAGTCACGAATCAACGGACGGATGGGTAGAAGGAAGAAAGCAGGGAATTATACACGGCATAAGAAATTTAAATGTATTAGGACCTCTGATTATTTTATATGTCCGAGTGGAAAATTTTGTTTCAATCATATGAGTAGAAGATGTTTTCCGTGTTAAATTTCATACACTTTGAAAATTGTTATAGAATTATGTGTAAATATTAAAATATTTCCAGTTAAAAAATGGTTATTTAAAGATTCAATACCTTTGCGAAAAGATTTTGAGTTTTTAGTTGTTATTAAAAATTCGTATAAATATTGTTTTGCCACTTAGTGTCATTATGAAATGGATATTTTTTTTTTGAAATATAGACCGTTGCAAGAAAGAAGAAATATTTTATATAAAATTTGAATATAAAATTGACGGAAGGTCAATATATATATATAGGTGTTCGTCTATAAATAAACCATGTAACAGCCATCTTTCCCTATCCCTACAATACATCCCCTAACGAACTAGAGTCCAACAGAGCAACACGTTTCACTTGTATCATACAAAATATATTGTACTACTCTACTACTATATGTATGTCTTATTCAATAAATTGTATTGCAATGCCGCCTACATTTAATGAAAATGTAATAATTTAATCATTCGCCATTCTATTTTTTAATAATATAACATATTTTTGATTTCATATACTTGGATCGCAAATTTCATATTTTTTCATATTTGAAAAGGTACATACAGTATTCCATTTCAAAATTAAAAGTTGCTATTAATTACTCGAAAACAGGAAGAAATAATATTGATCTGCTTCCGAAATTGTATAGGTGAGTTAACATACTATAATTTATGTTATATAGTTGAAATCGCTAAATGTAATATTAAGTGAAATATTTGCTAGTTTATTTATATTATATTATATTATTATTATTATTATGATATATATATATATATATATATATATATATATATATATATATATATATATATATACATATATATATATATATATATATATATACATACATATAATCTTTACAATTTAACTTAAACAGTATCTTTACACATGCACTTGTATCAATCTGTCCCTAGGTCACGTGACACACCATACCTGTCGCACTCTAATGGTTATAACACAATCTCTCTCCCTCTTTCTCTCTCTAGGGAGCATCTACAGTAGAGTTATGAGATCATTGATACGGCAAGACATGCGCCTCTCTTTAAGCTGGACTCATTACAGACGGTGAGATTAGCAACGTTCAGTTTCGCAGTGAATAATACAAATTATCGTTATTTTGGATCGAACGAGATATAGTCGTGCAACGAGACTGATAGCGTGCTAATATGAATAAATATATTAATACACTTATTTAGTTTCACAGATATATAATACGGGTGCTGTGAAACTATTGATAATTAATGTTTTGAAAATTTTTAGTGTGTACTCTTATTTTGTTATATTTTACAATAATAAATAATAATTAATATGAAAAAATATAGCTGCATTAATATAATTGTTATGGAGTGCCTTGGAACGGGAACAAAAAAGGGATATATTCTGATTTATATTAAAAAATGTCATTGTACCGAGTTAGTAAATAAATAATAATAATCAATGAGTTATATTTGTGTACGATATAACAATAATATATTGAAAAAGTAGATAGGTGGGTAAATAAAAACGAAAATTAATAGTAATGATAATTTATATAATATTTAATCAATATGATTCTTCTCGAAAATGGTCGGAACAAACCACACTTGTGTTCGTGAGAATAAAAATTTTGCATTGCAAGTGCATTATTTCACCACCTTTGTCTCTCATTAATATTTGCGGGAACCTGGGAATTTTAATTAAATTATAATCATTCCCACCAAAACATGTACACGTATTACTATAAAGAAATTTATGTATTGCAAAAGAATTATCTGTATTTCAAAAGAATTATAATTATGTATTAATACATTGTATTAAAGTTTGATGATGACTAATAACTACCACAACAACGTACCAACTAATAAACTGTATTGGAACCGACAGAGAAAGGTCATAAAATCAGCTAGAGAAGGATATGGCCTCACCCCATTGTTTACATCATAATTATAGTATTTAATTTACGACTGTAAACAAAATGCTTATAGCGCGAGTGCTCTAGAGTTAAAAACATGTTGCGTTTCTGAAATATTACTTTCATATTTGGATTAAAAAAAATAAACTTATAAATCGGTTGTACATGATTGTAATATTTAAAACCTTATAAGCAGCGGTAACTGAGCAGGGTTGTGTCTGTAATCCATGCTACGTAAAATATGTCATTGTCTACGCGTAGCCAATGACGTTATTTACGTGATTAAAATTTGTATATTGTCTACGCACTTGTGGACTATAACTATTTTATTTTATACTGAAAAAGGGACAAAAATATTACTAGTACTGATTAATTGGCAACGTACCTATTATATGAATGAGCCGTTGAAAGTAACATAAGATGTAATTTTTTGAGAGTGAAGCAAGTTAGTATATTAAGATGTAACCAATCAATCACACTTGTTGTAGGACTGGGAATCGCCAGTTCTGTTGGGTTGCTAACTAATATTCTGGTAAAAAATTTACATCGTATGCTAATAGCACATACATACTTTTACAAAAACGTGTCTTGCACCAATAATAAGTACCTACGTAAAATTCTAAAAACAAAAACACCATAGTCGAGATGCACTGGTATTTGAAAACATTTTTAAACAAACATTGCATACCTAGTGCTTTGTATTTGTCTTTTACGTATGTTAAAGTGTAATTTAACTTTTAAATTTTTGTTCGCTTTTCCACCTCCTATTTTAAGCACTGACTTTTACTGGTTGTAAAAAATCAGGTGTATTTCACTAAATCTCCAGTGCGCATATGCAATGTACACAAAGTTTACATAGTTTATATTGTCTATGCATATGTAAGTAATCTGTCATAGATACCGCGTAGACGTACAACCCTGTCACTGAGACGGCCAGGGTACTTACATAAGCGTATTGAGACCCAAGTGCTGAAGGTTTAACTAGCTTCATTTAAGTTTTGAAGCATTATTTTTAATTCTTGGGCAGATTTTGCAATAACAATGATGTCATATACGAATCGTAGGTTATTTAGGTAAATTCCATTAATTTTTATGCTCATGATAAATTTTTAAAGTCTTTGTACATGTAATATTGGTATCATGATACTTATAACTTATAAAACATGATAAACGAAAAATTCTAAACTTAAAAAAATGAAATCTAGGTATCTTGATTAATCATTATTATTAAAGTTTCAACTCGATTTTTCTCAGAATTTTCGGTATGCAACTTTCTGATTTATTTGTATAATAATACAGGGAAGAAAAATTACTGTCGGATTCCACTACTAAAAATCTATATTTCCATTAATTTTTTGCGATGACGTCATAATTTATAAACAAATGAAAGTCGAAGGTGAATCTCACATATTATTGTGTATTTTTAATAAAAAAATACTTAATAATATTTCCAAATGTAATTATTTCTATTAATGGTTTCAAATACATAACAATAATAGAAAAAATAATAAAATATATTTACTAATATATAGAAAATTTCAAAAATCCCTGACGTAAACCCTTTGACTGGCTAGATAGCAAATAGCATATTTACCAATGTTTCAAAATCTTCTCTATAACCATTTTCAAATTAGAGATAAAATTATACACTTCTAGACTCATCTTCAAGAGAATATATGAGCCATGATATGGCATTTATGTTCAGAATTGTTTAAAGAGATAAATATTGTAACTAACGCGTATGCTAGTTGATTATTAATTCACTTGACTAACCTATTTCTGATGCAATCCTGTCTACCGATTCTCTAAATGTATATATCATGATATCAATACATGTATTAATATTACTGGATTAGTATTTCAAATAATTAAATAATTGATGAATTTCATGGGAAGCTAATTAATGTATTTACATAAATGTCAAAGATGATACAGGAGATTTTAATAACATAGTCTAATGCTTTATAAAATATTTGAATTCCACAACAAGATGAAATTAATTTAGACTATTGATTCCTTTGTAATTTCATCAATTTATCTCAGCTGTTGGTTCATTTTGTCTATTCGGTTCGCTCGATTCAGCACGTGAATTATTAAATATCCTACTCTTAAAAGCAACCCGATCAGAAAACCATAATAATCTCTCAAATTGAAATTAATAAAAACCCAATTTGCAGAATTTGTAATTTCACTTGCTTATTCCAGAATAATTTTAAGAGATTTTTTGTTCGTACTGTAATCTTAAGTTAATTAACTCTAGTGCTTCTGATCAGGTCGTTGATAAACCAAATTAAAATTCTTTTACTTATAAATCGAGATGAACCTGTTATATTTAATCTCAAAAAATACAAATCTACTATCCTGTAAAAATAAAATAAATAAATATAAATAAATATATCATCACAGCTTATTACCCATTGCTGGGTGTGCCGATCTGCTATTTGTACAGATATCGGTAATGATGAAATATTTGTACCGTGCGGGGGCTTACTAGGCGTCACCTCACGGGCACTCATTGCTGGCGTGGAGAGTGCACCACAGGGGTCAATTTTGTGCCATTTAAAATTGGAAATATTAGGCGTCGGTCGGAATCGAACCCGGTTTCCCAGATTCGCGACCTGACACTCAGGCAAAAATATATAATTCTAATTCTTAAAGTATCCCGTCTTTTAACATTTTCTCTTTTTCACGGTTAAAAATTTCTTGTGTTTTCGGATTCACGGGGTAGTATTTTTGTTTTATTGGTGGCGCATCACACTTTATTTCATGTTGAACTACATTTGTGAAACCAATATTCTTTTTGGTTAAAGATGAATAATTAACTAATAGTTTATTTAACGTATTAGTTGGCGAATCGTCAATGGTCTGTGGCGAAACTGTCCTTGAATTATTCGTAGATATACTGGTGGCGAATGACCAAGAGCCTTCTTTTATATTAGGGTGTATATTCATTGCTAACCAAAAATCTACGCCTAATATTATTTCATATAGAATTAAAGGTTCGACTAACAATTTCAAAATAGGTTTGTTCTCAACTTGATCTTTAAAGACTCCAAGAAAATTTTCAAAATAATACTTTTATTCTCCAATGATATAGGTACATGAACCACAACACATTAAGTAATAGTGTTTTCTAGAGGAAGCTTAAAATTATTTAATAATTCACACCCTTTTTGACTTAAAATAGTATTAGAAGCCCCTGAATCAAACAATCAATTGAAAGTTATACCAAAAATATTTATTTTCAAATGTCGTCTGTGGTGTGAAGGTAATGATAATAACAATGAGTTAATTTGTGACTTTAAAAATGTTCTCTAATTTAAAATAATCAATTTTCCCATTAAATAACTTGATCCGATTTACTGGGGCGCAAGAACTTACGTTCAACAAAATTTTCGTCCCTAAACCTTTTTTTTTCATATATTTCGGACATGTTTTAGTAGTGTGATTCGGATTTCCGCATTTAAAACAAAAAAATTACATGTCTGTCTAAAATCATTGAACCTGTGACTGGGTTTGTTTTACAATTCCAACATTTTTAGGTATAACGGTTTGGTGGTCAATTCATCGAGGTTGAGTACCGGGGTATTTTCAGCTAAAAATTATTATTTTCCAACCGTTTATAATTCGTTTATAGTTTCTATATCACAAAGGCCTGTATAGTGTAGGTATAAAATAAGGACACATATTACGACGCAATACACTAAGTACACTAAGTTTTTTGTCCTCGGAAGGAGATATAGGTAATCTGGAGAATAAATTTATCATATATGCAAAATATGCACAGACGCGTTTAGATTGGCCTTGAATTTGCAATCTTATCTATGTCCATACGTCCAAACATCAGCCTATTTTGAACCATCCAATTGTTAACGTGAAAGTTCGAGTTAGTGGATGAGGGTTTTTTAATATTAAGCTCAATACGTAATAATATATAAAAAACAGTATGTTTTCATAATCGGAATCTGTCAAAAAATTCCTTCTTGTATGTGGTTATGTCGCTGTTTGATGATGTATGATCGATTTCTCACGTTATTTAATAATAAATACTTTAAAATAACATCATAATCGTCAAAAATATTTAATATATTTATTTTGTTAATAAGTCTGCACTATGTGGAAATGTAATAAACTTACGAATAAACGGTTATTCGCTACCCAAGTACCGAATAATTTAATCCGCGAATAACAGATGTTATTCTTTAGAATAAATTTATTTGCAAGTAAAAAGACAACAAAAATATTTATCCGAAGGATAAATTTGTCTAAACCTTATTCGGAAGTGAAAATACAGGCCCTTAGAGATATAATATACATATAATAATATACTTTATTTCATTCATTACAATCAGAATGTCTCATTTTCTATTGTTGTGCATTCGAAATAAGTGATTAATAGTACTTAGCTTTTTAACAGCGATTAAATTGAAACTAGCTTTTATATGTAAATTCTGCACATTTTGAAGCCGTGTTTAGCCGGATAATTAGTCGCAGAAATAAAATGTTTTTTCGCTTTAGTGATATTCTATATCTTGAAACATGCCGAATTATTTCATTCAAGCAAATTTTATTTATTATATTTTGACATTTTTTTGACAAGTAAGAAAACGAATGAAATAATCTTGACATATACCCCTTGTGCTAAAGCATGCTAAATAATTCAATTATTTATAAAATTTTGCTTTTAAAAAAGTGTTATCGTACATAATAATTTAAAATAAAATTCCTCGACCTGCAGTCTCAGGGTTTTTCAAACTATTATGTACTCAAACATTTCTCAGTAAAATTTATTGCATGAGCCAGACATGTCAAATTTAATCGATTAAATTCTTAGCAGTCGGGATAAAACTATTAAATAATCTGTTGTAATAAATATCGCTGCCCAAACTACTCCATTGAAACCAGTTGAGATATTGGCCGGTCTAGCGGGATGCGATGTTACAATGTAGTGTCAAACTGACAGGTATCATATGTCATTTTTAAACATATTAGCAGTCATTAATTAACCGCAACGCAAAATATATGGGTTTTTCTGATACTGAATCAATGACAAGTAAAAGTAGATATAAATAAATGCAAGCAATCAGTCACGTTTAGTATTCCTTAACTTTTTATTCAAATCAAAAGGTTGATTCCTTGTTTCCGCTGAATTATTGTTGTAAAAACATAGCTAACAACGTCTATCGTTTTTACTCAGCTGTTCTATCCCATTTTTATCTTCGCTAAATTGCTAGATTAATGCCATTCTTTTCTAGTAATGTCATTTATGAAAAATGACAAAATAAATTTAGAGTTTTACGACTATAAAGTGAGAATTATTATTATTATTGGCATTAAATATAATAAAATATTCAATTTTATTGTCATATTCAACGTTATTATTCATTTGGTTAATTTTTATATTTGTTAAGTTGTGTCAATTTTAAATGTCATATAATTCAATGGCAATCTGTTCTGAAATAGATGAAAATATTCAGGAACCATGTGTACCCGGAATCAAAATACTGTTTTTTTTTGTTGACTTACGGAACATAGTAAAAATGGCAGACACGGCTAGCTATATTTTCTCAAATATAAAGCACCGGAAACAACCTCATATTTTAAAAGATATGTTGAAGATTTCTAAACGTAATCGATTAAGTCTATTTGTTGAGATTCAATCTGATTTTACCATTGATTTAGTGTAAGAAAAGCGCTTATATTTTGCAATGCAGTTTAGTAATGACATCTGATATGCTTAAAACTGACATATGTCAGTAGTCAATTCGACACTACACTGTGACACCACATCTCGCTAGACCGTTAGATGCGCTAGGTCCTGCTGAACGCGGCCATTTACATGTTTGTAATTGACAGATAAATGCAGAACGTCATTGTTAAAAATTAACAGTTTTACCGACATTACTGAAAGGTTTCTCCAGGAAGTATTTCTAATTGTATTACTAATTAAATATTTTTCATAATACCATACTGTTAAATGTGCTTTAACAGTACTGTATGCTCAACCGATATATGCATCAAAACAGCCACGGCCGTTATTTTTTATAACAGTACAATTATTAAAAATCATGTGTTCCAAAAAAAATCGCAGCGTCATGAAATTGTCATGAAGAGCTGTCACATGTCAAAATGCCGTAGAAAATAGAATTTTAAGAAGATATTTTATGTTATTATGAAAAATACTGAATTTCACACGGCTGATATACAAATAACAGACACGGTTGATTATAAAATCTCGGCTATCGCCTCGATTTTACAACATTCAACCTTATCTGTTATTTGCTACATATCAGCCTTATGACGTTAATAACTATTAAATTATAGATATAATATTACATATGTATATCCAAGAAATACGGCTAACACCGTCAGTGAATTTAAAGATTCTTGAACATATTAGAAGAGTAGGACTAAATTTCCTCAAAGAACATAAGAATAGATACAATTTAAATTATTTGTGCGTACAAGAAATTGTAAATAAGATACCTATGTAACATAAAATATAACATAGAAATGAAAATAGCTAGTGGTATTGTGCGGGCTACAACAGATTTTTAGCTTAGAGGTCGAAGCTTTACCCATGTGAGTAACAGAAAAAGCTACTAAAGAATTATAACCACGAACAGAATGTTCAAACTCCAGTTCAGGGCGGTAGACTTGTCTCTTTCATGGCAACGAAAACATGGTTTAGAATTTCAATGAATCTAGCTGTAATTATTAAAAGTTAAAAACTCAAATTTTAAATGAGGAATGAGGAAGATATAATTAATCCGGCACCGAATCGATTTTATTTAAGACAATGTAACAAATAAAAAATGTATATATCATAAAGACAATATTAGCAATTTTTCAACTTAAATTTTCTTCAAACTATTAATATTTTTAAAAACAAATTAGGGCACAGTGCAAATATATCTTTATTGATTCTATTTATGTTTTGTTTTAAAAATTATATTATGTAGTTTATAAATAAATTGTGAAATTCTAATTGCGTTTTTAGTATCAAAATTTGCACATAGATGTCGCAGCATTGCACCCCTAAGTTTATCTCTTATAAGTTCCGCCTTGTCACAGCGAAAATTTTCGAACAAGGACTAAAATACAAATATTACTTCGTTTACAATGTTTATGCTCATGAAACAATTTTCACGACTCGGATATTCTGAACTATGGAAATTTTAATTATTTTCAGCACCAAAAATTTTAATTTAACAATTGATTCTAATACTAAGCTCATTTGGCGTATTTCTCTTGGACAGAATTTTTATGTAGGGCGTAAGTTAGGGGTTTATGATCTGTTACTATATGAAATAATCTTCCTTCTAAGAAATATTTAAAAATTTTAATAGTTAGATATACCGCTAATAGTTCTCTACCGAAAGAACTATATTTTTTTTCAGTTCGTGTGAAACTTGTTGAAAAGAAGGCGATGGGGTGCCAAGTGTTGTCGTAGTTTGTAAGTTTTTGAATGCTTGTTTAGCTATTTGGTCTAAATTTAAGGTGCTGGAACTGGTATGATTTAAGGGTTCTGCGATAATTGAGCAATTTTGAATGAATCTGTGATAAAAGTTGACTAGACCTAAGAATTCTCTTAGTGATTTTTGTGTTTTTGGTTCTGGAAAATGTTTCATGGATTCAATTTTATTTGGTACTAGTGTTATGCTGTTTTCCGAAATATGATGCCTCAAAAATTCAATCTTTTTTTGCCCGAATTTACATTTGTTTGGATTGATGATGATACCGTATTGTTGGAGTCTATGGAAGAGAGTCTTTAAATGTTCTTCGTGTTCTTTTGATGTTTCGCTTGCAATAAGTATGTCATCAATGTATGCAAAACAGAAATTTAGACCGCGTGTTACCTCATCGATAAATCGTTGGAATGTTTGTCCAGCATTGCGAAGATCGAAAGGCAATGACTTAATATTCGTATAGGCCGAAAGGTGTTGTTATGGCTGTTTTTTCGATGGAGTCTTTGTGCATTGGAATTTGACGGTAAGCTTTTGTTAAATCTATTTTTGAAAAGATTTATTTTTATTTTGTAAGTTTATCACAAAACCTTGGATATGGGGTAAAGGGTATTTGTCTGGTAGTGTTATGTTGTTTAATACTCGAAAGTCTCCGCAAGGTCTAAATAAGTACGGGCGTGGTTTTTATACAAGGTGCAGTGATGATGACCAATTGCTCGTGGATGGCCTGATAACTCCCATGTCTATTAATTTATTGAATTATTTTTTTGCGAAATTTAAACGTTTGGGTGGTAATTGGCAAAGCTTTGAGAAAACAGTTGAGCCATTTGTGAGAATTTGATGTGTCACTTTGTGTTTAATTTGACGTTTTACTTTGAAACTTGGAAATTTAGAAAGCAAGTTCTCATATATATATATATATATATATATATATATATATATATATATATATATATATATATATATATATATATATATATATATTTATTTTAATTATTACTGCCTCTTGATGAGTACCACAAATTAAATATAGATATTAAATATTATAAATAAAACACATAAAATAAAATCTTCTTATCGATTTCGGTTTATTAAACCATCTTCAGAGAAAAAATACATAAACAGAAAAATTATAAATATAAATATAAATATTGAAATATTTGACATTATAACAAATGAAATACAACATATATATATATATATATATATATATAGTAGGTATAAAATTATTTAAAATTATTTAAATCCATAATTTTAATAATTTAAAAAAATTCTAAATTGAAAACAATAAACCGAAATCGATAAGAAGATTTTATTTTATGTGTTTTATTTATAATATTTAATATCTATATTTAATTTGTGGTACTCATCAAGGAAATGTAACAACTTATAATTTAATAAAAGAAGTAATATATATATATATATATATATATATATATATATATATATATATATATATATATATTTGTGTTTTGATTATACTTAGTTAAATTACAAATAGGAGTAGAAAACAATTTAGAATTGTCTGTTAAACGTTTATTGCGTAAATCAATGCTGAGATTAAAGTGATGGATAAAATCCGCTCCTAAAATGGAATATTTGACATTAGCTATAATGAATTTCCAGGTAAATGTTTTTTGTAATCCTATGCCTGTTAGTGTAGTGCTTCCGAATGTAGCTATATTGGATTGGTTGATGGCTTGTAGGGTTAAATTTTGTTTTAGATGATAATGTGTAATGTTTGGGGTAATTATACTTACCTCCGCACCCGTATCCACTAAGAATCTACGTCCGGATATCACATCAGAAACGTGGAACAGGGGGCAAGGTGAAGATTTGCTAAAGCTGTAAATGACGTTAGTATTAGATGTAGGAAGTAGTGGATTTTTGGTTTTAACACCAACCTCTTTTGTTGGTTTATTGGTAGTCCATTTGCATGAGGTCACGCACTTTTTGGCTTTATTGCCAAATATTAGATGATACCAGCAGCATGGACTAGGAGAATTTGTATCTTGATGTTCTGTTCTGCGCGGTGTGACTGGTAATTTTGTAATGATTTTCTTGAGTTCTTGTATTTTATTTTTTTTCATTTCTTGAAGTTCGCCTACTCGTGAAGTTATTGTTGCGATAGATTGTCTTGAAATTTACATAATTTTATCTGCTATATCAGCTTTTTCTTCGAGATTGACATATGACGTTGTCAACATTACCTGTACATGATGAGGTACTTTTTGTAGAAATAGTTCTTCGAGGAGAGTGTCGTCGATAGATTTGTCTCCAATAAGTTGTCGCATTTGTCGTAGAATTTGAGAAGGTTTTTTGTTTTCTGGTTCAAATACAGAAAATATTTAGAAATTTTTCTTTGTCGGATAACGGAGTTCTAGTAATGAGAGCATGTTTTAATGTGGAGTAAGGGTCTATTTGTGGTTGACGTATAATAAGATCACGGACTTCCAAGGCTTTGTCTGGTCTCAACGAGGTGATAATTTTTAAATATTTGCTTGCTTCAGATGAAATTCTGTGGGCGATGAATTGAGCTTCTGCCTGAGCGAACCATAGCTCCGGGTCGTCGGGCCAGAATTCAGGTAGCTTGAATTGTTGTGTAGCACCGACTAATGCAGGGAATGCCACTGAAGAAGGATCTGAGTTTACTTCAGGACTGGAAATTAGAGAGGTATCTTGTATATTGGAGATATTAGTAAGGTAGGGTAGAACAAAGGATATTGAAAAGAAGGGCGGATTCCTTCTCGGGGTTACCAATTTGTAACGATTAGATTATCATATCAAAATAATAATAATCTAATCGTTACCAGAGTAAAATAAACGGTTGGAAAAATAAATTGTATATTTTTAATATAATAACAAATTTTGACGTAAGGTTGAAACTAGAAAATTCAAATAATAATGTTTTTGTTGTCAGCTATTCCAAGGTAACCTCGGAACAGCTAATCAACAATGGTTGGAAGTAACGTGGCGGATAACTTGATAAATATATCAGTTTACTTGATCCGCCACAAATACACTAAATACCTACGCAACGGACAGAATAAGAAGCACAAATCACTGCCACCAAACTAATAATTCTGCCAAAATCTCTCTGAATAGAAATTGTCAAATATTTTTATAAAATAATGCAAATGAAAGCCTCGACAGAGAAAATAATATAAAACACACGTTACAAAAGGCAATTCAAGCACTCGTTTCTTCACTCACTCGTCACTGCGCGCTCGTGAGCGAGTTTGTAACTCGTGGTAGAATTCATTGCCTTCTATACTCGAAAGACGTCAAATTATTTTTTTAGATTTCTCTTATAAATTCATGAGGAAAAGTAAACCTTAGGTTCCATTTTTTACATGATATAACTTTATTGAACGTTTCGGACTTATAATTTGTCCATCATCAGCTGGACAAAAAATTGTTACAAATTAATGACATGTACAATAAAAAAATCTGATGTGGCCAGCACATTACCTTCCGTCAGTTCTATATATTTTGTACAAATTTCATACGGAAAGTTCCTTGCTAAATTAAATATTCTATTTCTTGTACATTAGCTTCCGGCAGTTGCATGTATTTTATGCAAATTTCATACAGAAAATTATTATTTTGTGACGTTTTCTATATACAGCGTAATGTATCTGCAGAAAAAAAAGATTTATTATTATTATTTCTTGTACATTACCTTAAAGCAGTCGTATATATTTTATACAAATTCCATAGAGAAAGCAAAAGATCCTATATTTCCAGTAAAATTATAAAACAGACACACTATGTCAATTTCACTTGACACTGACATCTTTCAATCAGAATTTTCTTAATATAGTAGTTGTTTCCACAGGTATGGCTACTTTATGAAATTTAATTTCTTTATAATTTTTTAACTCAATATCCATTTAATATTAAGTATAAAATGCAGTCAAATCGTATAGAGAATAAAATATTCTTTAATATTTATAATAACATCAAATGTGAAAAAATTATATTTAACATAGTTTTTTCAAGAAAAACTGTTTAAATCTTCAAATGATGGTACTTCCGGTTGACCAATTGTAACCAAAATCTAATCAGCTCTTCCTATGGATGTAACGAAGAAGTATACGAAAAAATTATAATTTTTGTAACTGTAGTATAAGAGTTATCGCAGACGAAAATTTTGTTACACACACACATCCACACATCCGCACACACACACACATCCACACACACACACACACACACACACACACACACACACACACACACACACACACACACACACACACACACACACACACATACAGACATCATCGTAAAAATAGTAAATTCGTATTCTAGGGACTCTAAAACGTGCTTATTGAGTAAAAACTCATCATCGAATTATTTGACCATCATCAGCTGGATAAAAAATTGTTACAAATTAATGACATGTACAATAAAAAAGTGAACAGTTTCGACTTACCATATAAATTATAAAAGTGTAGTGCTTTACATGTTAAAAAATCTGATGTGGCCAGCACATTACCTTCCGTCAGTTCTATGTATTTTGTACAAATTTCATACGGAAAGTTCCTTGCTAAATTAAATATTCTATTTCTTGTACATTACCTTCCGGCAGTTGCATGTATTTTATGCAAATTTCATAAAGAAAATTATTATTTTGTGACGTTTTCTATATGCAGTATAATGTATCTGCAGAAATAAAAGATTTATTATTATTATTAAATTAAATATTCTATTTCTTGTACATTACCTTAAAGCAGTTGTATGTATTTTATACAAATTCCATACAGAAAGCAAAAGATCCTATATTTCCAGTAAAAATTATGACAAACACACTATGTCAATTTCACTTGACACTGACATCTTTCAATCAGAATTTTCTTAATATAGTAGCTGTTTTCACAGCTATAGCTACTTTATGAAATTTAATTTCTTTATAATTTTTTAACTCTATATCCATTTAATATTAAGTATAAAATGCAGTCAAATCGTATAGAGAATAAAATATTCTTTAATATTTATAATAACATCAAATGTGCAAAAATTGTATTTAACATAGTTTTTTCAATAAAAACTGTTAAAATCTTCAAATGATGGTACTTCCGGTTGACCAATTGTAACCAAAATCTAATCAGCTCTTCATATGGATGTAACGAAGAAGTACACGAAAAATTATAATTTTTGTAACTGTAGTATTAGAGTTATCGCAGACGAAAATTTTGTTACACACACACACACACACACACACACATCCACACACACACACACATCCACACATACACACACACACACACATACAGACATCATCGTAAAAATAGTAAATTCGTATTCTAGGGACCCTAAAACGTGCTTATTGATTAAAAACTCATCATCGAATTTTTTGACCAAAGACAATACCTTCCTTACCTAAAGGTGACGGAAGGTAAAAATGAAGATACAATATTTATAGACACATTATTTAAATGCCGTCCACACATTATCAAGAAATGTAACAGAAACTTGAAATAAATGTGAATGCCATGACGGCAAGCTAAGCACTGAAACTAAAAAAAAAATTATCATAAAGAATAATGCGCATGAGTGGTAGGGATAATCTCCTGTAAATGAAGAAGGTGGGGATGCTCCGAAATTTAAATGTTTAAATTACTAATGTACTGACCGTTGTTCCTAAAATCTGTTTTATATTTCTGTTACATTTCTTGATAATGTGTGGACGGCATTTAAATAATGTGTCTGTAAATATTGTATTTTCATTTTTTAACATGTAAAGCACTGCACTTTTATAATTTATATGGTAAGTCGAAACTGTTCACTTTTTACCTTCCGTCACCTTTAGGTAAGGAAGGTATTGTCTTTGGTCAAAAAATTCGATGATGAGTTTTTAATCAATAAGCACGTTTTAGGGTCCCTAGAATACGAATTTACTATTTTTACGATGATGTCTGTATGTGTGTGTGTGTGTGTGTGGATGTGTGTGTGTGTGTGTGGATTTGTGTGTGTGTGTGTAACAAAATTTTCGTCTGCGATAACTCTAATACTACAGTTACAAAAATTATAATTTTTTCGTATACTTCTTCGTTACATCCATATGAAGAGCTGATTAGATTTTGGTTAAAATTGGTCAACCGGAAGTACCATTATTTGAAGATTTTAACAGTTTTTCTTGAAAAAACTATGTTAAATACAATTTTTTCATATTTGATGTTATTATAAATATTAAAGAATATTTTATATATACGATTTGACTGCATTTTATACTTAATATTAAATGGATATAGAGTTAAAAAATTATAAAGAAATTTAATTTCATAAAGTAGCCATAGCTATGGAAACAGCTACTATATTAAGAAAATTCTGATTGAAAGATGTCAGTGTCAAGTGAAATTGAGATAGTGTGTTTGTCTTATAATTTTACGGGAAATATAGGATCTTTTGCTTTCTGTATGGAATTTGTATAAAATACATACAACTGCTTTAAGGTAATGTACAAGAAATAATAATAATAATAAATCATTTTTTTCTGAAGATACATTACACTGTATATAGAAAACGAAACAAAATAATAATTTTCTGTATGAAATTTGCATAAAATACATGCAACTGCCGGAAGGTAATGTACAAGAAATAGAATATTTAATTTAGCAAGGAACTTTCCGTATGAAATTTGTACAAAATACATAGAACTGACGGAAGGTAATGTGCTGGCCACATCAGATTTTTTATTGTACATGTCATTAATTTGTAACAATTTTTTATCCAGCTGATGATGGACAAATTATAAGTACGAAACGTCCAATAAAGTTATATAATAAATATATCATATCATGTAAAAAATGGAACCTAAAGCCTACTTTTCCTCATGACTTATTCATCGTGACAGTTCCCAAATTTCAAGTTAAGATGTCTCTTATACTTTAAAATAACATTTATAAGCAGAGAACGCAAATAAAAATATTATATTTATTTTTTTGCTCAAATGTTACCTCAAAAATGTATATTTTTGACATTTAGATAGTGGTTGACATCCAGTGAATGTTAGAAAAAAATATCATATTTCATTGGTTTGTGCCATTACTAACTGATACAGATCTGTTACGAAGCAATAGCCAATAAGGTACCGACATTTTAGGAGGTTAAGTAACATATAGATACCGCTGTGTTTCTAGCTCCCGGGCCTTAAATTGTACATAGAAGATTAACATGGGAATTCTATATTTTTGCAATTTCCTGCTCACCTAATTATTTTAAGCAAAAACGCAATAAATAAAAGTTTCAGGGCATAAAATTCTGCATCTAAATCAATAAACAGAATTGCCTTTACATTCTTTGTAACGAGAGAAATTAAATGTGAAAATGACGAAAATTACATCGACAGCCATGGAATCGAACGAAAAATAAATGCTTGAAGTTTTATCTGTAGCTACGAAGTTAACTTTCAGGTTAACTTATTTGACGTTTTTGGCAATTTGATTTTGTCTCTAGTTTTATTGCCTGAAATTATTATAATATGAATATTTATACTAATGAAGAGCGTGTTTTCACTAGGGCTGTGCGATCTTAGATATTTGAAATCGATTTGTCGCGATTGATCGACTTGATCGATCAATAGCAAAAAATCGATATTTTTTAAATTGAAATCAAAATACTGTATAAAAAATCGATTTTAATAAATGATCAAAAATCGATTTTAATAAATAATCAAAACATCGATTTTAATAAATCAAAAACTCGATATGAATTAAAATATCGCAAGATCGATTAGTAGTGATGTCAAATTTGTACTACGCATATGCACATCAAATTAGGAACCAATTCGCGAATAACACCTATAACGTGCGTGAAACGCCAAATGCTGGTGAAATAAATAGATTTCTTTATGGAATAAATATTTTTTAAAAAACCGATCTTTCAGAATTTAGATGATTGTTATCTTTTAGAAAGAGCGATTTTACGATATTTGGATAATTTTTTTCTATTTAATTGATCTTTTAGAAAAAAAAATTCAACTGATCAATTTACTTGAAAAAGTCGATTTTTCGATTGAACAATCTTTTTAAAATAAAAGATCAATCCGATTTCTTTAAAAAAATATCGATCTTTATCCCAGCCCTAGTTTTTACAATTGCTAAATTCGTGACACCAGGTACAAAATAAAATAAAATATTATTCACGACTCATGAAAGATAGTTCACTTGCTTTCGCTCGTGATCTAACATCTTCCACTTGTCGATAGAGTATATCTTTATCTTAACTATTATCATATATAGCTGTTTTTATTTATTTATTTATTGAACAGAGTTTAATCATTATTACAAATAAATATCGAGGGAAAGACTTCCCTAAGTTTTCTGCGCAAATATTGAAAATATGACGTTTAATTGAATTTCTCGGGATGCGTCGCCAATGCGGGTTGCGTGAAGAAGTGACAGGTTTCAAAAGATCAAAGAGGCCGAAACAGAGTGCACATACTGGTTAGAAGCGGTTGAAGCAGTCGACCGCTATACTGTGGTATAGTATGACTAGCGAATGAAAGCTGACGTTTAAATTATTTAAGAATGTGTTTTTTTTTTCAAAACTTAGAGAAAATACTGAACTATGCAATCACAATACAACATTACTATGTTTTGTTTAAAATAGATGGGTGACTACAATACCCGAATAACAAAACAGGGGTGCATTTGAAATATTTTAAACATTTTTTGATTATTTTGATTATAACAAAATATTTTGAGTTTTAAACTATTTAGTTTGGCAATTTTATGAAATAGGATTATATTTAATTTCCTGTAACAGAAAGTCCAACTCCAGGGTTGCTTACATCTGAGACAAACGAACCAGAATTTGAAGGATTAATTAATTTTTAAATACATCCTCGGATCCTATTGTTAGGGTTATTTTAAATGCTTGCTATTATTTCAGTGATATTGAGTGTAATTCTTATATTCTGTAACTGGATATAAAAGGGTCAGTCAAATATAGGGAAAATTTTTGAAATGGAACCACATCTATTAAATAATGTAAACGTTCAATTTTCATTCGCTAGTCTTACTATGATACTATACGATATCTCTAGTTAAGCGTGTTGCCTAGGAAACGCAGATATGTATGACACATCACATTTAGAGATACAGTAAAGCACAATGTCGTAAAATTTTATAAAATAAATTTTATCTATCTTTGCAAAAACATATAATAAATACATTGTTAAAATATTTGCGTGATATACACAATATTATTATATCTATAATACTATCCTTACATATCTTCCCCATTATACGGAATTGTATTAGTGATATATATATACAAAACATACTTTAAATATTACACTTTTTATGTATATGATATTTAACGCTATATTATATTTACAATCCTGCCGTTACATTACTTGTATATTATAATGAAATATTTACAAGACATGAAAATAACCTAGATTTTAAATATTACTTTTTCTAAATAGCTGATATTTAATGTTATATTTGCAATACTATCGTTATATTATTTATATAATATAACGAAATGTCAGAAATATATAAAAATAAAATATACGTTAAACATTACTCGCTTTATATGTATGGCACTTAATATTATATTTATTTTTGTAATATGACTTCTATATTACGTATTTTTTACATTATTCAAGTATGACTGACTACTTATATATATTTTAAATATCACTCATTATAAATTAAAATTTGCAGTATAAATTTGGGAAGTAATTTTTAATTTTGTTAGGAGTGAAGAGCATTCTAGACGCAAGCATATCTAGACAAACAAATGTACAGCTTTTTTTTGTTCATCTTTGAAATATATTTAATATATTATTTACATTTTACTAAATATATATCAGATACATTACTTGTGACTTACTAATATAATTGATATATAAAGTGTTTTTGACTGTTTGATCATGCGCTGCGCAGTGCGCAATGCATTTGCGCAATCGTATGTTTCTAAACAAGATTCGATTTGTATATGTATATGCGTAATACTATAGAGTCGTAATACGCTGCGCACCAAGTTCTGTATCCTATAAAAGCAGTTAGTAAAAAGTAAACTATAAACATATGTTTTGGTCAGGATAAGTAAATATAATAATTTTTCTAATAGACCTTAAATACACGTACACTAATTACACTTTTCCCGAAAGAAACCTATAGCTAGTTGGTGATTGTTGTGTGAATCTAGTTATAACAGTATCTATTTGATATTTTGATATATGCAAATATGTACATTTTGCTGTCGTTATGCCTAAAAAAGTGTATTTAGAATATTATTTATTTTAAATATTGACTTAGTAATTCCACTACAATTATCTGTAACCTGTAAATAGCTTTTCACTTAATCGTTAGTTTAGTTTTGAAGTTATGGCGCTGCGATCTTAGTTATTTTATTTGTTTATTTGTGATTTGTAGGTTTCCTTTATTACAAATATTGGCCGAAGATTTGCAAAGATAACGTCCATAGGATTTTTAGTAGCAATTTAGTAATATGGAGTTCAGTGCTCCTGGCTTGGCCAACGCAATAACATATGGATGTGAGAAACGAAAGTCATGATAAATAATAAAGGTAAAATTCATTATATTATCTAACATATCATTAAAAAAATATTTTTATTTCAGATATAATCATTTCCACATATAATTATAACTTCGTGAGTATGAATACGGACCTTCTTTGTTTGTTAATCACTACTCTCGTCACATATTTACACTATTTTAATTGTCCACGGCTGATATACATTTACTAGATATTTTATTTTAATACTTAAATCAGTATTTATGTTTTAGGTATGCGCACTTACTTAACAATTATTACTTATTTTTAATTGCTGTGAACTGTACTGTAACAAGTACGTTACATTTTTAAGGATATTATGTTACAGTTACATGTCATTCATGTGCTACCCAGATATTTAGGATACATGTTGGATATGATGACACAGGGCGAAATGCCTTGCATGTAACATACAATCTCTTAACTAGTAATATAACTTTACTGATTGAAGTTACTGATGTTTTATGTTTTAAACATAACTGATACATTAGTGTTTCTTGTGTGTCATGTATTACTGGCAGAGATGTGTATTGTGTAACGTTAAATTCATGTCTCCATTGTGTAGGTTATGAATATCGAAAATTATTGGTAATTATCGAAACTTATCGATGTGTATCGAAAATTATCGATAAGATGAATTTATCGATAAGCCTTTTTGTACCGATACCAATATCGACATCAATTATATTAATTATTTTCCCAGCCCTAGTTAACAAATATATGCCAATTCAAGTTATGGATAAATTTTTGCTGATTTTATCTGATTGAAGTAGGTAAGCTTTTGTTTCATAAACGTTTTATATGTGTTATCTGCCAGTTTAATTCTTTATTTTGAATTAATAAAATGGCCCTAACTGTTTTCTGTGATTATTTTTTCCTTCAATCGATATTCCTATCAGAGCAATGTTTTTCGCAGCCCTATGAGGAAGAAACAAATACAGGAAATGTACTCGATGTCAAATATTTTATTTTGACCACTTGATGATTTCTGCGCCCACAAACTCGCGAGTTATCGCTAGAAGAATAATTTGCTAGCATCAGATATTGTAATTATGATAAAATGTATACATACCTATAGAAAAAATTCATTGTGATTTTTAAGCATATTAATTATTATCAAATAGCTTGTGTTAGGTAGTAGTGCTAAAGTCTGCAACTTATGTACGTATATTGTATGGTTGTTCTGAAAATTGAGACGAATCAACATTCAAAATTTAAAAAAAATATATCTTTGTTGCATTCGGTGCCGCAAAAACCATAGTGCTATTTAAAAGTACTTCCCAAATTAATTTTTTTCTGTCCACGATAACAATTTTGATTGTGAAAGAATCTTGGTTATTTTAATTAAAATAATAGGTATCAGATATTATATGTATATCAAAATTATGATTCACTGGTGGCAATGGCCAATGCAAAATTCGTATGACTGTCTCGTTCGGCAATCACAACATTGCTATATTTGGGTAAATACCCGTGACGTTGTATTGACCCAACTCTTTCTTAAAATAATCATTTGGGCTTATAACCTAAAATGTTATTATTATTATTATCATTATTATTATTATTATTATTATTATTATTATTATTACTACTACTACTACTACTACTACTACTACTACTACTACTACTACTACTACTACTACTACTACTACTACTACTACTACTACTACTACTACTACTACTACTACTACTACTACTACTACTACTACTACTACTACTACTACTACTACTACTACTACTACTACTACTACTACTACTACTACTACTACTACTACTACTACTACTACTACTACTACTACTACTACTACTACTACTACTACTACTACTACTACTACTACTACTACTACTACTACTACTACTACTACTACTACTACTACTACTACTACTACTACTACTACTACTACTACTACTACTACTACTACTACTACTACTACTACTACTACTACTACTACTACTACTACTACTACTACTACTACTACTACTACTACTACTACTACTACTACTACTACTACTACTACTACTACTACTACTACTACTACTACTACTACTACTACTACTACTACTACTACTACTACTACTACTACTACTACTACTACTACTACTACTACTACTACTACTACTACTACTACTACTACTACTACTACTACTACTACTACTACTACTACTACTACTACTACTACTACTACTACTACTACTACTACTACTACTACTACTACTACTACTACTACTACTACTACTACTACTACTACTACTACTACTACTACTACTACTACTACTACTACTACTACTACTACTACTACTACTACTACTACTACTACTACTACTACTACTACTACTACTACTACTACTACTACTACTACTACTACTACTACTACTACTACTACTACTACTACTACTACTACTACTACTACTACTACTACTACTACTACTACTACTACTACTACTACTACTACTACTACTACTACTACTACTACTACTACTACTACTACTACTACTACTACTACTACTACTACTACTACTACTACTACTACTACTACTACTACTACTACTACTACTACTACTACTACTACTACTACTACTACTACTACTACTACTACTACTACTACTACTACTACTACTACTACTACTACTACTACTACTACTACTACTACTACTACTACTACTACTACTACTACTACTACTACTACTACTACTACTACTACTACTACTACTACTACTACTACTACTACTACTACTACTACTACTACTACTACTACTACTACTACTACTACTACTACTACTACTACTACTACTACTACTACTACTACTACTACTACTACTACTACTACTACTACTACTACTACTACTACTACTACTACTACTACTACTACTACTACTACTACTACTACTACTACTACTACTACTACTACTACTACTACTACTACTACTACTACTACTACTACTACTACTACTACTACTACTACTACTACTACTACTACTACTACTACTACTACTACTACTACTACTACTACTACTACTACTACTACTACTACTACTACTACTACTACTACTACTACTACTACTACTACTACTACTACTACTACTACTACTACTACTACTACTACTACTACTACTACTACTACTACTACTACTACTACTACTACTACTACTACTACTACTACTACTACTACTACTACTACTACTACTACTACTACTACTACTACTACTACTACTACTACTACTACTACTACTACTACTACTACTACTACTACTACTACTACTACTACTACTACTACTACTACTACTACTACTACTACTACTACTACTACTACTACTACTACTACTACTACTACTACTACTACTACTACTACTACTACTACTACTACTACTACTACTACTACTACTACTACTACTACTACTACTACTACTACTACTACTACTACTACTACTACTACTACTACTACTACTACTACTACTACTACTACTACTACTACTACTACTACTACTACTACTACTACTACTACTACTACTACTACTACTACTACTACTACTACTACTACTACTACTACTACTACTACTACTACTACTACTACTACTACTACTACTACTACTACTACTACTACTACTACTACTACTACTACTACTACTACTACTACTACTACTACTACTACTACTACTACTACTACTACTACTACTACTACTACTACTACTACTACTACTACTACTACTACTACTACTACTACTACTACTACTACTACTACTACTACTACTACTACTACTACTACTACTACTACTACTACTACTACTACTACTACTACTACTACTACTACTACTACTACTACTACTACTACTACTACTACTACTACTACTACTACTACTACTACTACTACTACTACTACTACTACTACTACTACTACTACTACTACTACTACTACTACTACTACTACTACTACTACTACTACTACTACTACTACTACTACTACTACTACTACTACTACTACTACTACTACTACTACTACTACTACTACTACTACTACTACTACTACTACTACTACTACTACTACTACTACTACTACTACTACTACTACTACTACTACTACTACTACTACTACTACTACTACTACTACTACTACTACTACTACTACTACTACTACTACTACTACTACTACTACTACTACTACTACTACTACTACTACTACTACTACTACTACTACTACTACTACTACTACTACTACTACTACTACTACTACTACTACTACTACTACTACTACTACTACTACTACTACTACTACTACTACTACTACTACTACTACTACTACTACTACTACTACTACTACTACTACTACTACTACTACTACTACTACTACTACTACTACTACTACTACTACTACTACTACTACTACTACTACTACTACTACTACTACTACTACTACTACTACTACTACTACTACTACTACTACTACTACTACTACTACTACTACTACTACTACTACTACTACTACTACTACTACTACTACTACTACTACTACTACTACTACTACTACTACTACTACTACTACTACTACTACTACTACTACTACTACTACTACTACTACTACTACTACTACTACTACTACTACTACTACTACTACTACTACTACTACTACTACTACTACTACTACTACTACTACTACTACTACTACTACTACTACTACTACTACTACTACTACTACTACTACTACTACTACTACTACTACTACTACTACTACTACTACTACTACTACTACTACTACTACTACTACTACTACTACTACTACTACTACTACTACTACTACTACTACTACTACTACTACTACTACTACTACTACTACTACTACTACTACTACTACTACTACTACTACTACTACTACTACTACTACTACTACTACTACTACTACTACTACTACTACTACTACTACTACTACTACTACTACTACTACTACTACTACTACTACTACTACTACTACTACTACTACTACTACTACTACTACTACTACTACTACTACTACTACTACTACTACTACTACTACTACTACTACTACTACTACTACTACTACTACTACTACTACTACTACTACTACTACTACTACTACTACTACTACTACTACTACTACTACTACTACTACTACTACTACTACTACTACTACTACTACTACTACTACTACTACTACTACTACTACTACTACTACTACTACTACTACTACTACTACTACTACTACTACTACTACTACTACTACTACTACTACTACTACTACTACTACTACTACTACTACTACTACTACTACTACTACTACTACTACTACTACTACTACTACTACTACTACTACTACTACTACTACTACTACTACTACTACTACTACTACTACTACTACTACTACTACTACTACTACTACTACTACTACTACTACTACTACTACTACTACTACTACTACTACTACTACTACTACTACTACTACTACTACTACTACTACTACTACTACTACTACTACTACTACTACTACTACTACTACTACTACTACTACTACTACTACTACTACTACTACTACTACTACTACTACTACTACTACTACTACTACTACTACTACTACTACTACTACTACTACTACTACTACTACTACTACTACTACTACTACTACTACTACTACTACTACTACTACTACTACTACTACTACTACTACTACTACTACTACTACTACTACTACTACTACTACTACTACTACTACTACTACTACTACTACTACTACTACTACTACTACTACTACTACTACTACTACTACTACTACTACTACTACTACTACTACTACTACTACTACTACTACTACTACTACTACTACTACTACTACTACTACTACTACTACTACTACTACTACTACTACTACTACTACTACTACTACTACTACTACTACTACTACTACTACTACTACTACTACTACTACTACTACTACTACTACTACTACTACTACTACTACTACTACTACTACTACTACTACTACTACTACTACTACTACTACTACTACTACTACTACTACTACTACTACTACTACTACTACTACTACTACTACTACTACTACTACTACTACTACTACTACTACTACTACTACTACTACTACTACTACTACTACTACTACT